>OW387023.1:96758628-97358628 GCA_936439885.1 Nowickia ferox | reverse complement strand
TGCTATATTTTTGAAAAACAATTTAAATTTTCTCGTTGTTCTCCTCAAGCAATTTAGCTCTACCTGCAACATGCAAGATATGTGTTCAGACACTTTAAAATTTATCTTTTCAGTCAGATATTGAATATAGTATGTAGTACCACAATTTACTAAAAAGGCTACGAATCTAAAAATTATATTTTTAATTACACAGATTTATGACTAATCCTTATCTTACAGGACTAATTCCACAATGGATTTCAAGCTCAATGCATTTAAGCGTTAGCTTTTATGTTTTGCTCTGAAAAATATATTTTTAATAATATAAATGGTTATAGAAAATATAGGCTACGTATCCAGCTGAAATTATGAGAATTACGGTGGACATAAATGGGTTAATAAGTTAAAGTACAATAGTAATAAGAACTAAATGAAGCGTTCGCAATTATTGTTTTCTACACAACTGTATGAATGTAATATTATATCAAACCAAATAGATGAACGAAAAACTAATTGTTTGCTTAAATGAAAGTTTAACATATTAACTCTAGTTGTTCATTAGCAACAGTGAAATGCGCATAAGATCCAGCTAAACCTCTCAATAATCAATTTCAATGTATTTTTATTAAAAAAAATATTTTACTTAATAAGTAAAATAATAATTTGGGATTACTAGTGCGTTAAAAAATTTTAAACTTAAATTGTAACAATTCCCACAAAAAACTCTAACTGATTGTTTGCTTGCTCGTAAAAGTATATGTTACTTACCATTTTGCTCGTATACAAAACAATTCGATATATGGTAAAGGTTGTGTTTTTGCAGGAGACGTCTTTGTAATAATTTGTTTTTAATTTTCGTCATTAATTTCCAGTACGGGAATGTAAGCTGAATACGTACATATTTCTTTACGAGCACAGAAAAAAAACAGATGTGCCCTTAATTATGGAAGTGGTCTGCGTCATATATTTCTTTGATCAAGATATTAACTAAAAAAATTCTTTTGTATTGTCCAACACTTCAATTTAGAGTTGTCCTAGTCTCGATTTATATAATTTTAATATTTATTAAATAATAATTTAATTTTTTAAAGATTTGTTTCGTATTTGCAAGCAAAAATGGATATGACTTAGACCACTTTCATAGTTAAGGGCCTATATATCAAAACTGTTTTTTTAAAACAAAATTATGTTAATGAAACAAAAACAGATATGCATACAGGGCCTCTAATAATTATAACTAAACGATAAATTTCTTTTTGCTATCCTAGAGTGTTAGGTATTGTTAAACAATCTAATATGAACTATCGCAAAACTATCTTTTATTCATGCAGGGTTTTCAAAAATGCTGCAAAAACATGTAAGGGATTTAGATTTAAAAGGGTGCCATCATCTTAATACTAAACATTTACCCCAAATTTTACATTAAGAGTCTAGTTAAATTTAATGGCCTTTAGATGCATACAGGTGAAGAAGTTATCAGTATTTTTTTATATCAAACGTCTTTGTCCCCTTATGCGCTTATACGTTAAAGTTTTTCCCCTCCGTGCTCATTCATTCAACTCTAACTTTAAAATACTTTAAAGTGTTTCAAACGGAGGGGAAATCGAAAAGAAAAAATATGTTTTTTTGCCAAAAGCAAAATTTTCATACACAACCAAACAATAGTTGTTATCTACTTTTAGGAAAATAATCCCTTGCTGCTCATTAAAATAAACATCAAAGAAAATGTATCCCTTCAGGTTTCTTATTATGTATAACCTTTTATTTATGTGTTGAGATAATTCTATATATGAAAGTGTTTCGTACTTACTGTAGTATATGCTATTCCTTTTTCTGCTTTGTTGTGTGTAGTCGTGAAAAGTTGTAATTGTAGGGTTATATTGTGTTCAACACATATTATTCGTACTTTAACCTTCAAAACACTATCCCTAAATTAAGAGCACTGTTTGCGGTTTATACAAGTATTGATATAAGACATAAAACTATATCCTTGTTTATATATCAATAGTTCCAACATCACTTGAATGACATACTGAGAAATCCTTTATTTGTTCATTAAATATTACACCCCCATATTCATTAAAATTTATGATTTTGTATGAAAAATTTGAAATAAAATACATTTATAATCCGGCTAAGAAAATTTAAATTGTAATTATTTGAATTAAAACAACAAAAGCTACAAGCAATTGTTTAATTGTTGAAAAAATTAATATAACAATTCGCATACCGATGCAGTATAGGAGATTAAGCGAGAAGAAAGTCAAAAATATAATTTACACAGAAAAAAGTATTCAACAATTAATGTTTTCAATTAAGAATTTAATTGATTCAATTAAATTTTTAATTGTATTAATTAATTTGAGTGGAAAAGCTTAATTGATATTATCAAATTTTAATTGATATTACAAAATTACTCATATTACTTTTTTGTGTGTACTTATTACTTCTTGTATTATAGAGTAATTATATAATGGCTTTCGAGGTCTTTATTATATTTTAATGTAAAAAAACTTATAATATTATTTTATCCAACGTTACGCTTGTATTTTCCAGCTTCTTCAGGGATAAATTTTATTTAATCTGGCAACGATATGTAAACATGATAGAAATATGTAAATAAACAAGCTACATACATACATATATATATATATGATGTTTTACTTGTTTTACTTACATGGCTTTATGGCTTTCTACATTAAAATTTAAAATAAATAAAGGTAAAAATAGTTAACGTAAAATTAATATATTTACTAATGTTTGTTTCTAAAACAATAGAAAAATACTTTAAAGCAATATTAATTTTATATTCAAAAAGAAAAGTCTACTTTTTTATAGAGCAATAGGTTAGGTTAGGTTAGCAGGCTGCGGGCAAGGAAAAGCGGAAAGTTAAGGCCCAACTATAATATGAATAAGCAAACTTAAGCAACTGTGCGATTACATACAATACGTATGTGTGCAACTATAATGTACTTAATGAAACTTTTCGTCAAGTTTCGTCAAATGTCATTTGCTTAAGTAAAGTGCCAAACTGAACGCACGTTCCGTACGGAAACAATGGTTTTTGCATTTTTTAAACTCAAATAAACATCAGCAAAAAATATTCATTGCTTTTAAATATTTTTTTTTGATTTGTAATTTGAAACTCAAAAAATAAAGCAAAACTTTAATTTTCACTTATTTTTTTACAACATACATATACACACATACATATGTGTTTGCTTATGTATACTCACTATTGTACTTTTTAGTAGGCAAAGCAAATAAAACATGTAATAAATTGATAGATATAATTATTTGTGAATTTGTAATAGGTAAGCACATTATAACAAATTAATTAGATTGAATTGCATTCATTTAGGAGTTATGAGAAGAAACAAAATTACTGCAAAATTATGAACAATACCTAGGTGTGCAGCTATTGCTAAGGAGTGCTTAAGTTCATGTAAGTACACCTAAAAGTCACCTCTGAAATGTTTAAGCATTTGACAGGCTTATCGTTCAATTCTGACATTAACTTAAGCCAGCTTATTCATATTATAGTTGGGCCTTTAGAGTCCTGCTGACTTGGGTCAATTACAGCGGCTACACCAGCCAATGTTGCTAATACAAAGGCTTAAGTTTTTTAACTAAATTTCCGATAGCTCAGATAGGCAGCCGAAAGATATTCTGCCAAGAAGGTGCAGCCGGAGATCCTCCAGAGCGGGACTAAAATAGAAGAGATGCGGGATACGTTCCTCCTCTTGCTCATCATCACAACTATAGCAGTAATCATTATACGGGAAACCCATACGTTTAGAATTTGTTACAAAGGCATAGTGACCGGTCAACTTGGTCACGAGGTACCTCAAGTGCTTACTATTGAAGTTCAATAGATTTTTCGTTCTATTACATATGTAGGCTCATTGCGTCATCTGATTTGAGCTCATCGAAACGTCTCTAGTAGGATGACGGTGGGAGACCACAGATATTGTAGATATTGACCTCTCTTAGTAAGGTTCCTCTCTTTGCCAGGTCATCCACAACTATGTTGCCTGAAATAGTCCCGTGTCCACACACCCAGTTTAATAAGATATTTGAGTGCTGTGCGAATCCATCCAGAACTTTGCGACATTATTGGACAAGAAGAAATGTGGTATACACAGCTATGAGAGACTTGATTGCAGATTGGCTGTCAGTAATAATATGGATATCTCTATTTGAAATCCGATAGAACCTTAGCTAGTGTATAGCTCTTTTAATGGCAGATAACTCCGCTTGTAATATAATACATACGTCTGGGAGTATGAAGGACATTTCAATTCCGTATTCCAGAATATAAACTCCCCCACCAACTCTCCTCCCCTTTTGGGAAAACCTGTACGGCTCCGTTCAGTGGATAAAATCCTTCTGTCGAGGAAATTTGAATATTTCTATTGAAATAGGGTTTTGGAGTGCAGTAGTCAATAAGATATGGTTTATTATAATATAATAATCTACTGTATTTAAAATGCATTAGCAAAAGTTGTGTTCTATTTAGAACTACACTTTTTGAGAGCTAAACAGTTTTAAGAAACTAATATCAAATTGCACCTTATAGATGGAAATTTAGCACTGTTTTGCAGCGTTTAAAAACGTCTCATTCGTGTATTTTCTTTTGCTTCTGTTCATATTTCAGCTTCTGAAAATTCAAGAGTTGCAGTAAAAGTTAACAAAATAAACAAATATATATACACAACGAAGAACTTCAGCTGCCGACATATTCGAAAAGTTTTCTGTTTGTCTGACTGCTGCTTTAAATAAATTCGGAAGTTGACGTAGTAGAAATGTTTTGTGTTTTCTCTTCTTTTGATTTTGCAATTTCAATTACGTATTTAATCGCTTGCTGGAAAAAATTTTGTTATTGTTTGTGTTACTGTTATATTTCTACGAACATTCAAACACATACGCACAAACATTTCTGCTGCAAAACTGTACGAACATGTCGATAGCTGGAGCTCTTTGTTGTGTATATCTATTTGTATATTGTGTTAACTTCAACGTCTACTCTTTGAATATCAGTAGCAGAAGTATGAGCAACAGTTTTTGATTGGGCAGTCAAAAAACAAAAAGTCAAAGAAATAGCACATTTTTACGAATTTTGCTATTTTGACTGCAGTTTTTTTATCACCGCCTTTTTGTAGAAAACAAAACAATATAAATCTAATTGAAGATAAAAACTATTAACTAGAAGGTTGCATATTTATAATTTACGAGTCTTGGCAACCAACTTAAACGTGTTTGATGAAATGCTTTATTTAAAATTTAAAGTTTTCTATTTTAAAATATATTCATAATATTAAGTAGGAAAGACAAAATTTAAATAATTATACTTTGCATACGACTTTTAATAACCATCTTCATCACCAATGCGATTATAATGTATGAGAACTGGACTAAAAATTTATCGTTGATGCTTACAATGGGACCACAAAAGAATTTTTTTCTCATAAGTAAGGCTGCTTATTCTAAACGTAGGCTATCGTGCAATTTTCATTAAATGTTAACGTATAAGTAATTATTTTTTCCTTTGAGCTCTGAAAAATCTTAAAATTTATCTTTTAATTATGTGTTAGAAATTATTTTAATTTGTTTTGAAAAGCATTAAACAAAAACTTTAGATACATACATTAAAATCTTACAAAATGTATTACAAAATTTTAGTATTAAATTTGAACGCTTACTAAATAAAAAAAGAAAACTCCACAATAAGAAGGTTTAAACTTTAAATTATTAAAATTGCATTAAACTATTAAAAAACACAGTGCATGAAAGTTGATAATAAAATAATAAAATCAACATTGAATAGAAATTGGAACAAAGAGAAATTGAAACCCCATGTCTTTTATTTGAAAGAAACCGGATATACGTTTCATACAATTTATATTCATTCACTTATTTATTGCAATTTTTATTATTATTTTTCTATTTTTTGTTTTTGTTGCTGCCTTCCTTAGCGAACTCTCTATTATTCTCAATTTTCCCCTTTTTTTATGTATATTTTGCAGGAAGCGGAAACCGCCATCACAGCCATGAATGGTCAATGGTTGGGTTCACGTTCTATACGTACGAATTGGGCAACAAGAAAACCGCCAAACACCAAACCAGATGGTTAGTATTAATGCATTTTAATTGAATTGTAACAAAAATTATTTTAATAATAATAAAAAGCAACCAGCACATAATAGTACATACAACTTTGTTCTTATTTTTTCAATTAAATTTATGAATGTCTATAATAAATCATTGCAGCCAATAGCAAACCGTTAACATTCGATGAGGTTTATAATCAGAGCAGCCCTTCAAATTGTACTGTGTATTGTGGTGGCATGAATGGAACATTGGCTGGCTTTTTAAGCGAGGAAATACTGCAGAAAACATTCTCGCCATTCGGCACCATACAGGAGATACGTGTGTTCAAGGATAAGGGTTATGCATTTGTTAGGTAAGTTATTTTTTGCATTTTTTATTTTATTTTTGAAAGCAGGTAATTTATGTATAGAATGCTATTTAATTAGAATAGAACTTTTGTTACCATGCCACAAATGGTGCGGATTTGCCAATTATTGCTCGTTATTCTTTCGTCATAAATTCGTTAATTAAAATATCTATGTAACCTTTGAATGAATAAATATATGTTACATATTGTGTATGCTGGAGTTTTTGAAAAAATTTTATATTATGCACTTATGCGTTTATAGTTTTAGTTTCTTTATAATAACCATTAATTTACCATTTTTCATCTTGTTTAGAAATTTTCAAATTTTAAAAACTTCTTTAATTTTTAGTGTAAAGTACTATAAATAGACTTTTCTTATGCTGTTAATTTATTCAGCAATTTGATTACTGGCAACAGATGCGTTATAAAAGACAGCCATAGATCATACTGAAATAAAAAAAAAGTTAGATAGTTTTTCAAAGAATACAAACACTAATGTTCATCTTTGCAGCTATTATGCAGCTATTTGCAATACATCTTGCACTATGTGAGGTTATTGGGAAAACGCGCTTGAAATATTTGTATACAGATGTACGCGTACAAGTCTAATGATATAATGTATGGATGTAATATTCATGCCGGTTGTTCAGCAGATAATAAAATTTAATCTGGCTGGACGATGAACATTTTGCAGTATGTAATAGAACTTAAGCTGCGGCTATTTGACATTAAGTTTTAACAAAATTGAGAGATAGTCTAAGTAAGATCTTATTGGGTGGTTGGGAACGTAAATGACTTTGGAAATTATACTGAAAATGGCTGGTTACTTCTAGTTTGACACACGTGTTAATTGGTGAGATATCGGCTGTTATGCTGAAAGTAACATAAATAGCACGAACTAATGAGATCAATTAAGCTTGTCTACAATGTAATCTCATGTTGTCTACAACAATGGAAGGAGTACCAAGCAATAAGCATGATTTACTAGCGCAATTACTAATTTAGAAGTATTATAAAAAATAGTATAATTATAGATGAAAAAAAGGAATTAAATAATATGTGGCTTAAAGCTAGGGTGCTGACTTTAAGCGTTACAATGTTTAATTAATATAGACAAAGAAATAAAAATTAAAGTTTAAATTTCCAGCCCAGGACCAATCTTTTTGATTTTTTTTTGATGTTTAGTACCAATATATTTTTTTCTAAAATATGTATAACAAATACACCCAGAGAAAAAACAGCTTAAAATCAATAAAAACCATATTGATTTAATAAGAAACATTAACGAAAGTCTAGTCATGTTGAATTTCTTATTTCAATATGGAAAAATATTAATTAAATAAAGTATTTATTTATTAATTTAATTCCATTTTAAATTATTTCAATGTACATTTTCTATTATAGTGAAGATTATTGAATTAATGTGACGCGTTCTTACTTTTAAGTTGCAGCTTTTCCCTGCGTGTATATAAAAACAAACAACACAGAGAAAACAGATTCGTTGAGACAACCGAATTTGTTGCCAATCGAATTTGGCAGTTGCACCAACTATTATAAAATTTTGGTATAACGACTGCAATATTCTTGTTTTACCACTATATTTTTAATTATAACCATTAACCCAATAGTTGTGACAACAGAAAAAATTGGTTAACATTATGGAATATGAAATAAAACTTTTTCTTGCTACCGAAAATATGGTTGATATAACTAAAACAAGATCATAATTGATACCTGTGAGAGAAAAATTGGCCGTCCTTGCTGAAATAAAAATAAACAATAAACGAAAATAAAAATACACAATTTAAGAAATTTATTATTTAACATATTGTCATAAGTTTATTTTAATTAAAATTTATTTCCTAGTGGTTAAACTTGTCTATATGCATTTATTCAACTACACAGTTTGAACAGCTACAAACTTCTTATCTTATGCACAGACTTTGCTGCTATAAACTATGATAGTAAACTCAATCTCTAGTTAGTTGCAGCAACTGATAGAAAGTGTTTATTTTAACATTAATATAGAACGACAATTTTTTAGTTGCCAATACCAAAAGTTGGTAGTAAACTCCAATTCATAATATTTTATTCGGTTGTGCTAATCGATCAGTTAATTAGTCATGATAAAAGCATACGCTCGGTTGATGCAATAAATTTAAGAATTGTCACAATCATATCTTTATTACAATTATGCCCTTATGGTAATGAACATGGATTGTTTTTTGGATTAATAGAAAATTGATAGCGTGAAAACAAATATAGTTTATGCAAATGATATTTTGTTGGCCTAATCATTTTCCAACCAATGTTTTTTCTAGGTGTACTTTTAGATAGTTATATATATTTATACATCAAAAAAATTTATACTTTCCAAGTCTGGTACCGTCTTTTTGATTTTTCTAATTTTCAATACCAATCAATTTCCTTCTTAAGTATAAAATATGTTTAATTAATAAAGAAAAAAAATTTTAATAACATACATTTATATATCCAATTTATTTCTTCTTAACATATACAAATATTATTAAAAGTAATAAAAAAAACAAATTTTTTCTCAGATTAATTTTTTTATACACAAAATTTTATTAAAATAAATTTTCTAACCCTGTATCCGTCTCTTCGCTTCTCTTAAATTCTATGTCAATATTTTTTTTCGAAAGTATAATGAGCTAATAACAAACAAAAAATTAGTGCGTTTTATGAAAATTGTTACAATTTAAGTTAAAAATTTTTTAAAGCACTAATAATACCAAATTATTATTTTACTTATTAAGTAAAATATTTTTTATTAAAAATACATTGAAATTAATTATTGATGGGCTTAGATGGATCCTATGCGCATTTCACTAGTGCTAATGCAGATCATCAGGGAACGTTTACCCAAAAATTTCTTAGAACAACTGGAGTTAATATGTTAAACTTTCATTTAAGCAAATGAGAAGAAGAATACAAATACCAAAATTGAAACAAGAACTCAATAATCAACATGTTTTTTATTTCTTTATGTGGCCACACTCTATTTTTGAATAGCTGATTTTCAATATCAATCTTTTAGGTTTTGACATATCAGCCGATATCAGAAGGCTCAAGTTTTTCTGGTGGCTTTGGAAAACCGATTTTTACGCAGACAAACGGACAAATAGATATCACTTATTTGACTTACATATTACTTACAGAACATACATATAAACTTTATGGGATCGCATATGAGTGTTATGGAAATTACATACGAAATGTCATATAAACCTGTATCCTTCTAGAGCTAATGGATAGACTGACCGACAACCTTTGACTACCCTATTTATAAGTATCCAAAACATATATACTGTAGAGGGTCATGTATGAAAGTGATGATGGTTCTTTTCCATCCTGTGAGGTATTGAGAAAAATTTATATTAATCGATTCACAATTTCGGAAAATTTAAAGTGGTGTCTCAAAATATTTCTATAGAATTTGATTGTTGAAATCTAATACATATGCAGAAAAAGGCTCTTTTTTTTAAGACCCTTGTATTGCATTGCTTAATATTTTCCCATGACAATTTTCCTATCATATCTACTTTCTTGCGAGTGGTAATTTAAGCTAACTTCTGAATGGGAGCTTGCGAAATTGACGAATTTAAATGCTCGTCTGAATGAATTAATGAATTAAGTTAAACGGGAAACACAAGACGCTGTGATCAAATGAGATCTTGCCAGTTGCTAGAGCACCTCATCTAGACCTACTCTGCTGATGAATCTCAGGATTGCCAGTGGGTCTAGTGTTGGAAGTTCGTGCTCGTATACCGCAATGTTTTGAGTATATACATAGATTTCCAGCCAGTAATACTGTTGTATATGTGATTATGGTTATTCTAAATATTGGGAAACCAAAAGCTTTTGATATTAATACCAAAAATTTTTAGTGTCAAGCTAACTAACACAGCACTCACTTAGGGCCGCGGGACAGCGTTTATAAGTTTAGTTTAGGGCTGATTGTGCGAATGCTGAATAACAAAAAGTTTCTCATCGCAAAATTATGGAAGTCTCCATATTTTTACGCATAAAACGTTTATCAGTAAAAGCATATTTAGATATGGTTGAGCAAAATAATAGTAAATCACACTACGCATTACATAGATATACTGTAATGCTTGGCATAAACAACTTGAAGAGGTCTTTTCTGTCAATTCAAATGTAAAAAAAATCGATTTGAATACTCTATTTATCCTCTTACATTCCACTTTTTTTCCTATATCTTCCAAAATGCAATGCATGAGTTGAGTTCATCCCCTGAGCACTAGTTCTAAGTAAAGCGTCATGGTATAACCGATAAATCAACAACATTGTTGAATGTCATTTTATCTACTACATTGTGCCTCCCGTTTGTCAAGTCTTCATATTTAAGACATATTTATTTAACTTTTACAAAATAGTCACACATTTAAACATAAACACATAAAATCATCTTAAATTAATAAAATGAAATTCGTTAATAAGAATTGTGTCTGAACTCTCTACTTCAACAATTTACACCAGCTATTAAGCAGCTAAGTGTATGTCCCCGGACATGAAAGTATTAACTGCCTTTTTCAACTTAATCTAACCTAAGCAACTAAGTGACTGGCTGATTCACAAACCTACAGCAAAAATAACTTAAACCAAAGATATTTAATTTAATTCCTTCTATTAAAAATAAATTTTCATAAATATACAAATCATCAGCTTTTAAATAAGAATTGATGGGAACATTTTGCACCATACATCCTTTAAATTTTAATTAAAATATAATACTATGCTGAACATTACAACACATGCGCCATGCAGCTTAAAAAAGGCTAATAGTGACCAGTAAGTTCCAGCATCATTTGAATCAATATCGCAAAAACGTCAATAAAGTGAAAGTAATTGATTTTTATTCCTACATTTAAGGTCATTCTGGACATTAAACAGAAAAATAATTCCTACAACCCCATTCATACTCGCTGCCTGCAAATAATATATTATTATACATATATTTATGTATATGTACACATCTATATAAAACAGTCAAATAGAAAAGCTGCGTTATTGACAAATAACACTAGTCTGCAAATAAGCTGTAACTGAATTAAAACTATGTGCATTAAAAGGAGTTTAATGCGCTAAATTAAAATCCGTTTTCAGTTATTATCCATTACGTGCATATTTTTTTTAATGGGGATGTCTTATATAAACCTCTAAACAAGGCGGTAAAGTTCATTTATTTCACTTTAAATGAATAACCGTTTGTTCAATTTGAATAAGTTAAATACTGGAAAATGCGTTTTACAAAATTAGACCCATAGTTTTTTCGATTTTCAACGGTTCCCCAATAAGCACTCAAAAAATTTAAATTAAAGCACTTAAAATTTAACTGGAAACAAAGTTGAGTTCAGGCATCTTTTCAAGTAGTTTTCAAGTTTGAAAATATTTTTAAATAAAAAATCAAACAACATACATACATATATGTTCAAACCTTGTCAAATACGTAATTTATTTATTAATAAAATTGAAATTGTGGTGAAAAATATCAAAGATAAGTAAAAAAAGTGAATTTTTAAAAATCAAAAGGTGACAAAAATCGTGAAAACAATAGTGAAGGCAGATATGCAGTAAATTATTATTAGAAAGCAAATAAATTGCATTTTCCTTTCTATTTTAAGAACATTATTTTTAAAGCTTGAAATATACTTGAATTCAATTGTAATACAAGGCTAAATTGCAGTATAATTCAAGGCAATTGAATTGTTCGAATTGAATTCAAGTTCCCATCTCACTGGAGAATGCTATTGGAATAAAGTGTAAATCAAGCATAATTCAACCCTTGACAATTGAATATGTGAGTTGAATAACAATTGTTTTACACTTGATTTCAAGCAAAATTGCTTATTGGATGTCGGAGTTATAAAAAAATATAAAGGGGGCGGAGAAAATACTTTTAATGCAAAATTAAATTTTTGTTTTGTCTTCATAAAGTTATAAAAAAATTAAACGGTATATATTGTACGGTTTAGGCATAAATTAGAAAGTTAGGTGTACTTGGAATAATTTATGTTATAAGTTAAAGCAAATCGGTGGACAAATGTTAATTTTATTCGAAATTTAAGGCAGATACCCCAGTTTGGCAAACATTGTGTAATAAATTTATCCGCAACACCATGCACTTGGCCATTCAATTGCAGAACTATACAAAGTAAAGGAATTATTTTTTATGGTTCTTGGAATTTGAAAACATAAAAAAAATAATAAGAACATATCGCTTACTAAATCATAAAAAGTAACAACTCAAAATGCTCAAAGCTATTTTGTTTTTTTATAAACCAGTTTATTGAACAAATCTCTAACGAACAAAACAATTTCTTTTGTACAGTCTTCCTGAAGAATATAAAACAATGTTGTACTCGTTTTACTAATATACTTGGTTGTTATACTTGTTAGACACTTGCGTAGTTTTTACAGTATCAACAGTGGTTTGCCACTACGCAGCATCTGAAATTTTTTGAGTTGTGACAGTTTATTATTTAGTGTGCGATATGTATCCAATGGCTTGGTGACTTAGACTCAGTATGTAAGCAGTGTTGCTAGATAGTGGAAACCAATATCCGCTTATACCCTTAGCTCGTGCATTAAATATGAAAGAGACCTACGAAAAATATCAGACTCTTGAATCGCTTGAATTTTATACCAAGTTAAATTCAACACGAAATAAGTAAGACTAATGCATACGTATCCATAGCGACTTATAAATATTTTCTTATGGTTGTTAATTTTGAGGTCGTTTTGTAAAATTGAATTGAATTTTTATTTATTTTCATACTTTAGTATTCATAATATAACTTTTTTTGTACAACTGCTTGCAAAAGCGTTATTTTTACGATATTGCAATAAATTTTTGTGATGAGGTATATATATATGTGTGAAATGTATTGGAATCACTGAAAAACTTAATTTCGTAAATAATATGAGTTAAGGCCATTCCACTTGAGACCATCGATATGCTCTTAACATATTTGTTGACAGTTATAAAAATTATCTAATAATATATAGTCCGAAATTCTTAAAATTCTTAGGCGACATCGAAATATTTAATTCAATTTCAATATGATTGAACTTAAGAACTTTCCAACTGGAAAAAATATACTCGTATAAATAATACATGAAATACCGAATTATATTTATTTGACATAAAGTCTTTATATATTTAATTTGAAAATTTTGCTTGTTTTTATGGCTAAGCAAATTTTCTATATGCATTTCGTTCCCGCTTTTGGAACTTAGCTAACAAACTTGAGAATCACAATATATAAACATAACAAGTTTGAAAGCGTCAAACAAAAATCTTTACAAAACAAGCATCTTAATTCGATTGTGCATCTATTTTATTTTGGCTTACAAATGGTTTACAAAACAAATTTTTTATGAAAAGTGTTTGTTAAAACTTTTGTATACTTAAACTAATTTTTATGAGCAAGGCTTCTGTTTTCTATGAATGAAAATGTGTCATTTCTTTTTCACAAGGTGAATCGATACCAAGTGGTGGCAACTGATCATGTGACTATTTTTTCCACTTGCAATTTTAATATACGTTACATGCCAATACATATTTTTCGAAACATTTTTTTTTACATTAAAAGCATAAATTTCTCAAAGCAAATAAAGCCGAGTATACTTAACATGAACTTGCCTTGCATATGCTCACTAAAAAAAATTGGAAGTCATTCTGAGGGAACTGTATTTTCATTGCTACCAAAAAATCGATATTTTTAATTTTCCAATAATTAGCAGAAAAGCAAGAATAAGTTAATTTTAGTCATACAAAACCTTGTAATTTTTCTAAAGTATTAGAAAAAACTCATCATGGTTTTTAGCAAATCGATTTGTTTAAAGCAATTTATGAAATAATTTTGGTCTAAAAATTAAAATTTATTTACTTAAATATACGTGAACACACTGTTTCGCTTTTAAATTCTTATAAAAAGAAATAATTTGTAAAAATTGTTAAATTCTTAAAATTTTTCCTAGAGGAAAAACTTATATTATTATAGAATGCCAAAAAGGATTTTTTTTAAATCGCTTCCAATTCCGTGGTTAGGCAAACGAAAAATAAAAATTCTTGCAATGAAAATCCTATTTAAAAATCATTAGAAATTATCCAAATTTGCACTACTTTCGCATCGCAAACTTTACATTTTCATGACTTCCCTGGAGTGTCTTTTTTATCCGAATGTCAACACAGAAAAACAATTAAAAACAAAAACAAATAAATTTAAAAAATTAAAAAAACCCGACTACCTAAAAACAACTGAAAGGAAAAACAGCAAGACCAGAAGTGGGGAACATAATGACTTTTATAGGTGGGAAGAATTAAAAATCGAATCTTCAAATCATCTTAATAGTGGCTCCCGACTGTAAAAATCATTATGTTCCGCACTACTGTACTTGTTTTTTTCCTTTTCAGTTGTTTTAAGGCGTCGAGTTTTTTTGATTTTTAAAATTTGTTTGCTGAATTCATTTTTATTTACTTCAGTATATATGAATGAGTATATAAATATTTTGCAGTAAAAATTTATGTGATTTATGTATATCACTTTAATGAACTAGTGTTTGTAGGTTTCTTGATACATATTAAAATTCTTCTTATTAAACTTTCAGTTGGAAAAGTTTTCTTTAAACTATGTATTTACGAAATTTCTTATGTTTTGAAGTTATTCTGGAAATGATTGTTCAATTCAAAGTTTACGTATATGTATATAAAATCGTTTTCTGAGTTAGAAATATTATTATTATACATATGCAACATGTATAATTTTTGTTATTATTCGTTCATATACATGTCGATCATTTGCGACAAGAGAGTGATAAAGCAAAAAAAAAACAAATGTTTAAAAAAATGGTTTAAATTTTTCAATTTACTAATAATGTAATGGAAAGATAACAAATAATTTAGCTCTGAAGATGTGAGTATACAACATGTTTGTATATATTTGTAATATTAATTGAAAATCATGTAAGGTGGGTCAAAGGAGTCTTCCGATTTTGTTTGGATCTCATTTTTTTTTTACTATGTAAATGAAATACTTCGATTCTGTTTTTCGATTATGTGTATTTGAACCTTTAGAATTTTATTGGTCAATTCGAGAAGATAATATCGGCCAAATGGGAGCCGTCACAATTGATTGCTCGTTTTATGGCATTTTTTATAACTTCAGCGAGAACTTCGGGCGACAGATTCTCGCACGTGTGTCGAATGTTGTCCTTTAGGGCTTCCAGGGTCTAAGGCTTGTTAACGTAAACACGGGACTTCAAAAAACCAAAAAAAAAAAAGTCTGAAACGGTTAAATCGGGCGATCTTACGGGCCAGTGTAAATCGGCAAAACGAGAACGCCACAACACAATTATTCCGCGTTCTTGGGGAGTATATCGCTCCATGGCTTGTTCACTTGTATTCTGCATCTGTCTAGTTCACAAATATCAAAACAGATTTGACATTGGCCACCATTTGCAAAAATAAGAGCATCTTCTAATAGAGTGATTTCTTTTGGCCCACCTTGTGCAAGTATTCAATGCACGAACTTGCATATACGCATTATTTCTCTACTGTAGCTCTTATTGCAACATATATTTACTTTTTTTTTTTGCAGATACTCCACAAAGGAAGCGGCAACACATGCAATTGTTGCTCTGCACAATACGGAGATAAATCAACAGCTAGTCAAGTGTGCGTGGGGTAAAGAAAGCGGCGAACCATTACAAATGGCTGCTTTGGCAAGTCAAGCACTTGGACATGGATTTCCGTTTAGTACAGCAGCAGCTGCTGCCACTGCTGCAGCATATGGGCAACACGTTACCGGTTATTGGTATCCTTCAGCACCTGCAGCATACCAAACTGCAGCAACGGCTGCAGCTGCAGCTGCAGCGCCAACAGCAGCAACTGCAGCAAGTGCTTTGCCACCAGCTCAGTACTTACAAGGAATGCAAGGTTTTACAACATTTGGACAGTTCGGTGGCTATCAACAGGGTTTCATGGGGTAAGTTAAATTGTTCGTTTTGTGTTAAACACGATTTTAATTTCGCTCTTACATGTAGTACTGATAAAAAGAAAAATCAAAACGGACTACTTTATTTTTATTTTAGGCTTTAAATTTATTTATGGCTATGACTATGAAAACATTTCACTTTAAATAAATTAAGCTATTGGCTATTAGGCTGATCGTATAAAATAATTCACCAATTTAAAAGCTTTTTAAATTTGTTTCTGAATTTTCTACAAGTCTTAAAAACTGAATTAAAGCATTGCCTCAAGTTTGATGTTTTTGAAACTTTATTTATAATTGGCACAGTACAGTTTAATTGTTACTACCTGTGCGTGGTTTTAGTTATATAAAATAAAATCAACTAATTGGACATTTTAATATTGAACTTTTTTATTACAAACTAATAATAGTTTTTTTTTGTGTATTTTGAATTTTCTGTTGTTGTATTTGAATTTTCTGAGTTTTTACTCAGTTATTTTCTCATAACATTTACTTTATTTTTACTCATTTCTAAAAAAAATTTCAATTGTTTTTCAGTTAAATTATGAAAAATAAAGCAAAAATCCTTTTTTATACCGAATTTGGTGCTAATATTTTTATAGTAAAAATAACACATACAAGGAAAACATCTCTTATTTTTATGGAAGTCGTGATTAGTTCTTGTGAAAGTTAAGTTAATCCGATTTTATAAAGAATCAGTTATATTTACTTGCTTATGTGCCTGTTTTCTTTTTGTGTAAGTTAAGTAAAAAATAAAAGAAATAAATAATCATTTTTAACATTAAATGGCATTTCCGTTAAACTTAACTGAAAAATAAGTAGATCCGTTTTTAGGCGAATTTTTATTTATTTTAAATAATAATCTTAGGTAAATTTACGTACAGAGTTCTATAAATGTAGGAAACCTGAATGTTCTTTTTTACCATACACGTGAAAATGATTCAATGTTACAAAAACGTAAACATGGTTTCATTTGTTACTTTAAAGAACGTGTTTTTCGAAAACCAAGCAGGAAGAAGGACAAAATTTCATAACACGCAAACATTAAATGAGATTTATCTTCAAAAAGGCTGAAGTCAATGTCTTCAAGTCTCTTGCTATAGAGAATTTTGTGAATATGCGTGTAGTAGAAACGTTATAGCTAATCAAGTTTACTCATCTCGAATAGGTGCACAAATAGGATCACATCACGTATTTTCTGTTAATTTCAACTTGTGGTAAACTTTTAACATATACATTTGATCTGCCGTAAATTTATTAATTTTAATTAAAAAATATATAGCAAATACAATGTTTAGTGTGCTCTAAAGTTCTGAGTTATGTTGAGCCTCCTTTCCCAGCACCTTCTGACTAAAATCAAACAATTATACAATTTTTTTTTTGTGTGTGAAAAAATTAACTTCGAAGAAGTGATTAAAGTTTCAAATCATGTTCTTAAGTTATAATCGCTTAATCCTTTTACATAGTAAAATTATTTAATACTTTTAGTTGTGTTTTTCTATTTAATAACTTTTTGTATTTTCTTTTTTATTGCAGAATGGGCGTACAAGTACCAGCAACATGGCAAAGTATACCAGCTCAGACACCACTACCTGGCACAACAGCACCACAAATCACACAAGCTGTTAGCAATGCTTTGCCGCAAAGTGCCGGAGTTGTGGCATATCCTATGCAACAGTATCAAGTTAATCACCAGGTAATATTAGTATATTAAAAAAAATTCACTCTCTCTATATATAGGGTGTTTTTTTAGAGTGTCACAGCTTTGAATTGGCATGACTGCTTTATTTGGGCATACATTTAACAGCTGATAGTTGCTTTTAGTTTAGTTTGCTTTAAAATTTTATTATGAATCGACTTAAGCCAGAGCAACGCGTGCAAATTGTTCGGCGAATGGGCTGTAGCACAAATTGTTTTTGATTTTGAATTTCTATTCAAAATTTTATTTACCGATGAAAGACATTTAGCAATTTTTTAAGCATCTTCCGAGTGTCTTATTCCAGATAACTGGCTATCCAGGTAAGCTTTCAGTTTCAACTGTGGATGGATATGCTACCTAGGTTAAGAGATGTAGCCTATCCATTTTGCACCTGGAGTTAAATATAACTAGCTCCATTTTGAATGAATTGACTGTGAATTATACCACTTAATTTAAAGCTTAAAATTTACAATTTAAAGCATCTTTTGCAGAAGATCTAATCAACCCGATTTTTAAAACGATTTGGAGATGACCAAATAGCATTAGCTTTATTCGTATAATGTGCAGAGAGTTTTTTATAGAGGTAAACAACTTTAAGCTGGTAACACTCTTTAACTGGTGGCCATTTTGTCAGCTTTCAAGTGACTTATGTTTAGTTTGGTTTGAAATTTCAACATGAATAGACTGGCACCCAAACAATCGCACACTACGCACTACGGTCAACATAGTCGTCCATCAGGGCAATTAATTCTAAGAACTATGGAACGATTTTGCACCACGTTTACTCTAAATGACAATACGCATCCACAGAGACATCGTACAGTCAATGGGTACGTAACTAAGCAAAATTTGTCGCATTTTGAATGAGGAGAATCCACAAGATTTTGTTGAAACACCATTACATCCACAGAAAAATACTGTTTGGTGCGCTTTATGGCGCCCATATGTCTTTAAAAACGATGACGGTCAGAATGTTACTGTCAATGGTGAACGGTATAGGAACATGATTCGAAATTTTGTCGTACCTCTATTAGGTGACGTTAATCTTGCTGATATGTGGTTCCAACAGGACGGAGCCACATGCCACACAGCGGGCTCTACAATTGATTTACTCAAACAAACTTAAAGTTGTGATACTCTAAAAAAACACACTTTGTATTTCACTCTTTTCAAAACTCTGTTCCCCATTGCATTCTTTAACTTCTTTGCACTCAGTTTCTTATAGATATTCAATTAAACTGATTAAATGATTATTTTAACAATTTTAAATATTTTATAGATTGCAGAAGATGAATGGCTGGCACCGAGTCTTCTGGTGTAGCTGCCATGATGACCTCCTCTAACAGGAGATGCTTGTTATGCAGCAACATCCGCTACTAATTTAAATACGGGCTTAGTATCGTGTGCTTGCTCAAGAGTTTCATTAGCTTCTAATAATTCTACAACAGCAGCAGCAGCAGCAGCAGCAGAAGCTTCAGCTATACCAACAAATTCAGCAGCGCCTTTATATATGCAGCAGACAACTTTGAAATGTCTGCAACACCATAATCATCATCATCCGCAGCAGCCACAGCAGCAGCAACAACAACAACAGCAATTACAATATGGAAATCATTATCCTTATTACGTTTATCAGCAGCAGGTATTAAACAACGATTTCGCTTCTTCAACGGACGTGTACAAAGATCATCATAAATATTCCATAATTACAATTTAAAATCTTCATAATGTTGTCTTTGGTTGGCTGAGAAAGCCAAAATGTTCACTTTATATAAATATTTAAGTAATAACTACTCGTAGCACAAATGAACAAAGGAATATAGAAATTGTTAATAAGTAAATAAATACATTTATAAACCAAAGAGCAATTACTTAATATATATATAAGATAATATTTTAAGGTACAAGATAAGTGTATACATACATACATATACATACATATATACATACTAATACACAAAAAAATGCACGAGTATGTGTATCGTAGATCTTTAAGAAGGTTATTTCTGCAGATGCTACATACTAATTTAAAACAAACATTTGTTTATGCTAAATAAATTCTTGTAAAATTTAGGCAAACAATTTAACAAATCTGTGCAAAATTTTTTCTTGTGGTTAATTTTTTATTTATTTTTATTTATTGAGCGGGTAGAGTGATATTTGGAATTTTAAACTAATCTTTACTAGGAGAGCTAATTTCATATATATTACAAGCTGGTCTTATGCAATGATATGTATCCTATCCAGAGTACAAGCTTAGCCTTTTTAATTCTATATATAATTTTTTTTTATTTTAACTTTAAAATTTATTTTTAGCACTTGGGACCTTTTATATGACTTTTGTATTTTCGCATTAAACTCAAGATATCTCTGATCTGAAGTGCGAGTACCTTTTTCTTATTTTAAATATTTTAAACTTATTTTGATATGATATTGAGAAAACAGCGACCACATTTATTAACCCAGCCATTGACTTCCCTAATTAAATAAAATTTTAGATTTTATTGATTTTAATAAAAACGTCAAAGTCATTAAAATATTTAAAATGTGACCTTCTTACCCACTATTTGCTAACTTTCTGCACTGTACGATGTCTCTGTGGATGCGTATTGTTATTTAGAGTAAACGTGGTGCAAAATCGTTCCATAGTTCATAGAATTAATTGCCCTGATGGACGACTATGTTGACCGTAGTGCGTAGTGTGCGATTGTTTGGGTGCCAGTCTATTCATGTTGAAATTTCAAACCAAACTAAACATAAGTCACTTGAAAGCTGACAAAATGGCCACCAGTTAAAGAGTGTTACCAGCTTAAAGTTGTTTACCTCTATAAAAAACTCTCTGCACATTATACAAATAAAGCTAATGCTATTTGGTCATCTCCAAATCGTTTTAAAAATCGGGTTGATTAGATCTTCTGCAAAAGACGCTTTAAATTGCAAATTTTAAGCTTTAAATTAAGTGGTATAATTCACAGTCAATTCATTCAAAATGGAGCTAGTTATATTTAACTCCAGGTGCAAAATGGATAGCTTTAGGCTACCTAGGTTAAGAGATGTAGAGTTGAAACTGAAAGCTTACCTAGATAGCAAGTTATCTGGAATAAGACACTCGGAAGATGCTTAAAAAATTGCTAAATGTCTTTCACACTAGCAATAACGCTATAGAAAAAACCAAAATTTTCAGACAAGAGTAAGAAATTGGATTTATTCAATATCCCTGCAGTTATGAAGTTTTGCTATCTAACTTTAACGTTTTTTATGTAAATGAAGGACTTAAGAAAAGACTTCCCACTACAAGTGTAAAAACTCTATAGGAAAAAACTGGGGCATGCTACCAAGAGTAAGAAATACGATTTACATAATGCCAGAGCAGCTCTTTCGTACGGGTGCGTTGCGTGATGGCAGCCGTTGAGGAAGGAAAGCCATCAGAAGTTTCTTGTTAGTGTCAAGAAATGTTATTCAATCGACATCACTGGCGGCACAAAAATAATTTTTTGGATGGCCTGGGATATCATTCCCCATAAAAGACATAAAAGACTATAAAATGGGGATAGCGGCAAGAAGTTTGCTTAGGTTTTCGAAGTGACGGGAAGGGAGTTTTGTATCAAATCGAATATTCTCTACGGTGGTTGTGATATTTTCACTGATGAGTAAAAAGTTCTAAAAGCGTTGTTCTTAAATTTTTTAGACTAGCGAAGAAGTGTACAGTTTTCCAGGCTTTTCCAGGGAGAATAAGTGGCATAAAATGGGACGACTGAGTAAGAGGAAATCACCTTGCACGCTGACAGCCAAGCAGCGTTAATTGTTTTGAAGATGCATATTGAAAGAAACTATAAATAAAATTCCGCGAGAAGTTTTTCCAGTGGAACAGTTTTAAAGTAATAGGCAAAACAAAAAAAATATAATTGGAAAAGGGAGAAATTTCTAGCGAAATTTTATTCATCATCGCCCTGATTGTCGAGCCGAAACTACACACACAGTAAAAGTATACATAATTTTCCATTTCCCAAAGCTACAATGCTACTGAGTTAAGTGATTAAATAGAAATTTTCATGGGGAACTAAAAGATATCATGAATTTGACAATATCAGATAGTTTGTCATAAGTATCAGGTAAGGTGTATAATGAATCTCATAGTCTCAGAGAAGGAGATACAATGCTGAGTTGAAAAAAAAAAATAATTCATCAACAATTACATAAATACAAATGCTGGCTGGAATAGCTTGCGAGAAGATTAGGGGACGTGCGTAGTGTCAGTAAAAACAAGGCACTTTTAGTTTCTTTATTAAGACTTTTATTGATTTTTTAAATGTTTTTTATAAATGTTTCTCAAACAATTGACCTTTCACGTGATAAAATGAAAGTCTTCCGGTGTCTGGCTGTACGACCAGATAGTTACCGGATAATCAAAGAACCATCAGCCGTTTTCATGAAATTTACAAATCCCTGCAAGTACCCATCCGCCAATTAGAGAATATCTGAAGGATTGATAATTCAATGGAAGTACCAGATTCAAAAAGAGCCAATGCCTAGCCAACTTAGCCAAAATGTTTGAAGGGATTGATAACTCCTACAAATTATTCGTCTAAGCCACACGACACCATAAACACGATTGCAGAAAAACATGTTATTTTAAGGAATTGATATTTCCTTTTTGATAAGATCTTACTTGCAGATCGCCTGCATTCTAACTCATTATTTGCTTTTTATGTTTGTTCTTTTATACTTCTTTGCAGCCACACAATTGTATGTGTGTTTGTATACAAAGCAACTCATTGTGAGCTCACATGTGTTTAGTAATCGAAAAGTTGTGTTTAAACTGCACGAACAGCTGATCATACGCGGTTTCTTATCTCCATATTTCATTACCAGTTAGCCATCTATTGTGTTTGTATCTTAAAGAATTTAAAATACAAACCAGCATTTTCATCACATATGTTCTTATGGCTAGTTAAATAATTCATGCAGAATTAATAAGAATACTAAAAAAATTTAACTATACGAAATAAAAAGAAAATAAATAATTTATTTATAAATATTTACTTGAGCTAAAAGATAATTTTTTCGATTAAAAATTACAATTAAAATAGGCTTTATTTATTAATAACTCGATATTTCGCTACAACTTTGTGTAGCTTCTTCAGGAAATGAAAATTTTAAAGTTCAAGTAATGTATATTACACAAAGTTGTAGCGAAATATCGAGTTATTAATAAATAAAGAAAACAGTCTTTTGTTATTTTTAACCAAAACATTTACCTTTTAGCTCAAATAAATATTTATAAATAAATTAAAATAAAAATGTCTAATAAATTATATTATTATCTACTGAAAAGAAATAATGCGGGCTATTCTGGAAAACGCGTCGAAAAAGTGAAACTTTACATTAAAGTAAAAACAAATTTTCAAAAATTATTTTTGTTTGCCATACATTTCTAAAATGAAATAAACGTGAGAGTTTCAACGCCATTCTCTCTCTTTTAAAAACGGTTAATTTTGTATGAGAAACAAAAACAATTGTTTTACATTTACACAGTTCTGTTTTGGTTTTGCATGTAACTTTGACGAAGTCGACGCATATTCCAGAATAGACACCAAATTTGTGTGTAACTTAAAATTAAGATGTTGATTTTAGGCTCTCCTTCAATGGAAGTAGAAAAAAAGTAATTGTTAAATGAGTTAAGCTTATTGATGGTATGACTTAAGCCTGCTCAGATAGGTAGTGCGTGACTCGTTGTTTGTTTTTCAAGTGAGCTTCACTAAAAACGGAGATATGAATTTTTAATAATAAAGGCTCTCTCGTATTTGTTTGGTTGCGAGCTTAGCAACCAAACAAATATATCTCCTACTATGAGATATAACTTTCGAAGACGTAAATTAAAATGTCGTTGTTGCTTATAGGATGCTTTACCAAGACTTCTTCTAACAAATTTGAATATGGCCTGTAGCTCCTTCGCCCTTTTAAGGTTGATCTGCTGGGCGAAAACCAAATTCAACGATCATTTTATCACACAGTGCCTTGGGGAGAGGTACTAGTATGCGATATTTTAAAGCTCTTACGTCTCCCATTTCATGTTCACTATCGTCAGTCTGCAAAATAAAAGGTTGAGAAAAATATGTGTATACAAGTGCTGGCTATTCTGTCTGTTTGGTTTTAAGCAAATCAAAAGAGTTTTGCTATTTATAAATATTTTGCTGGGAAGCATTGCTTTGTTTGCTTAGTGACATTTGCAGATTTGTTTGTTGATCAAATAAATTATTGTAGTAATTATAAACCCGTTTTAGTGGTGTAGTTGTAGATATGACAAATCGTTGTTAAAACGAAAATTGATTTGTAGCTATAACAAAAAATTATGTGTGTTAGAAATAAACGATTATGACCAATTTTAATTCATATATTTTTTACTTGATATTCGCTCTAAAGTTGTGTCTTAAAAGTCGCAAATTGTTCTTAATGAAACCTTCTCATTATCAATGACGCTTTGCAGCATAATTCTTACTAAAACTTTGACTATTCAAGAATTTTCTTATACATACATATATATCTCTTAGTTTTACTTTTTCTGGGTTTATTGATTGCTTTTTCAAGATATACTTTTTTCAGTAGCAAATAGTCTTTATTGGGTTTGTTTGTTGTAAATTTTTGCAGATTACTATGAAATAAAAATATACAATGTTATGTCCTTACATAAGTTGAAAATAGGGCCAGTAAAAAAATTTACCAAATCTGTTTCGGATTACAACTATGCTTTTATATTATGTTAAGCGCTCTAAATAATTTTGTAAATGCTTCAATGCAATACCATTTGCACAAGATTCTGAGTACAAAGAAAAAGGTATTCACAAATTAATATTTTTAATTAAGAATTTATGTAATTCAATTAAATTTTTAGTTGTATTAATTAGTTTTAGTGGAAAAGCTTAATTGATATTATCAGATTGCTTAAGAGTGCAAATTTAATTAATTTTTTAATTGACATTACAAATATTTTAAATGATATTACAAAATTATTGATATTAATTTTTTGTGTGTATTTCTGTTGTCTTTATAAATTATTTACTTAATGTTACACATCAGGCATATGAATAGTTAGAGCAGTTATATTCCCATTTTAAATCTTTAAAAATATGGGGGTATAGATTTTAGTTATGAGAAAGATATGCATTTTGTTTTGTTTTATATTTTTCTTATCCATAAAAAAATTATTTTATTAATGGTTAAAAAAACACATTTTGTATGGAAATAATTTTTATGAACTTTATGTAAATCGAAACTACTTTTTATGAATAGGGACTTACATATTTAATATTACTTTGCTTTATGACGCAAAAGTTTTTTTTTTAATTACCAAACAACAATTAATAAATGTGTATATCTAGAGCTCTCAAAAATGTACAAGAAAATGCTAATCCACTATTAGCTAAAAAAGAAAATTAAATATTAAATTCGATTTCATTTGCTTTACTTTAATAAAACCATTAAGTCCTTTATGCACTCACAAAATTGAAAAATATAAAATATCAATTAAACATGGATGTTTATCCGTCCTTTAAATGCATAAACTTACTTTTAATTTGACAAAAATATTTTATTAACCCAATATGCCATGTGGTCGTTTCAATAAGCTCTATATGCTTTTGTTTTAATTATTTAGCAAAATGAAAAAATAATAATATAAACTTTTTTTTTAACCAAACTGTTACACTATTAAAATAAAAACAAACTAAAAACCAGATAGATACATGAAATAAAAATAATAACAAAAATATTTTTAACAAAAAACTTTAGATAATAACCATTAAAATAACCACCCCAAAAATTGAATTGATATTTCAATAGAAAAAAAGAATAAAATGCATAATAAAAATAATATTAGCATAAATTTTTAAAACAAATAGTTAGATATTAAATTGTATTTATAATAGAATTAATGAATTGAAAATATTTTGCATAAACACTCTAGTAAAATGGACTCTTTTCAAATTTTTATAATGGAGAAGGGGCTTTTAAATAGTAAAATGTAGTAGTTATTTACGAATGCACCAGAAATGAAGCTAAAAAAAATTCAACGGAGGTTAAAAAAACCTTACAAAAATATTATATTTTATGAAATCTCTATTAAAGTGGAAACTGCACAAAAACATATAAATAAAAATATTATAAAACTAAATCACTTACCATATACATGTGTATAGAATACAATCCAAATGGATTTAGAATTTAGTTTAAGTAAATTAATTTAAACTAAATGAAAATAAAATTAACAATTAAAACAGCATGTACACACATACATATATGTATAAACAATAAGTTATATTATAGCGTACTTTAATAGCTAAATATACGTATACTAACAGTATGTGTGTATTAATATAAAAATGCTTATGAGATAAAAAGCAATTATATTTAAACCATATTATTAGGAGTATTTTAAATACATACATTAGTTTGTTACATTTTTATACATGGGCAAATATTAAAAGTCTTGGAGGACGTATGATTAATATAAAATTATGGTTTGGTAAACTATTTAAAGTCATGGAGGACGTATGATTGATATGGAAATTTTTTATGGGCAAATATTAAATAAGTATTCGCAAAAGTAATCAAATGACATTAAACAGCCTGTTCTCGAAAATAAATAATGCTGAGTACACATTTTGCATTACTTTTGTTGTCATTTTATGGTGCCATCTCCGAAATGGCTGTATCTTAATACACAAGTAGACTTAACTGAATAACCATCTAGAAAAATCTAAAAATGCAGCAAATTTTAAACAGGGACTGGGTCATGCCCATAGAGCTCAGAATTAATAAGTTAAATTGTTGCATTTAACACAAGTGATCTAATTTAAAATTTGCATTAGCGTTTCACAAATTCAATAAAATCTCTTGTTTGTGTATTCTTTATTAGTCTTTTCTACGAAAGTTTACATGATTGATAAGTACTGGCTGCATGAAAATCAGATTCTTAACAATTAAAAGTAAAAAGAATTAAAGAAAATTAAAAGTAAAGAGCTAAAACAAAAATGAACTACGATTTATTAAAGTCTAAAAACCTTGTAACTTCAATGTAGGCTTGACTACCCCTATAATATCGTAACGTTTTATTTTAAATATTTTGGCTTAGCAGATTTTAATCTTTATTAACAAGTCAGTAGCCGATTCCTAAAAAATTTTCATGAACTATAAGCATTGATTATAGTACAATCTTTTTTGCATTAGGGAGCTCCAATGCTATAAATGTCCGTAGAAATTAAACGTTATATTTATATTACGATGAAAAGCTAAAATTTGGTACACAAACCGTCCTAGGTGAGCTGTCAATTAGAAAAGGCAGCCAGGCATTTAAAACTAAGAGTTATTAATAAAAAAATATTTAATATATACAAATTTTATTTAAGCTTTAGGTTTTTATGACCAGGTAACAATTTTACTTAGTTATTTATCGACATTTTGCTGCAATTTTGTGTAGTTTCTTCAGAAAATAAAATTACTTTATAATTTACATGAGGTATTATATAAATTTGTCATCGTTAAAGTGTAATTTTATTCCTTCGTCTCTAATAAAGAAGACAATCATGAATATTTGTTCACTTCTTTGTAAATAAAAAACATTATCAAGTCAGAAGGTGACCTATAAATTAAATAACACTCTGACATAACCCCTGATGTTTCTTCTTCACACTTTTAAATATTTAGTTTTTTTTTATTATTTTACGTTACGTTATGTTATGTAACAAGCCTGATACAAACATATATTTTCACATTTTTAACAGCTGATGACAGATTATTTCTTAAGTCACTATTTTAAGTTCTTCCTATTTTGTGAGGCCATCCTGGGCTTAGTTTTATAAAGGATGAGATATTTGGAATTTATTGAGGAATGAAGAAGATTGCACAGCATAATCTGCTTACTTCAAATACCATTCTCTACTAAAGAAACTATCCATACTAGCAGGAAAAAGGGAAGCAAGTAGCGAAAAATGAAACAATGCGACTTGTAATTGCGTTATAAGGGTTTGGATGAAATGATCGGTGTTTAGTGAAACTTAAATTGTGGGGAAGCAAGTAGCAAAAAACAATCCGACTTGTAATTCGATATAAGGGTTTGGAGGGAACGATCGCTGCGTAGTGAAAATTAAATTGTGTATCTATAAGATAAGATATTTGCGTTATTTTTTACACGAACCTTTAATTTAATACAATTTATTTAATAAAACGCAGATAGTCCCAGCCAGACCCTTTAGTTCATACATGTTGGTATAGTATGCTGTCTGTAAATACGTATACCGTAAAATTTTCAAAGATACTTTTTCATGCACATAAATATGTACGTACGTCCATGTGTATGCATAAATAAAATAAATATTTCTATTTGTACATAATATACATATGTATGTATACCATAATCAATAAATTATTGTGTCAGAACACCAAAAAACAAAATCATGCAGAATTTATATAGAGTTAAGTTTGTACTTGATTTTATACACGCATACATGCATACATATGTATATACACATACATATGCCTACTTATTGAATACAAGCCCACACATTTATACAAGTAATAAATAAAACTTAAATTAAATAAAAGAATGCAAAAACTAAGATATATTGAAAAACTAAATCAAATCAAATACGATGATATGTAAAAATAAAATATTTGTAGCATGTTGGTATATATGAGAGTGCGTGTAAATAGTTTACACACATGCACATCTATAGCTTTATAATCCTTATAGTTTTTAATCAAGACGAACATAATTGCTTATCATGCAGATAGAAAAAGTTGTAGATATTATTGCTACATCATACAACTGGCTTAATTCTTTTATTATTATTTTGCAAAGTTATTTTGAACAATGACATTGGCAAGTAAAAAGTAAGTTTATAGTAATACCTTTAGAATTTCTTAGTTAGGCCTTTCGGGGCCCACTGATCTTCACAATTTACCATTAAAAGTATACCATCAATAGTTATTTAACATTTTTATAAATTGTGTTAATAATTCTGGCTCAGATACTTACTTTACTTATGTCCAATTTATAACTTTTACCTACACTTGTATAAGTTCATAAAAAATTTTGCAAGCAAAATTTACTTATTTGAATGCAAATACAATTTTGATTTATGCTACACAATTTAACAAAAATCAAACAATTAATTGTAATAGTTACAATAAAATAGCGCAAAATTAAAAACAAAACTTAAGTAAATGAACAATATGTAAACTATAATCAAACAAAAATAATGTCAATGAAAGTTTTCATTAAGTCATAGTAAAACATGTTATTATACTGTAATAAATTGCAAAATAAAATATGTCAAAAAATAAATTATATAATGTTGAAATAAAAAGGAAGAAAATATAAATGTATGCGTATTTATTTTAGTTGAACCCCCTGTGGCCGGGTTGAGTATAGGATCCAGCTAAACCCCTCAATAATCAATTTCAATTTATTTTTATTATAAAAATATTTTTCTTAATAAGTAAAATAATAATTTGGGATTTCTAGTGCGTTAAAAAATTTTAAACTTAAATTAAAACAATTCCCACAAAAAACACTAATTAATATACATTTTTATTGACACAAGTTTTATTCAAGGCCCAGACTTAGTGATATCAATATTTTTACGCAGGTAAATGTTAACTTGCCTTTCTTCCAAAAAAAAACTTTTATGAACAATGACAATTATTCAGAATTATTAGCTAAACGACAGATACTCGTATATACAAGCACACAAAAATGAAAGATGATATTGAAATAAAAATTCAAAGCGTAACTAAAATCATGATTGTATAGTTATTCGCTTCTAACTCCGAACTCTATCTCTTTTATAGCTCCTTTTTTTAAGAACTCTAGTTATTCCTAACTTTCTTATCTTTAGAGAGATGCAGACTTATGTACTGGGGTTTCATTGTCGTACCCACAGAATCTGCACAGGCTGATACTCTCAATGCCAAGCCTGTTAAGGTGTTTTCTCAGTCTAAAATGACCTGTGTGGAAGCTTGTGAGCATTATTAGATTGTTTTTATTCAGGGGCATGAGAACTATGAAACAATTTTGGTTATTCATACGTTACAATCATTAGCTTTGCATACTTCAATCCAGGGAGATTGAGCCAGAGGTGTTCCCTATTACTCTTGATCTCCGTCGATATATCTTTCCGGATATTGTCCAATCTGAGTCCGCAAAATGGTGCTGGTCCGACCACGGGTGTACAAGCCCCTTTCTGGCTATTTTGTCTGCATTTTCATTTCCTACCATCCCGGCGTGTCCAGGAACCCAGCAGGGTATGACTTTATTCATGCTGTTTAGCTGATTTAGCTTAATGGGGCACTCTCAAGCTAACTTAGACGTAAACTCATATGAGCTTAGCGCTTTGATGGCAGCCTGACTATCAGAGCAAATGGCTATTTCTCTCCCTTGGTAGATCCTATCAAGATAAAATTGTGCGCATTTCTCAATTGCATAAGCTTCTGATTGAAAAATGGTAGGAGATTTTCCAAAGGACTCGTGGTAGTTATTCCTCGGTCCTACGTTTCCCACTTCAGAACCTGCCAGCGTTCTGGAGCTATCAGTGTACCACCTGATGGTGCCAGTTCCAAAGGTATACCGAAGTTATATTTCGTCCCATTCCCTTCTATTGGCCAGAACTGTTCTAAACCTCTTGTCGACGTCATTCACTTTATTCATAACGTCAGAGGGTTGCGCAAGTAGGGGAAATCATCTTGCCATTTATAATTACTCCCATTGGCTAATTAGAGAGTCTCTGTCGGTGCCTCTCACAGCGATGCTTATTACTTTTTGTCTGGCAGCAGTCTCTATCACAATCGTCAGAGGTGTGAGTTCAATGAGGACTTCCATAGCAACTGTAGGACATGTCCTCATAGTCCCTGATATACAAAGGCATGCCAGCCTCTGTAATTTTTTTAACCGATCTCTGATCGTAGGCAGCCAGGCAATAGCACCATAAGTGATGATAGGTCTCACTATCATGGTGTATATCCATCTCAAGATTTTGGGTGTGCAACCCCATGTTTTTCCTGCAACAGATCTACAAACGATTAATATTTTTTTTAAATTTTCAGTTGAACTACAGTGAATTTTAATCAGAAATAATTTCTTAGTCAGGCTTAAGTTCAGTAATTTCAATTCTTGTTGAATGAAATATTTTTATTAATTAATGTTAATGTGAGTTTCTAAAGAAGAGAAGAAAAATTAAATTAGACTTTATTAGCTGGGGGAAATACCAATATTTTTCTGTGCAGCCACGCACTTCATCAGCACCCAAGTCTCTACCCCAGTAGATAGACAGAAAAATATCGGTATTTCGCCCAGCTAATAAAGTCTAATTTAATTTTTTTTCTCTTCTTTAGAAACTCACATTAATTAATAAAAATATTTCATTCAACAAGAATTGAAATTACTGAACTTAAGCCTGACTAAGAAATCATTAATATTTTTGTTGCCTTGTCAACAGTCGTCTCCAAATGCTGTTTAAATAGCAGCTTTGAGTCTAGTATCACTCCCAGATAATTGACCTCCTATGAGCTTTCTATTTGCACGCTTTGTGTCAGCGTGGAAGTGTTCTCCTCTTTGTGAAAGGAACAATATTAGTTTTTGTAGGATTGATATTCAGTCCTACAGATACACACCATTCCTTTACTATCCTCAACCCGTTTTGCATTATATCACACAACGTCTCCTCAAATTTTCCTCTTGCAATGATAACAATGTCATCGGCATATGCTTGACATTCTATGCCATTGCTCGTTAGTATATGCAAGAGTTCATCAACTACAAGGCTCCACAGAAGTGGACACAGTACACCGCCTTGGGAGCATCCCCTGTTCATCTTTACTGCAAGATATTCCTCTCCAAGTTACGTCTCGGCAGTCCTACTCTCAAGCATTGGCCATATCCATTTGGATATGGTGTTCCCAACTCCTTTCCTTCTAAGCGCAGATGTAACGGCAGAGTGATCTGTGTTGTCGAAGGCCAATTCAACATCCAGTTATGCACAGACCGTGACTTCCTTAGCGTCTAGAAGTAAATCACTTAAAGAAAATCTCATAATGTAATAGAAATATATTTATATTTAATGAAAAAACAAAATTTAATACTAAGGGCCGGTTTGTCAATGTCGACAACGTCCGACTTCTCGCACATTTACATTTGCAACAAAAACAATATTTTAAAATGTGTTTTTGTTTTGATCTGAATAAGATAATTTACTCTGTGAATTAAAAATTAACAATAGTTCAAACAAATACAATTAATAATAAGTATCCCAAAAATATTCATATTCATTATGAACTTGTTGAAGGTTATCCTACGTAAAATGGCTGCTTCCTCCGAAAATATTCTGGGTTAAAATTCCACACCTTTATTTTGCCTTCTTTATATTCATGTTTCTGGTTTGTTTATTTTTTTTTTAGTGGAGTTTTAAGCAATTGTCTCATGTTGATTCAAGTCACGTAGTATTTCAGCATAGTGCACTTAAATTGTTTAAATCTTTCATGTTTTATTTTTCGGACTTTTTTTTCTAATTTTTTGCTCAAACAGCATCGCTGTGTTATTGTGTTTTTAATGTTTTTCTTTTTGTCTGATTGCAGATTTCTATGTAGACTGCATTTTGCACTTTGCTCGGTGTGTTTAATATTCTGCTGTGTTTGGCATATATTGAACTATAAAAAAATATATATTTGTGTATGTACATACATACAAACATACATACATATGTATGTTTGTAAAGAAGGTAAAACACCCCGTAATGCATGGATAGACTATTTATATATTTAGTGAGTTGGTGAATAAAAATACCCTATACCAGAACTAAAAATTACATATTTCGAGTGCAGAATATTTAAATATTTTATTAAGCTTGTAATTTGCCTAAATTTTTTTATTTCCTTATTTCTTATTAAAATGTATCTTTCAAATGCTACATGCGCTGGGTTATTTCGACCTCCACCGATTGTAGTGAATTTGCAAATGCATCACATGCTGAAATAAATGTCCCCTCACGAAAGAGGAAAATTTATACTTTTGCAGAATGCAATGAATAAAAGTATTCGGATGAAGTATGAAACAAAAAAATTTAACAAATAAAATGCACGTGGAACGAAAAAAATAAAAAGTTTTCATTTAAAAAATATTTGGTAATAACTTTTTTAATTTGAATAGTTACAATGCGAAGTTTTGTTGTAATTAATGTAGCAAAAAAAAAAGTTTCGCATGTAAATTATATTAAAAGGATGTATTGAGAGTTTTGCAATTATTAATTTATTATTTACTTATAGAAATTAATTTTAAATTTGTGATTTAATTAGGCTAAAGTGTGTATCAATCTGTAAGCCATATTACATGTGATTACATGACAAATAACACCAAAACTAATTGCAAATACTCTGACAAACACGAGTAGAACGCAACAACCAGCTGTTTTCGAAGGTCGCTACATCTTACCACTGCTGCTTTCGTTAATTTATAATTTATTAAGAACGGCTGTGCTGATTTGTCTAATTTTTTTTAAATACTCGTAGTAATTTAAAGAAATTTTAATAGAAATTTATTTTCTGGTGGTTAAGCATTGTCTATATATATATCATTGCTGCTTTGCCATATCATCAACCTCGTATTTTGAGCAATGCTTAACCACCAGAAAATAAATTTCTATTAAAATAAACTTATGACAATATGTCAAATAATAAATTTCTTAAATTTTAAGATATAGTATTAAGGAGTGGAAAAGTGGGCGTGGTATATCTGGGGAATTAATATGGTAATTCTCCTGAGCCTTTGCAGCAGTTGACCTTATAAATTGTTAAAACTTGCATATGGGGCACCTCACATTTACAAATTTAATCTTGTTTTGGAATATCTTTGTACATAATACAGCAAGAAACCTGAATTTTTGTGTAGATAACGATTTTTATAATATGCACTGTCGTACAAAAAAAATTCAAATTGGCCATGTAGGTGTTCCAACTCAAATAAAGAGAAAATATTTTCTTTGAGATATCTGGAAAACTAATATAGGGGGAAAATTTTATAGAGATAACTCTGTTGATAATGTGCATTGTCTCTGACAACAGTTTCAGAATTGAAAAATTAGACAGTGTGCCTATCACAAAGTGCAAACTTTTGTTTGTCTTCAAATAAAATACCAGTGCACCGATTTTTATGATTTCCTCACATCATATTACTGATAATAGTCTAGATGGAGCAATAAGTTATTAATTTGTAACGCCTAAAGTCGGTGTGGCGCTTCTCACATAGAAGCAACATTTATTTCAAGAAATTTTGGAAGCCAAAATAGTCTAAATCTTGAAATTTTTTCGTCAGCAGTAACGCCAATAATGACAAAAGTTATTTTACAAAATAGTAAGGGTTGAACCACAAGAATGGTACTTTTTATATAAAAAAGTTTTTCTTTTCACAGGGTTTTTGTTATTTAAGCACCATACACATAAAAAATATTTCGAATGAGTTTTTCTCACTTGCATTTTAATAAAAATTGAGCTATCGACTGTCATAAAAAAAGATTAATTTAAAAATATTAAGAGACACTTCCATATGAAGGATATGATTCAACGGTCCATATTTTAAGACATAATCACAGAATGAATACAATTAAGTACGCAAGCAGGCTTTGGTGGATAAAAAGCTAGAAAACTCTTAGAATCCACCGGCTAATGCCATGGCATCAAAGCTCGGAAGTTGAAACTAATATCAAAAGCTTTGCACAACACTGATTATATTTAAACTTTGAATATACTCTGCACTTATGCAAGGCAATAGTCTTTCATTTTCAAAGGTGGAAGAATATAAAAGGCTGATTTAGAAGCAATACATGAAATCTAAGCAAACAGAACTAAAAATAAAAAATAAAAAAATAGTAAATTATATTGACTAATAGGCCGAAAATCTGAGCTAAATATACATAATAAATTACTAACCTCTAAGGCTATAATACGAGTAAGACCCATTATGGTATGAAAAAGTCAAATAAATCAATCATCGATGTTGTAAAAAGATACCAATAAAAATCTCTAAGACTAATTACAGCAGTGCCATGGTAAAAATTAAGATATGTCCTCAGTACAAAAAGAAATTCAAAGATTTAGTGAAAACTATCTTCAAATACGAATTGACTGGCTGGTGTGCTAATAGACAACAGCGGTAAAACACGTATCTTGAAACTAGCTTCTTAGGCTTTTATTTTAGAAATATGTATATATAATTCTTAATTAAATTTGTTTATCTAAATTTCGCCCATTACGCGTTATGTAGCCCCAATTGACTCCTATTATTTAATATTTAAGTTACCATATTTCCTTATTGTCTTACAGTACATAGATTGAAAAAAATATTTATTTGATGAAAGTGGGTGTGTAGAAAATCTTGCAAGGTTTTAGTTAATTATTTTTTTGAGTGTAGACATGTTTTATTACTTTGATTCCTTTGCTCCATCAAACTTTTTTCCTCTTACCTTTTGTTTTTTGCTCTATGCCTTGTTTGTTTTCTTTTGTGCTAAAATTTTTTATTTTATTGTTTTGGTTTTTTCACAACTAACCCTAAGTGCGGATTTTGAAATTTTTCAAACGGTCAAAGTTCATATCTTTGCATACTTTGTGACTTAATTTTATAGTCCTTCTTTTAAAAAAAAATAAACAATATTTCTTATATTCTCTTAAATAACAAAAATATAAATACATGTATATTCATATTGTTAACCAAAAAACTTTTATTAATAAACAAATAAAATAGCTGCCATATTTAACAGATATTTTTCTCAGCATCACAAAAAAAAATATTCATAACAAAAACTTCGAAAATTTTAGGAATTAAAAAATTAATGTTAAAACTTAAAATCTCAATAAACTTCTTTATCTTGTTTTGTTTTATGATTCTTATATTTTATGGTTTTTCAAAACAGAAACGGTGAAAAAAAGTTTAAGTCTCTAAATTAGAAAATACAACAGAAGCCATATTCCTCTACAAGTTACTATAAGAAGAAGAAACAACTAAAGCACATAATACCTGCTTCTGCAATTCCAGTAATCAATGTTACCAGCATTGAAATAAAAAATCTTTAAAGTTGACTCCATGCACACCGCATGAAATTCATTTTAATTAACAAGTTTGATTATGATTTGCTTGAACAAATCAAAAAGGTTTAAGGATTACAAGCCTAAAAGAAATTGAATCAGCTTGTAGTGCAAAATTATATCTAAAGGGAGGGACTTTTTCTCAGACATGTGTTCTGTGAAAGGTATAAACTCGTTAAAATGTTTACTCGTATAATGCTCCATGTTTTAGTCTAGACTTATAGCAAAATTTTATGTAATACATTTTTTTTCATGAAAACTTCTTCTATAAAATTCAGTTTTTTGAAGCTTTTTAGCACCAATTACAAATAAGTAAGAAAGTAACACTTAAACAAACTTTAAGTGTTTAATTATTTCTGGCGTTAATTTTGAATTTCAGCTTTATGACATTTAAGAAAATATTAAACAAACATTTTTGTACAACATTTTAATCTATTTTATTTCATTTAAATGTATTTATATCCGATTTTTATTTATGTCTCACATATGCTTCTTATATTATCAAGCCGTAACCACCAAACAAGCTTAAGCAACATACATTTTTAACTTGATTTTTTTAACCAAAATCAAATATTTGCTATCGTAATAAAACAAGTTCGAAAAGATGTGTCGGTTAAGTTTTTTTTTGGCGATTATGGGTCGATATACAATACCTAAAAAGAAAGTGTGATTAATTACAAAATTAACTCTGAAACCCATTTCAAGTCTTGACTTCTGCTTGTATTTAATTTTCATTTTCATCTCAACTTTTTGCAGGAGCAGGATTTCGTAATATATATTTTTTTAACATTTTAGCCCATAATATCTAAGTTTAAGGGAACTTTTTTGTACCTTTTTCGGGGAAGGCATAAAAATTATTCATGGGGATAAGAGTTCGAGTATTAAAATATTCCACAAAATTTTTCTTGTAACACATTATACAAAAATTTTAAACAAACAAATTACTAAAATGCAAGGATTTCAGGCTACAACATAAAACAACTTTAAAAACACTATAAAATATTTTTGCTGCTTCTGCCAGAATAAATCGTGAAAAATTTTATTTTTTTTTTATATTGCACAGTGTGACTAGCAGTACGACGTTGAAAAGATCTTGTATAGCTTAATTGATTACTTCGTTGAACGTAGAGGAGTGTGTGCTTACTTGGCAATAAATAATATGTGTGACTCGGTCTATGAAAAGGTGGCTTATGACTCAAAAACAAAATTTCGAGAAATCAGCTGTTAAAGATAAACAATGCATTTCGTCAGTTTCTTGGTAGTTGATCTCCTTAAGTCATAAGCCACCTTTTCATAGACCAGGTCACATGTGTTATTTTTTATTAAAAGAGAATTATTACTCAGGTCATGAGTAATAGTATGCAGAAGATAGGTGGTGAAGAAAGAGATAGAGGAAAGCTTCATTATTTTCCAACTTTGCTTTTATTTCCTTTGTGGCACATTTTTATTAAAATCTGGTATTCTTTTCCCTGATATTTTTATCTCTTTTTATGGAGAAAATGTTGTCGATTGAAAAGGATGTCTAAAAATTATATGACACTCTCATGATTAAAAATTGTTATAATGCATAGCAGATTGCAAATCACAATGGACCCAACCCAAGTGGAAATGCAGTACAGCACCACCCTTTATTACCTAGCAGGTTGTAGTTATAGTGAAACTTCCAAACATAAATGTGGTAAACAAATTTTTCTCACTAATTTTGATGGATTAAATTTTGGATAGGAAATTGACCTATTTACACATTTAGTTTTTTTTTCGAAGATAAACACACACCAACGTTGAATTAGCAAAACTTGTTTAAAATAAATTCTTAGATGACTTAGAAAAAAAAAACAACCGAAACCATGTGATAGAAAATTCGTTGCTCATGATTAGAATTTGACATTGGATAATCGATAATCGATAGCTTTAAATATAAACAGCCTTATACATAACGAAAAACTGGATTGAAGTTAGCATAAGTGGTAAAATTTAACATGGTCCCAACTAGTTTTCCCATACAATTTTAAGTTAAAAATCATTCTAAGATTTAATAGGCTAAAACTATATTATGACCAAAATAGACCATTAGGCAATGAAAGTCGAATAACACTCATAGTCGTTCAGATATACATTTGGGTATATAAGTTAATGGTTAAAGTGATTTTTCTTTATTTTAAATAACTGATTACTTAGCAAAAATTCACTTACTTATTTCTATACGAAATAAATACAAAATGAATTAGGGGCCAAAATAAACACCACAGCATTTAATAGGTGAATTACTGCATTCGATAGCTAGTGTATCGAAATTTTTAAAAACTGTGGTCTAATCGTCGCTTTCGATAACGAGCTGATTCGATAACGTTTTTTCAGTTTGAGATTATGGCATTCGATATCGAACCATATTATTACATTGTTCGATCGCGAATGCCATGATCTCAAACTGAAAAACATGATCGAATCAGCTCGTTATCGAAAGCTACGATTAGACCCCTGTACGAAGTTCGTTTTACTTCGGTTGTTGATCTGACTAAACATTTTGCATTACAGATTACTTACACCTGCACAAAATGGAAGAAATTAAATTAAAATCATTATCTAAATTTATGTCGTTTGCACCAAGTTTTTTGACATTTATTGAGATTTCGTACCCAAATATAAAAAAATTGACTGAACGTTTTCTTTAAGTAGAACGAAACAACTGTAATGTAGCTAATTCACACACCTTTTTCAAAACATCGTATTAACTTTAAATAGAGCCTTTACGACTGACTGCAAAAAATCTAGAAGATTTTAAATAAAATCCTTATGAAAATCTATACCGTTTACACTACGATCTTTTGACATTTATCAACTTTTGTTTAACTAAAGCAAAACCCATTACTCATCACACTGCTTTTAATGAATATTTTCAGTATAAATTTGAAAAAAAGAATCATAGTTGCATCACTAAGTTCTACTAGATTTCAAGTAGCGTAACAGATTTTGCTCTGTGTGGAAAATCTACTAAATTTTACCAGCAATCTCATAAGTAGTAGATTTAGTTCAAGCTTAGATGCTCAAAAAAACTGTAGTAAGTATTTACTAAATTTTAAGTAGATTTTGACAAAATCTATAGACGAATAATATTTTGTTTTATATGGGAAATCTACTCGAACTCTAATAAAAGGTCCGCCATCTAACGTTTTTTTTTCAACTAGTGCTTATTTCGTGAATGGTAACACTTAGCTCATATCTGATTTGACAGATAATTAGTTTTATCCTTCCGCTGAACGAATATGGTTGTGTATACGCTTGAACAACGCTGGGAAATATTGCCTGCGATCGACTTAAGGAAGATGCCGATTTTGCCAAAAAAAAAATCATCTTTTCAGATGAAGCTCATTTTGATCTTGGCGGGTATGTAAACAAGCAAAATTGTCGCATTTGGGGCACAGAAAGCCCGCACGCATACATTGAAAAGCCGACGCACCCAAAACGAGGCACTGTTTGGTGCGGATTTTGGTCCAGAGGCATAATTGGGCCAATGAGCAAGGAGTGGCCGTTACAGTCAATGGCAATCGTTATCGGGTCATGTTGAACGAATTTTTGTTCACAAAAAGTGAAGAGGAGGATATTGGCAACATTTTGTTTCAACAGGACGGCGTTACGTGCCACACAGCCGAAGCTACACTCGATGTTTTGCGCTATGTTTTCAATAAAAAAATTTTTCTGGCGGACCCTATATACTAAAAATATGGTAAGTACTAGATTTAGCTTAGATGTAAATACGGTATTAGATCTAAGAAAATTTTCGTGTTTAGTTAAGCAGTTACAACAACCGAAGTGGATTCTACAACCAAAATAAAATTTATTTGTAACCGTACATGTTTTTTTTCGCAGAACGAACATAATAAAAAAAAAAACAATCATAATTTAGGCATCTTATTTTGTTTTATGCCGGTAGAGGCTTTCGTTATACCTTTTTATCAATATTGGTTTTAATATATATTTATATGGCCACGTTTTGAAAGCCATTTTGAGATGAAATCGACAAACTTTAGGAAAAAATCAACCATAAAGCTCACTTATTGAGTTATTGAGATATTTTGTTCGAACTTAGTTTCGAATGCACTAAATTATCTGATAAGAGAACACTGCTTTCCGTTTCTGAAATGTTGCGATTTTAAAACACAAGGGTTTTCAAAATGTGACCGACAGTTTCATTTTACTTTTTTAAACCTCAAATATATTTATTAGCTTATGTGTATTCAAAAACTATATATTTTGAGAGTAAAGTGTAACAAATACTGTTTTCGATAAGTGTAGTGCTAACGAGCGGAACTTGAACAGCTGCTATGCAATTAGACATTCATTATCGTAAGCCATAATCTCAAAATTTCGATAGTACTTGCTCGACAATGAAAATTTTTGAAGAAATTCAATCGACCAAGCATGAGATAATCCGGCCCCAGAAATACAAAAAATTTTATAGAATTTTGTTGAGTCAGTAAAAAATGATTGAATTTTGGTGAGAACAACTAATTTTAAAATTTTTCTTACACTTAATAATGTCAACCGATTAACAATTTAAGGAGTGAGTATTTCTAAAAAGTCAATTTTGTAGATTCGAGAATTCAAAATAAATGAATAAACTTTTCTCATCATTTTATACGAGTATAGATAATGGCAACACTGCACAATGTGCAACCCTATAGTGCTGTATGTTTGGTGGTATTTGTATATTGCGTACACATATATTTATGGTGTTTGAAAATTTATTAAATGTGTTAAAAGTTTTATGGAGTTTTTTCATTCTGTTTGTTGTCTTATGAAAATTCGTACACAGCCATAAAAATGTTTAGAATAGTTAAAAGTTATTTCTTTATATTTGTTGTTTTCAGTTTTCTGCAGTTTTACCTAAGAAAAAAATGTAATCGTAAATAAATGGAATTTTCATGCCGCAGCTAAAGCGGAGTGAGGTAAATGAAAATCCTCGTATGTATAAAGAAGAAAAGATTCTTAAAACAACGAAATTTGATGATGCAAGGTTATAAATTTTTGAATAGAAGCAGTTGGCTAAGGCCGTTCACTAGGTTTTCCTAAATTATTCCTTTAAAAAATTTGGCAGTTTGGTAAAAATATATTTTTATATACTCGTACTAATAGCTTCCTTAGCAATATTTTCAGTTAGTAATACTAGCAGTGAAACTACTTAAGAACTTAACCCATTAAAAAATTTTAACTCATAAAAACTTAAATTTTTTTTGCAACGCTAAGTACAATTGATGTTAATCTTGCGGATATAATAACAATCGGACGTTATTTAGGGCAGAGAAAAAAAATCAACTGAAAACTTGGAGCAAGGATGCATTAAAAATATGAGAATAACAAACAAAGCAATAAAATGCAAAAATAAAAACAACAGCCATAATGCATGCACTACAAATAAACCGAAAGCCAAATTGATGGCTGCCTTTTATCAGCGTTACCGTTGGTGCTACTAAAATAGTAATTTCCAGCTTTTACTTACCTTTAAAAAATGCACTCAAATTTTATATTTTTCTAATTCTTGCGACTTTTTCAAACTTTTTATTAAATGAAGCTATACTTTTTTTATTGTATGTTTTGCTAAATTATAAGTTATTAAAATTTCCAGACAAATTTAATTAAAAAATTTTCGGGAAATTTTTAACTTTTGCGGCTACGTAAGCGCTACCTAAACGGTGTTAAGAATCATTACTAGGAAGTTTACACGTTCAAAAAATTGTTTATTAAGATCTTAGGTACATTTTTGTAGTTCAGTGTTTCCTTGAATTTTGAACGATTTGCTAGCCTATGGACCTGAACAAGGGATCTGTTCACAATTTTTGTTCTTTATGACAAAAGGAAGAGTAAATCAAAATTCCTAACGGTTTGCAAGATACAGGCCTGAGAAAATGCAAAAATGACACCGAGGCCCCAAATCTTTGGGGGCCATAAAAAAGTGCAAGAATGGTATTTTTTTTATCACGTAGTGATGTCCGTATATGGTTATATTTCCAGGACTTAAAAAATTACACACAGTTTAGCATAATGTAGTTTTAACCTACGAGTAAATCCTAGTGTGATTTTTAATGTGAAACTGTATGGAAAAAGTTGTTAAGACCATGTTCAATTTTTCCACTTATGCTAACTTCATGCCAGTTTTTTTATAAATATAGCTGTTAGTTTTTTGCATACTAGTGCTTCCTCTGAGCGCGTTTTTTCTAAATTGACATCATAAAAAAAATTATCTTACAGACTGAAAGTTGAAACCTGTCATTCTATACTATGTGCTTCAAGTTTGTACCAAATTCATATAGAAGACTGGATTCTACATGATACACCTTTTCAAAAGTAGAGATATGCAGTTTCACAAAATAGATACTTAATAATTATTAAAATTGATAAAAAAAATACATTTTTTCTATGAATTAAAAAATGCAATACATAAAAATTGTGTCTTGTACTCGTAACTACATTCATCTCTTGAGAATATTCAGCTTTTTATCAAAAGTTGAATAAAATTTCTCCAAAGTGAATAACCTGAGTTATGCAGTGTAAATAAGTGCTAATTTAAAATCATAGTATTAAAAATATGTCTTTATCTTTAGAAAATTTTAATTAATTTTTATTGTAATATAGTGTACCATGATTTAATTCTATTTAACCAATACGCAATAGCGTGAATGCACTGACAGGCATGCAATAAATAAAGGAGATATCAGATGTCACTCCAAAACTTAGACAGCACTTGATACTTTTGTTGTGCCGCTGACCGTTGCTTTGACACTTAAAGAATTTAAAGGCATGCATTGGCAATACACGTCAAGTGGCTGTTGTATAAAAATATGCCGCATGCGATTGTGTATCTGTGTGCGTGTGTGTTTATGTGTGTGCACATCACGCTCCCCTATAGGAAAATAATTTATTATTTGAAACAGATCATATAACATTTTATTTTCCCATGAACAATTGTATTTATAGTAATAAGACATTGAGTGAATATATATTAGTAAATCATTAATTTTTACCCGACTGAGCGACGCAAAGAAGGGCATTGTCTTTATCAGCCCATGTACGTGTGTATGTAAGTATGTATGTATATATGTGTGTTCCTTTGCGGGCTTATATAAACCGAACGCGAGGACCGATTTTAATGATTCTTACGTCTTTCGATTTGTCTAAAGATATGAAAGTATTAAAAATTTAATATGACGGCCAACAGACGTCATTTTGTAAATACGAAAAAAATAAAATGTCGGCGAACTATATCTAAATGGGAATCACTCGACAGGTATTTTAAAATCATATTTAGGTTTCTCTTATGATTTTTCATTTCGAATGACCGTTTAGGATATTGAACGGTTCAAAGTTGGTCGCATTCGGAATTTTTGTTTTTTTTAATTACTACTTGTTATCAGCGATGCCAATTTAGCGCGTTTCGCGCTAGATTTAGCGCGTTTTAACTATGATAAACGCGCTTTTTTTCGTCTTAGCGCGTTTACTAAAAAAAGCGCTAAATTAGTGCGTTTTGAACAAAGTTATCATCACTTCAGTTCAATATATTTTTTTTGCATAAATTTAACAATTTTCTAGTATTCAAAACTCATAATATTTTCTAAATTGGTTAATGATTCAGCTGTTGCAAATAAAATTCCCTTGACTGTGATTAGAATTAAAAACGCATTTTAATACTGTAAATGGCAAACATTTTGAAATTTCACAACTAAAAATATGTACTCGTGACAAAATAAAAATTATATTACTTATTAAGCATCTATTCTAGTTGAAGTACAAAAAGCATTTGAATCGCAAAACTATTCGACAATTTATATAAGTTGTTACAAAATTTGGCAAATAAAATTAAAATAAAAACAAAGGATATCGATTATTTGGAAGCAATTCTGATTCTGTGTTGAATGATTTAAAAGAAAGAAAAGAGCTACTAAAAAAAATTAATTGTATTTACTAATGCACATGTACATACATCGAATTTTACTAAAATTTAATTTAGCGCGTAGGAAAATATCGCGTTTTGGCTATAAATAGTTGACAATGCTGTAACTTAGCGCATTCTAGCGCGTTTTGCGAAGGGGAACAGCGCGTTTGGGTTATAAATAGTTGGCATCGCTGCTTGTTATAATCTAGGTTCCTCTCATCTCTCTCTCTCATCTCTCTCTGCTGTCAAAAGAAATCCTCGCTGAGCACTAACCAAAAGCATAATTGATTCATTAGAAAGCATTCATGTGCTTGTTAGGCATTCAACTGCCTTTCTACAACACTAGAGTCAGTGGCGTTAATTAGCGCCGACTGTACTAGGGTAGGTAGGCTGACTAAAATTCGTGTTCACCATTAAGAATAAACTACGGTCTTACATGAATTATAGTAAACACAGATTATATGAATTATTTTCCATTTTCGTGGCTGTATTTTCTTTTAAAAACAAATTTTTTTAGTATTTAAATTAGAAAAACCTAATTTTTATTGTTAATGTCTTAAACATAAACCGGTTTATTTTAATTTCTTTTTTTTTGCTTTTAAGGATGACTCTCTTTTTTCTTAGAAATCCCCATTTGGTGCCACCTTTTTGAACATTTTCAACGGTAACGCTGCCTTTCATATGTCGTGAGAAGCCACAAAAAAAGACCTATACGATTGTATGCGTAGTGTAAACTTGGAACCAGCGTTACCAGAACTAATTATTTACAATATTTTTGATGAAAGTTCAAATAAAATATAAAGTTGAAATACAAAACATAATTTCTAACGAAAATTACTAAAAATGAATGTAAAAAATACCGGTACCCAGTGAAAAAAATTGGAAGTAGTTATTCTGGAGCTCCTTTTTCTCTATTTCCAAAATGTGTATTTTTGACTTTCCAAGAATTAATTATTAACAAAATCCACGTAATTGACTAAGAAGTTATTTCATTTATATGCAAAATTGAAGACTATTAGTAGTTTAAAGGATAATTAAATTAATGCCATTGGAATGAATATTTTAGTATTTGTTGCTCCAGTCGATTTTTAACCAATCTAATCCTTTTGTGTCCAAGAAAGAAATAGATTGGTATTAAAAATCAGAAAAATAAAAAAAGGATCCAAGACTAGAAAATTAAAATTTTATTTAATAAATATAACTAGATTTTAAAAATCTATTAACCAAAAAGACTATTAAAGACTATATAAGAGTAATCTTAGCGACGCTGTTACTAAGTAAATTCTTTGAGAACACGTTCACGAATTTGATTATCCTGTACCCCTGGTGGATCTAACCGGAGCTCCGCCAATTTCGATTCGATGGCACCCCATTTCGTTGTTGCAGGTGCAATTTTGTTACCCTTTTTTTCGCCAGAGCCACTAGCAATTGGTTCTTAACCTCATCATTAAAGGGCCCTCTGGTGGATAATGAAACGATTGGAGTTTGAGTGGTCGTCTTCATCTTCTGAGACCTTTCTTCTGTTCGGAAATTGTTCACTCTCTGCCGCAGAGCGGTTCCGTTTTGTGTTTACTGCTTTGGATGTGCTGGATACGGAATCCATATCCTTTAGGTTTTCGTCTACTACAGCGTGATGTCTTTTACCCTCACTATCCTAGAGGCCGACTACTGTCTCCTGGCTGGAAGTAATAAAGTCTCCTTTTTTTTTTGTTTTATTTAAATTTTCGATACGTTATTCACACGAGTATGCCAGCAAGGGGTCCACGCAGTGACAGTGTTCTGGCACCGGAGGGCTGCTCTCTTAAGTTAAGAACGTTTTATCCTGTGATAAATATGTGGAAGTCAAACTAGACAAGATTGTTAAATTTTAATGATTATGAAATTAAAATTACAAAACGAAGGTATTTTCAATAGTACTATAAAACCTTTCATAAGTATGACTTGCCTATAGTTTTTTTTTTGTCAAATTATGATTTCATTTCTAAAGTTCTTGGCAACGCTGATAGCAATTGATGATATGAGTGCACTTATGCAGCTATTTGTGTAGATGTATATTGATTGAATGTAAATGTATGTGTATCGTATGCAAATACTCAAGCTTCATACGAGTACAAAAATATATATCCAACTGAAAGCTTGCGAAAGGAAGCATTAAACATAAAAATATTTTTTAACTATCTAAAAAGGAAAAAAGTTAAGTATCGGAAGGATAATAAATAAAACAGGAAGGCAGTATAATTTAAGCCATAAAAATATCTATCGTATATAAAGTATAAACTCATATAAATGTATTTGCATATTCGTCATTATTTTGGGGAATTTTTGTTCATTCCTGAAAATTTTTGCCAAGCTACAGGTTTTGGTAAACTGCTTCAGCATATCTAAGTAGATTTGATGAAAATGTTTGAAGTTATTAGAAAAATATGATTTTTTTTCATTTTTCGTCAACAATATTTCTTGAAAGCAGGGTTTGCTTTTTCGTTTTAAACAAAATAAAATTCGAGGTTCTTGAGCCAAATATTCGAAACCAAAAATCGATAAGAAAACCATCGGTTTTCGATTTTTCCTATCACTAGTAATGATTTGAGAGCGGTACATAATATCAGCGCTTAAAAAAGGCAAAGGTCATGAGGAAATTTTTCAAACCTCTTAAAACTTTATAAAAGCTATTGTATCAAAGCTCGGAATGTATTGATGGGTTTTCCACTAAAAGTACGAAATGTGTTCAAAAAGTATCGCGAATTTTGAATTTTCGCGGGTTATGCATATTCGAATTTTGATTTTTTGTGGCGTTCTGTTGGTACTCAAGTCTCTCACTTATGCCGACAATTTCGGCCATTTTTAATGTTCAGTTAATTGTTGACAGCTGCTTTGTTTGCACCATTTAATACTTACAAAGATTCTTTTATTAAAGTGATATCATCTTTTTTAAAAACCCAAATAACGGTAATTTTGCAATATCTCGAAATCTGTTCTACTTTTGATGATACTGACTACAAATTCGGATTTGGTGAAAAATTCTACATTAAGATAATGTTTAAAATTTACTTGGTCACGACTTTGTTGAAATTTTCTATCGCAGTGTAATCAATTGTATTGAAGTTAAATGTCTTTGAAAGCAGACAACGTCTGAATTATAAAAAATCGAATGATCAAAAATACAGTATAATGGATGAGTGAACTAGAACTAGAGGTAGACGATAAATAAATACTAATTTGTACATTTCAAATGGCAAATGTTCTAGTTTGGAATTAAAAAAAAATAAATAAACTCAAGAACTTGTACGGCAAAAATTAATTGTGTTAAAGATTTCATTGGTTTCGGATATTGTAGCTTATATTGCAAATTAATATTAAATTTGGATTAGAAAACTCAAATAAAAGTGTAGTTAGTTTGGTTCACAAAATCAATCCGGAAGTGATGGCTGTAGTTCATGAAAAAATTATTGTTAAGCCAGAGAAAAATCTTTACAGTTTCTATGTTAGAAGCATGCAAATTCAAACACACAGTAAACCCCACTCCCAGAATTAAAAAACCGGGAAAAAAACCGAAATCGCGGTTTCTCATTTAATCGGTGTTTAGCAAACTCTACTTGAAAGTACATCGATATGAAGGAAAGTGCGAGATACACAATTTTAGTCAAATCGGATGTGAGTGTCTTTGAAGCTGAGAGCTGATTAGATTTTGAACTTGATCGGTTTACAGCCCTTTTCACAATGTATAATTAAGAGTTAACGTGAACTTTGTGAAATGGGCCATTAGTAGTTTAAAATTTTTTAGAGAAAACAGTTTTGTGAAAATTTTAAAAAAATCTAAGAAACCGAATCGATTCCTTGTCCTACTACATCTGGGTGGACTCAACATCTTTTGAATATGAAAAATTAAATTTCGATACAAGTAATTTAAATTCTGAGATATTTATTTTTTATACATATAAACAACTGAACAACTTAGGACTTCAAAAAGTCGAAACATGACAAAATCGTGTGAAGTGTGGATACAGTCGGGGGCGATTTAAAACGATTTATGTTATTTGCTACCTTTTTCAGCTGTTGCAGCTAAGTACCTTTCACAGCGGCTTCAGCTAAACATTTTTCACAGCAATTTTGGTTGACTATTTTCCCCGATGGTTTTAACCGTCTGGTTTGAAAAAGGATTCAGCCGACTTTTTACAGGGCAATTTGGTTTACTGTTTTCCATAGCAACTATTGCTTGCTGCTTTTTATTATTCGGTTACAGGGGCTTAAGTTTACTGTTTCCTTTAGTTAGTTTTGTTTACATGAAAATGGTACTGCGTTACAAAAATGTAAAGTTTGCTTTTGTTCCGCCATTTTGCGAACGAATAAGGTTATTAATTTTTGAGAGACAAGCTGTGAATATCATCTTTATCGCAGCTGTTATGAGTTAACCTACATTGAAAATTATATAACCACAGAGCAAAAAATTAACATACAAATCATTATTTGCTGCATTGATGGAGGCATCTTCCAATTAGTTCTATCTCTGGAATTTAACAAATGGTTGTCATAGGACGGAAATGATCATAATTGAATGGTAGGTGCTTAAAAGGTTGTCTAAAACAATTTTGGATACAAACAACTGCCTTAGAATATTAAACTCAGTACCTGTAGTGATGGGTTTGCAATGAAAGTGGTAAACTTTTGGAACTAGTTCCATTTTTTTTTGCAGTGTAAAGTTGTCAATGATATTAAAAAATTTTTTTAATATATTAAGCAAATACTTAAGTTTTTTTTTGAATTCTTAAGTTAACGTTGGACCAGCTCTGAACTTTCTCAACCGACAACAAAACTATGTTATAGGTCAAAATCTATTTAGGAATTTTTAAATTATTATTAAAAAATAAAGATCAAAAAATTGCAATTTCGCAGAATTTTCATCTAAGAAAAAATTATGAAAAAATCAGCAAGGCATTCCTCTACAAGCGACTGTGTGATGCAATATTTGTTTGGTGCTTCGTTATCCACTAATGAACAGTAAGCTTAAAGGGATCGCATACCAAAACAAAAATGTGCTGTTTATGTGTAAAGAAAAAATAACCAATTCAACTTATGGAGCTGACTTGTCTTACAAAAAAATAATAATAACAATAATAAAATAGAAAAAAAAAACTCATCAAATGAACAAAATAAGTCAAGCCGTTTATTGCTTTATACGTTTTTGTTTGATGGTCTTTCATCATCTCTTAGATTTAATTTTTTTTTCTTGTTTTTTAGGTCTCTGTGGCATTGCTGAAGTTAGTCATGTACTTCATTAAGCTATACACTTGGTCCAAAATCAAGTAAATACCCTGCGGAAAATTTGATGAAAAATTATACCTTTGGATCCTATGACTTGAGGAAATGGGAGAGTTATCCTAAGTAGGGACAAGTGTAAAGTGCAAAAGTCTAGTAGTCTAGCTAGATCTAAGACCTATCGAATAGTATGTTAAATGAATCCACCAACTTTAGATTAACTGGTATTTATACTTTTTAAATAAAAGTTCCCCTGTGGTAAATGTTATCAGTTCGATGGATGTATACAAGTAAGAAATACGTGGTAGATCATTAATAGAATACAAATATCCGCTTGCGTAGGAACAACAGGATGTTTGCGTACTAGTCCTTCGGAGGCTCTGAATGCTATACTAAACCTTATCTCGATCGACTTTCATATAGTGGCGGCGGAGTCTTTTAAGGCAATCTTGGTACAGAATGCTCCTTTAGTCTCCCTAAAGAAGCCACTGTACTTCAGGCTAAAAATTTGGCAGTAAGGGAAACGGCTAGAGTGCTGATTGATAGGAAGGTACAGGATAAAGTTGGTATCTTTTTTGACAACCAGGCGGCGTTCCTATCTTTGTCTATTCTAGTCGGACAGTGCAAAAGTTTGCTATATGGGTGGTCAGGCTGACTTCACCCTCATCTGGGTTCCAGCACATAGCAAATTTTTTAGATAACGAATGGGCGCACGAGCTTGCTAGAGCTGGATCTGCTGTGAATGCTTCGAATGTAGAATCCGTAGCCATGCCGTTTAATGCTACTAGAAGCGGTATATTCAAGCACTTTCTTTATAAGGCTGAATTTAGATGGCGCAATATAGTCACGTGCAAGGTTGGTAGGAAAATGTGGCCTTGTTACAATGATAGGCGCTCAATACAATTAACAAATAGAAACCGTGGGGACATCTCGAGGCTAGTTCCAGTCATGACGAGGCACTAGACGGTCGGCAGACATGCAAGTAGGATGGGTCTGTTCGATAATGAGTTCTGCCGGATGTGTCGAGAAAAAAGCAAAGAGACAATCTTCCACTTTCTTTGCCAATGTCCAGCTTTGCATCTCTCGAGACACAAATTTTTAGACAGTCATGTACTAGACAATCCTTCAGATTTATCTGAGATTGGGTTGAATGACTTTATCAGATATTTCAACGCAGCAGGTTGGTTCTAGTAACGATCATCGTATCAGAATACTTAGATATGGTTCTACGTCGGTTGACACCAATGAGTGTAGTGGTCCTTTCAAAAAGGAATCATCTAGATTCTACTTGAATGCCTGCGTGTGCTAGGCAGCCACGTAAACCAATCAACCAACTATATCAGTTCGAATCCCATAAAAAATAAAATACAATTAGATTTGTAACTACAAGAAAATATGTAAGTTTTCTATTTTACAGTTAAATGTCGAAATTACATCCTTACTAATATTATAAATGTGAAATTAAGTTTATTTGTTTGTTTGCTACGCTTTCACGCCTACTCCGCTAAACCAATTTTGAAAATTGAAGCTGGTTTGAGAAATTTTTGTTTCGGGTTTGATTGTTTAACAAGTCTCAAGACTGGTGGTTTTGTATTTCTAAAACAGATCAATGCCGGCGAAGCTGCGGGTAATTTATATTATTTTACACTGATTAGGTCCCTTAAACATAATTCATATATCATAAGGTGCATACGAAACATCAATTAACTCTAGCTGCGACTACTTGCATGTAAAAGGAAGTTTGAACTTAGAATGGTCTCCATCACGTGGCAACCGTTCACGTGACTAATCTACTGTCGATTCCTTTCACTTACACGTGTGAATATATTTAAAACTAGCTTTACATTGGAATGTTATTCTATTAAATGACAGCAACAAAAGGCCATGAAGTAAAATCCTCAACTTTGATACAATAATACGTAAATATAAAAATTATATGACAAATAAATTTTTGTCAAATAAAATTCTTAAAGAGAAGCCAACATACACATAAATAGGTAAAAGAAACTCACTTAAAAGTTTTGACATATCGAATAGATGAAGTGTGAGTGTGTGCTTACGAGTATCTGGTCACAAAAACAAAGGATAAATTAAACAAAAGAATTTTATGAAAAGTGCATTACGTGAAGTTCACAAATACACCTTTAAGTTTTATCCTTTCATTTAGTATTTTAACATGCTTTTTGCAAATACTTTGCATTAAGTTTTATGCTTTTCTGCTTGTGCTATTAAGCGATGACTAAAAATACCTGTCATTTTACGACAGGCTGTTAATTTAATACGAGACTGTAGAAATGCTGTTGCATAACAAAAACTCTTATGCTTTATGCCTTCTGTCTTTTTTTCATTAATTCAACACATATCTGTTAGCAGTTTTATATGCTTTTGGTATAGTCTCTTTTTATGGAACTTTAATTTTTGTTACTTCTTTTTGGTTTGACTGCAGAATATTTTTGAGAAAAGAATTTTGTTATTTTAACCATATGGTGTTTATAAATAACGAGTGTCTAAAATAAAAGCATATGAAATTCATTTGGAAAAGTTGAATGGAAACCTTGAAAATAAATTAATATGATGCAATTGTAGTGCCGGTGGCGGCAAAACATAAGCACGCCAGATAGAAAAGTAACAGTACATATACTTAATTTATTTTTCGCATATCTTACAATATTATGTATGGCCTACATAAACACAAAATTAAGGGGAATATAAGGCGATAACAAAATCTATTCATTTACATCTCTCTCTCGCTCTCTCTCTCTCTATCTAACGATTAAGCTTAGTTCCAATAAAGTTTTGCTGATTCATATTCCGAGTTTATGCCTCATTCCTACACACAGAAAAATTTCCTTTGGAAGTGACTTTATTTCTTGTTAATTTAACATACAAGTACTGTTATATCAAACTTAAGAATTATGTTGAATAAAAGTTATTTTAAGTTGAAACAACGTGCATTTGAACTATGTTTAAGTTTAAGTTTAATTATTTAACTTACGTGACTGTGTGTCAGGAAAATTAAGTTTTGTATGTTTAGTTGATTTCTCCGCGTAAGATTTTAATTCAAACTTATCGCATGGTAGTCAACGCACTTTCCGCTGATGTCACAACAACCTTAAATTTTCGTTAGATACACATTAAATAAATACCATCATGAATTTCGTTTTAATTCAATATGATTTAATTCATAATTCAGCATAAAATCTATTTGAAATTAAAGTTATAGCTTAAGAAAAGCAAAATGAAAAGCTTCTTTTGCCTGTCTGCAGGATTCCAGCCTGCAACGTTGAGACTACAAGACTATACTACCAACTAGCCAGCAGTCACTAGTAATTTGAAGTTTGTTGGCTATTTACTTGTACACACATCAAAACAAACAACAATAAAACAATATCAAATCACACAATAGGAACTTGTGGTTACCCTGAAGGAAGCGTGGGGTTAATTGACCACAAATCACCACTTTTGCCGACTATTTTGGTGACATTGTCAATGGAGCGTATGTATATCAGTATTTTTTGGATGCGTAAAAAACATTTTGTCTGATACACTCAAGTATGTTTCTTCTTAATGTCTTATTGATTTGTTGAAAATTCAAGTTTTTTATAAAAATTAGTTTAAGAAATTAATTAATTAAAAACGCAAATATAAATGAATTAAAAAATAATTCAAAGAATCAAACAAAAAAAAATTGCATAAGAAAAATAAAAAGTAATCCATTTTGTAGATAGAAAAGTAAAATAAAATTTTAAAATGAAATAATTGTGGAAATTTGTATGAGCCTGTAGAAGATTTTGTAGGAACAGTTAAAAATTTTCTGTAAGTCCAGATTCCTACGTAATTTTTTGATTTTAATAATTCGATGAAATATTGAATTTTTCATTTAAAAGAAACGGCAAATCAAATAATTACTTGCTGAATGAATGAATTAATTACACAGTTTCTTTTTTAAATGTGTTTCAAGCATGAGTTGCCTTTTTTTTATATTTTCTTTTTATTAAAACACCAAATGCTAACAAAATATGCAGTTTCATTATCATTAGAATTACTAAAATGTACTAGTGACAGTCTGTTTCCAATGTCTCGATATGGTCCCAAAATAACTACCTACCCAGTAGTATCAATATCAGTAGTTGCTTTTCAATGACACGCACATGCTAAATGTCTATAGCAAAAATATTTTATGGGTATAATTAGTCAGTAGTACTGATAACAAAGTGAATCAGTACTGATTCACTAGTGACATTTCCTACTTAATTTATTATAACTAATTTAATATTATTTCCAGTCAAAATTTTTGCATTATGATTTTATATTTCGATATTTTTCTCTGGTTGTCCTTGGCGGCGCTCTCTAAGGCTATCTTAAAGTTATCGTAATTTAAGTCCCATCCAAGTCCACACACACATTTAAATATAAACCCTTGGCTTGGCGGCACTCACTTAATGTAGTAATATAACTTTTTTAATGCCTCTGCAAGTACGCTCTATGTTGAGTGCAACTTCCTGATAGATATTTCCCCTTAATACAGCCAAGGAAGTCGTTTATTGACATAGCTAAGGTTTGGTTGGTAAGGTTGAAAATAAGGACAATCAATATTTTTTACTGATGTTAGCTTTAGATTTAAGATACCCCTACAGAGAAAGGTCAGCAAGGATTAAAAAAGAACTCTTTGAGGTCCAATGACGTCACCTCCTTTAAAAATAAATTCATCAAGTAAAATGGCAGAAAAGTATTAGACCTGAACCGTATACTTTTATTATAGATAGTGAAATTGTGCAGTTAATGCTTATTTTAACCAGTAACATTCTTTCAATGCTAAGCCGATCTCTCCAAGTGTTTGTATGAAAAGTATGCTTGGCACATAAATCCATAGGCCAATTCACAATCTTGTGCAAATGGTCTTGCATCGTAGCATTTGCAAAATGGTATAGTTTATTGATACTCACCTTTTAAAAATTCTTAGTGGTGAGTATCGATATTCTTTACCATTTTGCACATGCTACGATGCAAGACCATTTACACAAGACTGCGAATTGGCCTTATGTATTTCAGTCTCCATACTAGCTTTATATAATGCTCACAAATATAATTTACACTACAGACCCGAAAAATTGTTCATACTGATTGAATTCCTATGAGCCGTCCTAACTATTAACATAGACCCACCGACGTCCATAATCGATAACTTTACTAAATAAAAAATTCGGAATACTCACAAATTGTTATCAAGAGGTCCTGGATAAAAAATTTTCAATACAAGCGATTCCGCTTAAAATTTTCCATACATTGCACCTATGCAACGCTACGATTTAGAGTTTTCAAAAGCGGGCGCTAGCACGTCTGTACAGTTTTAACATTCTGTTATTTATTTATAATCGTAGTATATAAAATTTATAAAATATTTTTGCAGCTATAGTAACTAGTAACCTCAATATTACATGCAAAACTATTCACTTATTACAGCTATCTAAAAAAACAAAAGATATACACATTAATTATTTTGAATTACCTGCATTTGCTTACAGTAGAAGAAGTGCTTCTTTTTAACATAAAATAATACTGACAAGACAGTAGGGGTCTTAGAGAAAAGGATGCTGTGAAAATTCTATTTATTAATATTTTCGGTTAAAATTTCAGACTTACGTTTAAAATTAAGTAACTAATACAAAAAAACTAAAAACAAATGAATTTCACATATCTTAACGCACTAATAACCCCAAATTATTTTACTTATTCAGTGAAACAAATACATTGAAATTTACTATTGAGGGGTTTAGCTGGATCCTATGTGCATAAGGGAACCTTTACCCAAGCATTTCTTAGAAGAACTAGTCTCCAAAATTGTAACAATTCCAAAAATAAAACACTTAAAAAATCAGATTTGATTCAGACTCCCGGTAATTCAAAAAAAAAAATTGTAAAATCTCAAAAAAGGGATTTCTAGTAGTTTTGTTGTACTCTTTTTTTTTGTTTCCAGGCGCAGATAATTTTTTATTTTTTTTTTTATTTTATTATTTAAAAGCAAATTAATCATTAAGGAAGTGTTATAAATTTGAGAAAACATTCCTTAAGTTCGATATTTACAACAAAAATAAGTATAGGGTGTCCGCCGGGAAAGGATACTACTGTGTTTGTTTATAATTTTTGATTAAATTGGCATATGTACGGCGGTGTAAATGGTCTTGTGGAAGAAGATATTGTGTCAACTGAATTTTCTATGGAAACAAATGTGCAAAACTGTTCTTTGAAGACCAAGCTCTTGAGCACGGCGTCGAATTGAGGTTGATGGATTGTTTTGAACACTTTCTTGAGCACGTTGTGATCTATGCTTGTTCCTATCACCTACAGACCCTCTTTCTTCGAAATCATTCACTACACGATAAATAGTGCGTTTTGTTGGCACGTTGTTTCTCCCAAAAATTTCACGTAACTTTCTCATCGTCACAGTAATCGATGATTGATTTTGATAAAATCTTTTAACGATTACAACATGTTTACATAATAAATTTGCCATGTGTCTACTTTACGACTGCCAAATATGAACTGTCAAGAATAATGTTTATTAAAATGGTGGCAAAACAAAGTAATATACCTTCCCGGCGGACACGCTGTATATTTCGAAACGCTTTGGTTTCTCCCATAACGAAACTTTTGAATAAAATATTTCTGTGTATTATTTTTTTTTAATATTTGTTTAAATTATTGAAAAATTTTTACTGAATTGAGCTTATTAGCAAAATTATTTCCGAATATTAAAAATTTTGTTTTAAGTGTATAAGAAAGTAATTTTGCAAAATTTTTAAAGATTTGCAAAACAGTGGATTTGTAAAAAATCTAAAATATAAATTTTTTGCTTATATACTTCCCAAAGTGAAAATAAGAATATGTAATGCTTTTTTTGTGTTTTTGGTAGAAACATCTACTTGCATAAAAAACCATTTGATCAGATTAAAATTATCAGTTTGGCATAAATTTTAATTTTTCATTAACTCGAGTTAGTCCAATTCATGGTTTATTAGCTTCACCCCCATTAAAGATATAAGAGACAAACTCGAAACTAAAGAAACTTATTACCAAATACTGTATGAAATTTTATAAAAACCGGACGGCCCATTTAGAAAATACAGACTTTTTAAATTTTTTCCAAAATGCATTTTTCAAGATGGGTCTATTATTTTATGTCCCTCTGTTATTTCCAACTAAAAGCCGGGGCACAATGAATCCGTCATACGTTAAGTTTCGCCTTTTTCAACTGGCATTCAGGCAACGACAGATAATGTTGACGCAATGAATACTTTATTGACGGAAGCATTTGAACAGCTTCAATGGGTTGGTTCTCCATTTTATTCATTAAATTCAACTTTTTTATTTATTTCGTTTATTTCATTTGTTTAATTTTATTTTTGCTGCCGCAAAATATAACAACCTAAATCAGAACATACCAAAATAACCAACCAATATCTGTCAAACTATTCAACGTACGCAAAAAGTTAAAAGTTTACCACTTTTTGTAATTTGCGTTGATGGACACGTACTTAATGTAAGTCCTGGTTCACACACTTCAACTTTTGTTGATCAACTCGTAATTTAGCTATAAGAAAGACAGACAAGGAAATACAAATATTTCTTTATTTCTTACAGCTGAATTGCGGGTTTATCAGCAAAAGTTGAAGTGTATAAACCGGGACAAACAGACCTCATAAGAAACAATTTATTTCAACTTAGCTGTCAGTTGAAAAAGACGAAGTTCAATGTATGACGCATTCATTGTGCCTCGGCCTTAAAGCCTAGTACTCTGTTCGAAGTTGTGAAAAATTTTCAGCAACATTGGTTTTTTCGCGTGAAAAATTTGACATGTACTAATTGTAGCCCAACTCGTGGTATTTTTTTTTTATAAATTTCTCGCTTTTATTGTTTGAAAGTTGTTAAAATTCCGTGCGAAAAAAGTACTGGTCATGTTGTATCGCAGCTGAAAGTAAAATGATGCCAGAGTCATTTTGCATGGAAAAACATGCTGCCTCATAGATTTTTGATGTTTTTCGTAGTAAGAACAGAGTACTACTGTTGTAAGTTTATATACTTTTACATGTAGTTTGACAGCATTTCTCACAAAATTGTGAACAGAGTACCGGGCTTAACACATTCCGAATGAATAGATATCTAACAAAATGCTAACTTGTTAATATTTTTACCTTTCCAATACATGAGAGAATAACGGATATGGGAAAAAATGTTGGTTATTAGCATGCTGCCTAAAAATGAGATGGTACGCAGCAGATTGTATTGATAGGTATTGCACCAAACAAAAACAAGATTGATACCCATACAGTGACAGTTCTTAAAAAAGAAAATATTTTATTTCATTTGTGCTATTACTTACTGTATCGCAAGCAATAAAATCCATGAAAATAGTTCTATGAAGGCTTTGGTATCTGAAATTTTTTTATTATATAGAGTTCATCAAAAGCTTGCGTAAGATATTGAGAAATTCAGTCATTGTGATAAGCATATGTATTTGTTTACTTCTTTGCGCAAAATATATTCGTTGATGTATATGATGAGTCCTTTGAATGAGCCTTTGTCTCGGTTAGTTATAGCCTACTTGTTCTTAAAACCATTTTTTTTTGTTATCTTACCAGCAATTGCCTAACTCTGGAAGTTTTTCTATCTTTTTTCGTTCATACTAATATTTTTCTTTTTGCTTCTAATGACAATAATTGTATTGCAATATAAATTGCACAAGTGCACGATCTTTTTTATCTTTTTTTTAATTTTTTAAATTTTTTGAACTCAACTTCGAAGAACACATCTCTTGTTGGTTGTTGCTATTTTCAAATATAAGTGAACAGTTGTGCTGAAAATATAGCACCTAAAATATAATGTTCAAATAATACATTATATTTTAAGTTCTGTTTTACGAAGCTGCTATTGGAATGGACCTCTTTGTAATTTAATATTAATACACGTGTCATATGTACGCTGTACTCCTTGCATTTCTATTTTGTTTTTATTTCATTTTCATATTCAAAGAAATTATTGTACTTTATTACGTTTATTTCCTTATTGTGTGTGTGTAACCTTATTTCTTTTTTTTCTCATTTGAATTGTTTTGTTTTTGAGAAATTCTGATGTTTAAAGCCTTCCAGTTATGCCTTTGAAACGTTTGCTTTCTTGTTTTCTACAGTTTTTCTTTTTTTTACAAAAGAATTCAACTGAGTCTGATGCATGCAGCAGTTGCTACGAATGGCTTTTATTCTTTTCGTGATATTTGCTTAAATTAAATGACATTTGTTATGAAATTAGATTTCAACTTTTTATTTGTATTGTATTTTATTTTTTGTATTCATTTTTATTTGCTTGCAACAGAGCAAAGTTTTTATTACCGTTAATGTATTTTTTATGTGCTGAATGGGTAATAGGGGAAATGGCAGTGTATATTTTGAAGTTTTCAAGATGCCAAACTATTTAGAAATTATTTTTTAATATGTGTGTTCTCGTAAAGGCATCTTATATTTTGTGTCATAAGAAGCCAGATGTTATTTAAGTATTTGAGAACATTAAAATTAGTGTTTCTTAAAATGGGTAAAAAGGAAAATTTCTTTGTTATGTCATCAAATATTATACATTAGCTTCTGGCATATTACCATGGATGAACAGAAAAGTGAAGAAATTCGTGATTTTTGAATTCATTCAAACGTAATTTTGCACCATAGGCAATAAATTTGGTACAAATATATATATACAATGAAAGTGAGCCACTTAAGGTATATATGATAGTTCGAGCATATTTTGCAAAAATTTGTTCCCGCAGTAATTAGACATCGATTTCTGGAAATTATTTGTATATGTATAAATAGCTGTACTGCTCTTGACCTGCAAGATGTCAAGAAGTTCCTGTTCGGATGAAACGCTGTGGTGAAGCAAATTTTGATCAAGGTGACTCTATATATTTTCAATACTATTTAAGTCAGGAGACTGCACACTGTGACTTTTCGCACTTTTAGCTGGCCAAAAGCAAAAACAAAAAATTACCTGATCTTGTTGATTTTTTTATATGTGATAGACAGGACACCTGTACGGTGATGCAAAAATATTTTTATAAAAAAAAAAGAATGGTAATGATGGTTATCAAATATTCAGTATCAAGAAGGCTTTTTAAATTAGCAATTTTAGTGATTTTATTATTGTTGTAAAAGTTTTTGTATGAATATTATAATTTATATTTTTATTTTTTATTTCAAATTGGGTTCATTTAAAATAGTATTGGTAGGTTTTATGAGTAGTATAACATATACATATTTATGTATATTAGCCAAAGCTGGTTGAAGTAAAAATACACTAATAAGAAAGAAGCAAACAATTTATATAAAATTTTTAATGGAGTAGAACTAAATAAAATATTTTGAAGAGTCTCTAGTTTCAAAATAGTGCAATACAAATCGCAACCTCGTTTTTTTAATATAAATTGTGTCGATCTGAGCATGTGCTTAATACTTTTATTTTAACAGTCTTATTCATAAAAAATATTTTAGGTTTATTACAGCGTTATTTGACAAATTTCAGAGACAAAGACATAGAAGTACATGAAATAAGCGCTTAATAAACCTGAAATATTTTTGATGAATATGGCAGTAAGTAGTTAAAGGTGTTTCATTATTAGAGAAATCCAAAAGTTGGTATTTTTACTAAATAACTTTGCGTTGCCACGGAGGGTACTATTTTAGGTATGGCTACAAAACAAAAACGATGTACCGGAGTCTCGATTTTTAGAGGTGTTATGCAAATTACTCAAAATTTTGTGTGTTAAAGTGCGAAAATAACATCAAATTCATAGTCAGCGCATTCAAATACATATAGACAAGACCATTTTTTTTCACCTTGTATGTTAGATACTATTAAAAATGGGTGGACCATGCCCATTTTTTTAAAAAGCTTAATTTAAATAGACACATTATGCATATCAAATTTAGTTCCGATATCTGCTCCAGAACGAAAGTTATTCATTTTGGCTAGCTAAAAGTCACACTATGATATGTTTTCGTTGCAACCAAAAAGCATTATCACATTAACATTTGATGCAAGCACGTTTTAATGAGGTTGTATATATATTTTTTTGGATGAAAAAAAAAACAGATATCATTAACATCTCTTAAAGTACTTTGTATTTTAATATTTTCTATTCGTCAGGGTTATTTCTAATGTTTTCTATAGCCACATTATATGCGTGCTTAACTTCTTCTATCCAATTATCACTACGATAAGTTCAAAAAAGGGGCAATAAATATTGGCCTATTTCATTTTGGATTACAATTATGCTTCTATAGCATTTAAGAACCATGAACTCAACGAGCTTAGTCAATTTAAGAACCTAGTTCCATAAATATATTAGTTTTAGCTTACTCCAGTTTGATATGCTCTAAATGCTTTTTCTATACATATCCATATATACAAACTTAAAAGCGTTCTCTTCCTCTACTTAATACGTAGTTCAACTTGCATAAATTATTCTTGAAACGGTTCAACATAGTATGCACTACAGCCGCATTTTTAATCAATTTTCTAATTATCCCAAATTTGCCTTCTATAGAGATTCCTTTTAATGCAATTAGATTCAATGCTTATGGCACAACAGCATAATTGAATTTTGTGCTATTTCTGACTCCAAAAATCTTCGAAATTTCTCGCAAAAAACCTCAAACAATATACAAAAAGTCTAACTCGCGTTGTGGTAAGTGATTAACGAATTCTATTTCCGCTAAACAAAAAAGAAAAAATTCGGCCACATCATAAATAATCATACAAAAAAACTTATAATTTTTGGATAAAACTGCCGTAAAAAAGGAGGCAACACAAAACTGAGCAAATATAAATGAATTTATAGCACAAGTTGAGCATAGTTGCAGTGTACAGGGCCGCATACCTTTAGAAGATAATTTCAACACATGGTAGTGTCACTGCCAGATATAAAATTTTGCATTCACCATGTGCTTTTATAAATTCACACATACGTAAATATATAAATGTACATATTTGTATGTATGGACATACACGCAAGCACCGAAATGTACCAATGCTTTTATGTATTTAAACATTCATTCCTTGTTGTGGCATCACACAGTGCTATTGTTTTTAAATGCAAGCTGAACTGCAGTTGTCGCATTAAAAGTATAAAACACTAATACTCAGACTTACCTCCTGATCACACACACACCCCTCACACAAGTACAGATATGATGAAAAATGTTTGGCAATATATTTATCTGTTGGCATCACCTGAAAATTCATTAATATGACCTCAGCTAAGTTTTATACAAAATAAAATTAAAAAGCAAACAAAAAACATTATAGGAGTGGCAGTGACAAAAGTTAGTTTTTCCCCCCCGTACAATTGTGTGTGTGACATTTTAGCCACCTACAAACACTTCATCATCTAGTTGAAGAAACACAAAAACGCATATCAAATATGAATGTGTGCAAAAGCAGTTTTTCACACGCACACACACACACAGACACTCGCATAAAACTGCAGAAAAAAGTAAACAAAACATGAAAACGCAATTTAAACGAATAAATGAATTCTAATCCGCATAAAAGATGACATGGATGCACCCATGGCGAATAAATATAAAGGATAAATATATTGTGTATGTATACATGGCTGTGCATTGCATGGCAAGTCTTTTTCTCAAAAATGTAGAATTAAAGTTGTTTTCTGGACTCAGAAAATTGTAGATATGGACTGACACCGTGCATCACTAAGCTAAGGAAATAGTTATTTGGTGATTGCACTAGTTCGTGAGAGTTGTCGGATGTATGAATTAAGCATTAAACACATTCACCCCAGCAAGCTACCGACTTCAAAATGTCAAAGATAGAATTTACATGTTTATGAGAGAATAATTATTGTTGACCATGCCTATTTTTTTTAGTACAATTAAACTCATTTCTATATTTATGATTTGATTACGTAAACTTCGTATCGCTCTGTAAGCCAAACTAGATGTGATAATTTTTAAGCAACAAATAACATCAAAGTTAATTTAAATATGCTGACAAACACAGCTATTTTCGAAAACCGCCACACCTTTTTGTGTTTAGTCCACTGTATGTGGTATCAGTTGATGCAAATGTCAACTTTATATACTCATATATTTGTATGTAATTTCTCGACCTTGTTTTTAATATCAATTAATGTTGTATTTTTAAGTGCAAGTGGAATATGTGAATTGTGTTGATTCATCGTATTACAATTTGCTGAAAACTTTTTTAACCTCCGACCAAAAAAAGGGGTGTTATAAGTTTGTAGTGTGTGTGTCTGTGCATCTGTTATCTGTGTATCGGTGTATCTGTGTGTCTGTCCGTGTCCACCTACACACCAAAGGACTGGACAGATTTTGATTTATTTTTTTTTTGTTTGAAGTATTTTAAGAAAATCCAGCCATTTAGAAGATATCACATCTCAGAAAATATCCTCTTCTTGCGCCTTGTTTAACAGAGTATGTCAGTTCGTTAACCTTTTCCGGTGGTCAGCAGGCAGCAATTTACGCACAGTTTGAATTTTCGTTGTACACAACACAATTCGTAATTGTGTGCATCGTCATCTCGTTGAGTTTTTTAATTTTCTCTCGTTTCATAGCAATGTTGTAGTACACCCAGTTTGCACTAGATGCCACAAAGAACACAATAACGACATTCACGCTGCTTTAAAACAAGAGACTGAAAATTTTTAAAGCTATGCTATTTATTTCGTGACACAGGAGTTAGGACGTGATGTTCGTGACAAAAATAATCGACACTATTACAGTTATGAATTTATTTTTGTTTTGATTTGTTTGTACTTAAAAGCAGTGATTGAAAATAAAATAACAAATTGTTTGATTTTGTTTTGTTTCGTACTTTGAAGTGAGTGAAACGAAAATAAAACAAAAACAATGAGAACGATTGATCAATTTATTTTTGTTTTATTTTTGCACATGAGCACAAATCAGAGAACTCAGGCGACCTACTATAAGCCGGCTAACTGCCATAAGCGGACTCAAACAATACATTATTTTAATCGTACGCCGCTAGAAAAGAAAATAATGGGAAATAAGTGAAAAAGTTTTGAAATATTTGCAGAGACTTTGCTACCATCATATAATATAATTTTATTGCATTATTATTTCACACATGAAATTTGTTTTATACAACTAAGCAGCAAAGCTATAACAGGGTTTCCTAAGACACCTATATTATTTTTTTAAATAAGCAGTAAAAATAATTTCTTATTTGGCGCTATATATTTGCAAATGTCAGCCAATTCGATTTAGGACGTTTTCTTTTCGCCAGAGTAGTCAAGGAACACGTAAAGTGTTAACTTGTCCAAGTCTGATGAAGTTATTGTATCTGAATATATTGCAGGTATAAAAATAACTTTATATTCAAGTAAATTGTAGTGTAAAGTGAACAAACAAAATTAGAAGATGAACACAATACACGAAAACACAACACATATGCTGTTAACGATAATAGTGTTCTGAGTAATTTGTACATTTATGTTTTTAAAGATTCTATACAAAAGGAAGATCTCACATATGCAAACATACGCTCATTATCATTGTAAGCATACGCATAACGAACTTGGGTTCTGCAACAGCATAAGTACTGCCAGTTAATATGAAATATAATTAAATAGGCCTCAACAGTTTGGAATACTGACGACCACTACAACATTCTACTAAACACAAGTTCGGTAAGGATTAGTGTTCTAAATGGAAATACTTGCAACAAAACACGTTCGAATATCTAATGATTTTGAATATAAATTTTTTACTCATGCTACAGGCAATTTCCTATTTTGGTTTTCATATTTGAGTTAAGATAAAAATATTGAAGTTAATACCCAGAACTCTAGAAGAGCTGTAAAAATTTAATGTATTATATTCAAAAACTATTTAATCGGAGGTCATGTCCTTTCAATTTATGCAGTCATACAATTAATATGGATTAGATAAATATATGTATGTATTTTTGCACTTGATACCCTCTAGTCAGCCTAGAGCCATATATCTCTATGTCAACACTATTTTCTCTAGCAACAATTGCACTAGTGGAAATGCCGACAACTTTCCTTTTATGCGCGAGTAGAGATACGTTAGAGACAACAGTTCTAGTGTATTTCTGGTGACATTGTCAGTGAACGCGTCAATAGTTTGTTTTCCTTTTTTATTATGCTATACAATAATGTTAAAAAATATATATGTATGCATGTATGTATGTGTTTAAGTTTGTTGCCCCAACCCTTATAAAATTCTAGATGAGGTTCAAATGTCTCCATAGGGTCGTAAAAGAATAGTGCTGCTAAAGTCTATCGGTAGATTTTCAATGACAACCCTATGTTATATGTCAATAGGCAATATTGACAATGTCACTAGTAAATTACTACAATTTTACTATTGACATCGAGCGAGGAAATATCGATATTGTAGACTATAACCCATAAAATTTACTAGTGAATCTTTGCTCCATGTCCCGAAAGAACTACTTAGGCTGTAGTGCTACAGTCTAGTGGTGGATTTTCAATGACAAGCTAATGTCAAATGTCAATAGGCGATTACATTGGCTGGGGTACACCTAGTCACTAGTAAATCACTACATTTTCACTATTCGCATTTTCTGCAGGGTAACCATAAAAATTCTACGGTTTTACTCCTATTTCAGTGTATTTTTGCGGATTTTCACTCTTAATAAATTTAAATTCAACAAAACTAAGTGACCGGCTATAGAATCTTTAGCTCATTTCAATATAGCAGATACACTCATGTAGAATATTTGTTTATTTCAATCTTTATGACTTTTTTAATTTCAAATTTTGTCCGTTCGCATTAACCGAAATCCACTTCAGTGTATCCGCTTTATATAAACATGTGCATATTTATGCGAATAATAATGAGTTTGTATATGGGTTTTTTTTTTATTTTTACACTTTATTGAGTGTGTTTTATGGACTCTAGAAAAGACTTTTGTTCGTTCGTTTTATAAACAATTTTGAATATTGTGGTTATTTGCAAAAATTAATGGATGTCCTCATTTTTATCTACAGTGCGGTTTGCTTCAAATATGCTTTCAATGTGCGTACTTTAAATATCGCAGCATTATTATTTGCAATGCATACAAAATGCAATAGAAAAAATAGTGAAAGAGCTGTGTTCAACTAAAATATGTCAAAGCACTTAAAAATTAGGCAATTATGTTATTAGCGGGCACGTTCTAATGCATCGTATGCATGAAAGATTTGGCAAGCAGAAGCACTACAAATATTATTAGATATTTATCAATTATATTTTTGAAAAGAAAGGATTTGAAAAATTTTATGAGTGCCATATGAAATTAGTTTGCCAATAGATTGTAGTTTTTGTTGCGATACAGATCTAAAAGTTTGTGTTATCAAAGAAAATATATCTGTGGCAATAAATAATAATGCCTAAGTTGAAATTTCTCGTTTTGAGATATTAAGGATTTTATCTAAAATAAATTGTATTTGGTTTTTATATAAAATTTTTAGCCACCGAAAAAGATGTACATTTATTTAAAACAAAACGTTTAATCTTATAAAAAAAACCTTTTATTATTTAATATTCGTTGGTTTTTAGTTAGTTAAGTTATGAACAAATCCATTTACAGAAAAATAAAAACTTAAGTGAACTTAAGCTACTATATTGTAAGGTAAAATAATTTTTATTGCTAGTAAGTCGAGATAAGTGCTTTAGGTTAAATTTAAAAATGCGAAAAACCTGAGATAAAATAATTTTTTAAAAACTTAGTTAAATATAAGGTTTTCTTTTTGTGTAGAACAATTTGAATGGGCTGTTAGTTATTGAACTTAAGTGTATACAAGTTTTAATGCTCAAACATTTTAATATTGATGTAGCTACTTTAAAAAAAAAATTAAGTTGAGTTAAGATGTTATGGCTTATGTATTATTTTCCAAGAAGACTTAAGTTAAAAGATAAATGCGTATAGTTTTATTAATAATAACATTTTATAATTGAAATTTAGCTGAGTGATAGATATTTAAAAAGAGAGTAAGAATATGTAATAAAATGAAAAAGCACTTATGTCAACTTAAGCCATTAATATTTATTGCTACAGATATACATGATATACTTTATATTACAATATCTTTCGCAGACATTTTTGCACGACATTTCACGAATTTAAATGCATGAAACCTTTTCTAATTACAGCGCTATATAAGAGAATTATGTATAAAAAAGTACGCAGCATGAATTTCTGATGCATTTTTGACAACTTTTTTATTTGAGTTGCTCCTTTAACACTTCTATTGAGGATTGAAAAATTTTCATGCAATGTAATTAGGTATAACTGCCTGTTTAACGATTTCGCAAGAGAAGCGATTGAAAGCCAGTCGCTCGATTTCGAGTCAATTTGGATTCAACTAAGTCGATAGTGCTCGTTCGCATGCACTGACGTTTGTCAGTTGATGCTTCTTACGTGGTAACGAATCAAAATATTGCCAAATAGGAATTTTTAATATATTTATCCAGCAAAAAAAAAAAATGATTTGGAAGCACTAACAACCGAGGGAAGCAATGTATTGCTTATTTGATAACAAAAGCTTCAAAAACTGCTTCTGAAAAGCACTAACGTAAGGCGGGCTCTCACAAAAATTATATAAATATTATTACTTCTGTGAAGCACTTCTGTAAGGCAAAAAAAAAAATTCATGGCTTTTTGGAAGCTAAATGTATTGCTTTTAGCTGGCTCATCTCGAACAAAAAAATGCCTTATTCATGCGCAACAGCAAGTGATTCTGTAACATTGTCTATTTCTTTACCATTTAAAAATAATACTACTAATTTGTAACAAAATGTGCGAGTACTCTTTATAGTAAATGTAAAACAATAATCAAAACAAAAATGTTCAACAACATTTTAATTTATATTTTGTGTCTATTGTGTACAAATGAAAAATAAATTGAAAAATTATGAATAAAAAAAACTATAAAGTGATAAATCAATCTTTTTGCAAACTTTATTGGCTTCTTGGCAAATAAATTGTAAGTCGAAAGCAAAATAGCCAGTGAGTGGTTTTGACATTTGAATTCGTATTGTTGATAGTCTTTTCGACGTAGTTGAACTGGATTTTATATTAAAATTCTAACGTTTTCTTTCGACTTGCCATTCGAATAAATGTTCGTTGTTGATGAACCCAAACCCATTTTCATTGACTTAGAATGCAAAATAAGTATGTTTTTAACCAAATATGTACTATTATTATAAGCCTGGCCTTTGAACTTGCATTTAACAATTTGTGATTCCACAATGTACCTGCAATTTAATTTTTTATTAGTTCTCATTGTTTCACATTAGATATCTTTCATCCTATTCATTTAACTCTAGATTGGTATACATTTGTCGAAATGACGAACACGGCTTTTATTTTTATGTTATCTTTTGAATCTTTACACGTGACATTAAAATTTGCTCCGTAGCTCTTGTCGATAGTCTGAACTCGTTGTGTGTGGTGCATTCATTACTGTTCGATGCTCAAAAATTATTTTTTTTTATTCAATTCGTGCAAGTTACTTCTTCGCTCCGAATGTTTTTTCATATGTAATTTTTTGTTTGTTGTTATTATTCAATATGACAACTAAACATCTTCTTTATCATATTTTCGAAAATAAAAAAAAATTAAATTTAGATCGTCGAGAATTTGCGAAAAACTGCATTGTGGTTTCGTAAAGGATCAATCAACTAAAAGATACACAATTTTTACATAAGAAATTAGTTTAAAAAGAAATATAGAGTGATTTTAAAAAATTATAGAAAAAAAGCCTTTGCATTGTCCAAATGAAAATTTTCTTGTGGCAAGAATTGCTGCCAAAAAAAACATACGTGGCGAGCATAAAATGGAAACTGGCACTTCATGTCTAAATTTATTGCAAAATTAAATACCTTATTTATTTTTAATTTCGTAAAAGAATTTTTTTGAAGAGAAAAAATAGAATTCTTAAAAATAAAATTATAAAAAATTGATTTTAATTTCCTTTTATTAACAATGCCTGTTAAGCAAAGTCAAATTTTATGTTAATTTTTATTTACAAAAAAGTATACTTATTAAAGCAAAAATTTTACTTAAATACTTGTAATTGATATTTGAAATATTTAAGACAACAAACAAAAATTACCTGTGTATTAAAAAAATATGCATAGTTATGTAATTGAATTAATGCAAATTTGATATTCGTCGATTTGACGAAGTTTACCAATAAAAGAGTAAATTTAAATATAGTAATCTGGGGTTAATTTCATCTTTTTTCTATTCGCTGTGCAATTTCCACAATATTTCTATTAGAGGGCTATAAAATGTATATTTTTTGGATAGACAGGGTGGCATAGCCTGCATCTGACTTTTGCTTACCATTCTATTCAGTAAACAACACGCCCGATCAAAATATAAAAATAAAAAAATACGACCGAACGCCATGGTTCATTATGTAAACTTGGAATTGGCTAAACTACCCATGCCTTGAGAATATTTCGAGTAAAGCTGGTTGCTCTCCAGTAATTTGGAAACATTAATCTGGTCTAATTGAGGAGATAGTGATAATAGTACGGCAGTGAGATAGTTATCTACGTCAACACTTTCTTTCGGAGACTAAGAGGTTCAAGATAGCTTGTGTCATAATACATATATATGGGAATACGAGTTATGAACAAGCATTTACACATATCGGCTTGGGACCAATAGGCACGATGATGGGACAGAATTGAGAGTACGGAGTAATCTCTAACGCCAACTGTTTAACAACATCCCAGCAGTCCGCAAGTCATTACAAATTGAAAGCCATCCGATTGTAAGCTATTATGGCAATATGGAAAATAAAAACGAAATTGTTAAGCGCATACAACTAGCATCCGATTCAGAGTTGTCTTTCTGCTATCCTATTGTAAAATTAAATGCTAGTTAGAAGCAAAGAACAAAACAGACACTAATAAAATTTAGCCATTGCATTAGCATCTGATTTGAATGGATTAGTAATGTATTCTATTCTTTATTAGTTTCAATTATGAATTTTGTTTATTTTCTGTGGTTTTTGTTCCCATAGTTCCCTCAGCTTCTTTCAAATTGACCTTAACTGTTTTTGCAAAAGTTGGAACGGGGCTTCATGAAACAATACTCACGAGTTTGCCCTATTGCTCAAATACCAATTTTAAGAGCTTTCATGAAATCCTTAATTCTTTACTTAAGAATAATAATAAATATATATTATTAAATAATTAAAAATATTTTAAGGAAAATGGAATCCAATATCTAGTTTAATTAATAGTTCAAACGCATGCCATAATCGATCTCAATCGGACCCGTCTAATATTAATATTAATGTCTGCTAAAAAAGACTAATTGCATTCAGACACATCTAAATGCCCTCCGAATTAACATAACAGTTAGAGTTATCCAACCTTCGCTTACAAAGTACACAGTGGTGGACACATTTTATGGCCTAGGCCAACGCTTTGTAAATGTAAGTAGAAATTGTATACAGACTTTGGGTGGGTCGCGCTTACATTGTCACTGGTCCCAGATCAAAGATGTATGTGACAAAATTTTCACTGGGATGCTACCCTGCCGAGTGCCTCTCAAGTGAAAGTACAAAAAGTCTGAGTGTACAAAAATATGATGGAAAAGGCACTCGCTACGAAATTTCTTCTAATTATTTCTACTGGTAAATCAATATACAACTCAATTTTCCACACAACCATCTGTAGAAATCCTATCTATAATTTTTTCAGCTAATCTTTAATAATCTGCAGTAAATATATATTAAATTTTAAATAAATTAATATTAATCGAGATTAGTACAACTCTAAACTAAAATATTGTATAATAAAAAACATTTTTTTGTCCTCAGTAACTTGCTAAATATCCTGAAATAATAAATATGTACATATGTATACTCGTATGACTAAAACTACTTTCATAATTATGTAATTATGTAATTATAAAAGAAAAGGCCATTGGTTTTTTCTGCAAGATTAATAAACTGACACCAAAATTTAAAAATGTACATCAATACAGGTCATAGTACAGACTTTTAACATTAGGTTATTTGGCCATGAAATCAGTTTCAAGCATACACTTACTCATATAAATTGTACTTGTGAATAAAATTAATTTGGATCTTAATGTAAGCGAATAAAATAAATGTACTTGTTAATGTAAAAATTTTGTTTGATTATTTTAGATAATATGCATTAAAATATAAAGAAAATAATTTAAATATATTCCAGCAAAACCAGAGAGTGTATATACGTAGATTTTCGTAACACCATTATGTTGATTTAACAAAAGAGGTGTAAAGGAACCCTGTTTGTGTGTGTTAACACTGTAGCAATTTATACAAGTATAGGAATTTAATATTTAAAGAAGGACAAAAGTACATATTCAATAAAATAGAATTATAGATGCATGAGTGTGCTTGTGTAAGTATGTATGTACATATATGCGTGTGTATTTACCGTTTTATGTTTTAAACAATATGACTCTTTTTAAATGAATGACAAGTAGAGCATAAGCCTGGTTGTACTCTAGTATTTATATGTTCGTACATGTATGTATGTATGTATGTACTCATATATGTGTATATGATGATGAATTTTTTTCTATTTGCATATCATTTTGCAAGTTAACGGTGAATGCGTTTACCGCAACCAGCACATGGAATCTAGTGGACACTGCGGATAAATGAAGCACAGTTGTGGACAAAAGTGCTCAATAATTATTTAAGCAAAAGCAGTACCCACTACGACTAGTTAATTTTATATACGAAAATTGTTAATTAAAGAAATTTATTATTTGACATATGGTCATAATTCTATTTTAAGTGAAATTTATTTGTTTGTGGTTAATATGCATTTCGTTGTTCTGACGGCAAAAGTCATACTTCGTTTTTACCACACTATTATTTAATTATTATTTGCACACTATTTTAATTATCTTTTGAATTGAATCTTACAATAAAAATTATTAATTTGTTTAATAATTAGACATTATAGTATTATTTCTACTATATTATACTTATTTAATGTAATACGATTACTTGTTCATCGAACTATTAGATGTAATTTTAAGGCAGAATGTAAGATTGCAAAAGGAACATGGAAACCTGTTGACCATGAAACTTTCCGCCAAGCTGCACGTTTTGGAAAGTTGTTCATCAACCAATACGATTTTTAAGTCTATAAAAACCAATGAATAACTGAAATCGATTTGACGAAGATTTTTAAATTATTTGGAAATTATGTTTAATTTTTCGTTCACGATTTTAATCAAATTGGTAACAACACAGCAAACATTTTGCTTACTAGAAAGCAAACAAGTATATTTCCAATCTATTATTGTTGTTAAAGAAGTTCTAAAATACAGTGTAAACCTTAGAAATCCTTCTCCAAAAAAAGTGCTAGTACAATATTAGAATAATGTATAATCTTTTGTATACAAATATCTAAAAGTCTCTTTACTTAAAAATATTAAAAACATAACGGACTATTTTCTGCTTACAAATAATTAATATTTTTAACGAAAATTATTGTCAGTTAAAAGTAAAACTAAACTTAATTTATTGAAAATTTAAGAAGGAATATTCTTTGTTTTTAAAGTTCATTTTTACATATTGTATACATATATCATAAAAACTAAAAAGTACTAAAATATGTACATTCGCATTTTGATTGACATAAATAAATACTCATTTTATTTATTTCGATGAAGTCTTTATTATATATATGAACATTTTCACGAGAAAGTTAAATGTTTTGTCGCGTGCGACAGCGAGCAATTACCCAGCAAAAAAAATTTCTAATTTGGAAGCGCTAACAACTGAGGGAAGCAATGTATTGCCTATTTGATAACAAAAGCTTCGAAAAATGCTTCTGAAAAGCACTAACGTAAGGCGGGCTCTCGCAAAACTTATATATTATTACTCCTGTGAAGTACTTTACTAAGGCAAAAAAGTTCATTGCTTTTTCGAAACTAAATGTATTGCTTCTAGCTGGCTCATCTCGATCCAAAAAAAAGCCTTGTTCATGCTCAACAGCAAGTGATTCTGTAACATTGTCTCCCTTACAAAAACGCTTCTGGTAAGCAGTAATTTTTGCTGGGTAAGCTTTAATTTCAGAACAAAGTCACTCGATTTTTCTTAAAACTTTACCTAATGTAGAGTTGCTGATGGCCTACACAAATATTTAAAGAAGTAAAAAAAAGTTTGGCTTTCTTTGAAAAAAAAAACAAACATATTTTTTGGTGTCGCACGTTACAAAAAGTTGAGATTCCTGTGGAACTGCCAATATCAAATAATTAGATAAATAAGTACCACTCAGCACTTTATGAGGCATGAAAACATTACTACACGTTAACAAATCTCGAAAAGTTTTTGCTGCAGATCTACATGTCGCACTGAGAAAGAGATCTTATTAGATTTTGAACCTCGTCGGCTTAGTTGTTTGAAATTTGTTTAAAAAACCTGTTTTGTAAAAATTGTTTTTTCAAAATCTTTTGAAATGTATCAACTCAGTATCTTATGACATCAGAGTGAGCCCAACATCTAGTCGGAAACAACTCAAAACGTTAAAATATGAAAAGAACTGCATATTTGAAAATCGGTTTAAAATTGTTAATTTCGTAAAATATGAACTTAGTAAAAGCCATTTTTACAACGATACAAAAGTAAACTTTAAGAATTTAACACCAGTATTTTGTATTGAAATACTAGTTTTTAAACTCTTAAATTATACTTTTATTCGTTCTGAAAATGGCCCTTGTCTGGTAGGTATATAAAAAAAATTAACAAATAAGTTTCATGAAGTTTTGCTATTTCATTATAAATCTTTTGCATCATTTCCGACAATTATTTTTGGATTTAATTTCACTCGACTTCTTTTTACATATGTTTTTCTTGAAATTCCGTAACATACATACGTGTGTATCAAAACTAAGGTTAGGGGTTCCCGAAGCTTTGCACTTCCCGGGAAACAGGAATGAAAAATTGATTTTTTTTTTCATTTTAAAAACAAAAAATTTTATTGAAAGTTAAATTTTTCAGGGGATAAATTCATCGCATTCGAAGATAATATTTTTTTTTTTCAATAAATGGTACTATTACCTATTTACATTATTAATTTTTTATGAAAGTAGTTTGCTTGAAAAATGTTTTATTTGCCGCAGTGCTGGAAAATTAAATCGGTTGAGAAATTCATTTTATGCCATTTCCCAAATATCACTCTCTTCTATAGAGCAGATTATATGTTCCTTTTAATTCCTACAAGGAGCATAGGGCTGTGAAACGGTTTCAGTAATCAGTTTGTTTTAATATGAATGGCTGATTAGGCCAAAGCGTACAACCCCGGTGTTGGGGCTGCCAACTATGCGCCCAGGCATGCTGAGTTGCTGCAGGTATTTACTCTGTGCTGCGTTTACGTTTATGCATGAAAAAATACATAAATGTTGCTGAATTGAACGACTCCAGTTTCTTAAGTCTAGACAAAAAGCAAATAAAAATTACATATGCCGGAAGAAAAGTTCGCGGTAGAACCGAACTTTAACTAAAATTGTGCCGAAACCCTAAAAGTTATACCTTTTTGCATCAAAATTAAGAAAATTGTACAAAAAAAAAATTGTGTGGTACAATTTTACTAAGCACTGTACAAACTTGTTTGCAAACAGATTTACATATTGCACATGCACACACATTTATAGCTCAAATTCACACATATGCATACAAACACACACTCATAAGCATATTTAAATATATACGAGGCATATAAATAATATCAAATGCATAAGAATATACACACAACTATATATGTGTATGTATGTTTACATAAAGCAGTGTGAAACTAACCATACACATAAAACATGTGCCACATACACACATACAGACATAAACTCATTCTGTGCCAACTTGAACGAAGTTAAAATAGACCCAACTGTGTAAATATGTGACTTTCAGCTAATGTGAATTTATTGTTAAAAGTGTTCTTCTTGCATTTTGCATGCAACAAAAAAAAAACATTTTTAAACCCCTACATCAAACAAAAAAATCCGCTGTATAACTTTTTTTACTCTATCAAAACTTAAAAAAAAATACTGCTAAATGTATTCCACAAAGCCTACATAGACACTGGTCAACGGATGCCTGACAGCCAGAGGCTAAATAAAAAAAGAGAGAGAGAGAAAAAACACAATAAATCTACAGTAGAATAAAAACTGCATACATAGTATATACATATGTATGTATGTATGTATATACTATGTATGTATGCATATATATAACGCGTTGTTGACTTCACTCATATGCATAATGAAACAAAATGCAAAATAAGGAAAAGAGTTCAGCTTTTTCTTTATTCTTATTTAAAATTGTTAACACAGCCAACAATGCAGTTATTCTTTCCCAAACGGGGCCACACTATAATTTGCCATTTACATAGAATTATTAAGCAAAAGTTTCACCTTTTTTTTGTGTTGCATTTATCCGCTTCAAAGAATAGATGCTGCTTAAAATGGAATATCGGCTTTTGAATGCGAGGTATGTTGGAAAAATTTTATCCATTTATGTAAAATGTAAACCATTTTTATCAACCCTATTGTAAATAATATAAAGATGAAAAGTAATTTTATCAGTATTTTAATTAGTTCCTAATGGATAACACTGGTCTACAAATTAAAAAAAAAAAATTACTGCAGAAACGAAGCACATATTTGAACTAATCTGGATGCACTGGGCTATCACGACTTGTTCATTTTTATCGCATGCTGGCAATACTGTAAAAGAGTCAATACGGACACTCCAATTTCACAATTGTTAATTTAAATGAAGCCCACATTCCTTCTAAAGGCGGTGTCATATACAACTTCAACGCTTAGCGTGACATTTCTAGCGTTGGCAAAATGTGCATGACACAATAAAAACTTTGACAACACTCACTTTTTGTTTTAATGCTTTGTATAATACATCAACTACAGCACAATTCGATTGCTGGATGCCAGTAACTCGTTTTTTATGCAAATTTACCAAAAGTTTAATAAACTTTCATATTTATATGCGAGTTTGTCAAAAAAAATTAAGACAATTATACCAATTGATTGCCAAAGCATGAAAAAAGTTGAGAGTTTCCTAAACATGTTTCATATAAGCATATACATTTCATCTTAGATGTCAAAGCGAATCTTCAACGCAACGCGGAGCAAAAGTTTTATCTGGCATGGCCTTAAATCTTCATAATAGCAGCGCCTTAGCATGTCAGGGAGATCGTGTGTTACTGATTTAAGGTATTTTTGCTTTGTGTGTGGTAAATATTTGGTTAAAAAAAAAAATTATATGCATTATCAGAATCATTAAAATATGCACATGTACATTATTTTGGTTTTACTGTCAGAAACTTCAACAAACCGTGGACATCGACAATATTTTGCAATAATTGCAATACTGTTTTGTACAAGTAGTCAAATGGCAAGAAGATCTATTTCGATTTTTCAAGTCCAGTACTTTGGAAGACTCAAATAACCACCAAACCGACTATAACAGTCGGTTTAGCAAAAGTTGATGGATTCAATATGAAAAATCTAAAAAGTATTACTTACACGAATGTGCGAATATACTATCTATTTCCAAACCAGTTTACCGTCCACCAAATGATCCATTAGCAATCATTTCCAGAGCGACAAACAAGGGGAGCGTGCTCACCAAGATTTAATAAAAATTTAAAGAAATTATATAAGGATTTTGGGACAAAAGCATGCCCGGAGACTATTGCTGGACTCTAAGACGTGAAACCAAACCAACAAAATGCAAACGACGTTTCAATAACACCAAATTCATTGATTTTTAAACAAACTAATGATTTTTATGTAAAAAACAAATAAAAACATTTTTTATGTCTCAAAATTATAACGTGATAGAGAAAAAGCAATTACAGATTCGAATTTAGTTCAGCAAATTACCCTAGGAAAGATATTTGATTGCTCCCATCCAAAACCTTGTTGGCTTGTGTTATTAGAACTTGTTTCATGCAAAAATAAAACATGAATTCATGTTACAGCTAATACAATAAATACAAAAAAAAAATAAATATCGTTTGTTCAGTTCATTGCACTAGAACTAAACGAATTTCATATACGAGTACATTTACATATTTCAACTTTTTCCCACTTTCTTGACGGTTAAGTAAGATTTTGTGAATACCATATAGTAAAAAAATTGGAAGTCAGTTGCTATTTCCTTTTCTAAAAAATGTGCACATTTTTTTAGGTTTTCATGAAGAAAAATGCAATTTATCGCTCATTTAAAGTAAAAATTTATAATCGTAAGGTGTGATACAATAATTTCTTACAAACTCTCTATTTCATTGCTTTAAAAGGATATATATTAAAAATATGCAAGTAATTAACAAAGTCTTTAGCATTTTTGGGGGCTTCGGAAAATTAACTTCGCTACAAATAGACAGGAAACCGGACATGCAACTGCTCTATTAAAAGTCAGAATAATCCCATTTGACCAGAGATTCGATATTAACGAATGCCTACTAAGGCGAACAAATTTCGAAACAAAATTGTTCGATATGCGGTTGCAAATCCAAAAAAATTCGAATGTTTGATATAGCTTCGAGCTGCGAGCCTCACGTGAACTTTTATCGAAAGTCTTGGTCAACTGGATAAGTATATGAATATGAATATGAATTGTAAACCTATACATACTCTTAACAATTTTGCTGATGCTTGCACTGAAAAAAAAATATTAAAATGTTTGTAATATCAATAGAAATATTGCCCTAAAAATTAAAAAAAAAATTAACTAAATATTCATCAATTAATTGTATGGATCAACTCGTGATGCGCATGCTAATTTTTGCCACTTATGCTAACATCATGCTAAATTAATAATAAAATTTTTTTTATTATTTCAATTATTTGTTTAATAATCAGTAACAGATAAAAGTGTTACTACCGTATGTACGCATGTATGCATATAAAATTAAGAAGCTTTTCTAACATTCCTCGAACATTTCAAAAATCTGCTTCATTATTATACTGCAGAGAACAGTAAATCTAATTTGTGTCTCATTTAATGACTTTGTCCAGTAAAAAATTATGCGAGTTAAACAAAGTTGACACAACGAGTACTTTAATGGTGGCACCACGGCACTTACAACAAAGGAAGGAGCGTGTACGTACATATATATAGTTTCATTTAAGTACACACAATACATTTACTACGTGCATATTTACAATTTTAATTGCAAACGATATAATCATAACTGCTTTTGCCACGGTAACAGAGAGAGAGAGAGAGAGAATAAAAGTTTACTCTTCATATTTTTCCTTTTTTTTTTTGCTTAATTCGGGCTACCAGTGTCATAAGATTAAATTAAATACAATATAATTAGCCATGACTAAAAGTAAACATTAATGACTTGCATAAGGAGAAAATTTATTATTTAAATATCTAATGGAGTAAGTAAAATATTTAAAATCTGCTGGGACATAAATACACTAGCAATTAGCTTAAAAGTTTGTACAGGTAATTAAAAATAGTGAAATATTTTAAAGGTAATTTGTACAGTTTTTGGTATTCATAGCAAAGCGTTTTATGCACTAGGCTTCTATATAATCATTATTTGAAGAAAAATCCTTATTTTAAACAATCAAATCATTAAAGTATTTACTTTTATCCTTATCCTTAGCTTTAGTATATCAGGCGATTAGAAGACCTGCTCAAAAAAGCATTGATCTGATAAATAGCAGGGTTTTCAAGGTCAGGAAACAAAAGGCTACTTAAATTCAAAGGCATATAAACCAATAAGCTTAACTTGGAAAGATGTAATAAGACTTAAACAGTACGTTTGCAATAGAGGAAATTCCCTCGAGACGGCCCTACTAGATTAGTCTATGCCTTTATACCCTGACGTTGCTTACGGAAAATTCAGCAATTTAATCACCTCAAGCCTTATTGACCATATAAGCACCTTTGAATTATATTAATGCTTAGTCTCCTTGATAGGTTATATGCTTGAATATTGATGGATAAACTGAAGGATAGATTAAACAAAGATAAAGGACTGACTAAGGCAGTATACCACTCTGGTATTTTAACTCCATTACTATGAGTGACCATCATACACATTGCTCTGAGGACTCTAAGCGAAAAAAATTTAAAATCCGTGGCGTTATTAGTAAGGAGGTAACGCCATAGAATGCTAGTTAAAAGAGCAAAATTCTCAACATATCCTGCAACTGGGCAAGGCAAAGAGCATTAAATATCAACCTGTCCACGAGTCCTTATAAAAAAATGCTACCCAATAAGTTAATAATTGTTATTATTTGGTAATACAATATCTCTTAAAATTCCTTGCACAGATATTCGCACGCAGGCTTTTTCTTTATAGCTTTCCAGGTCCTGATTTAATTTTATTGCAATGAGTATTTTTATATCATACCTATATATTTAGTTTAACAAATTTTAAAAATATCTATTTATATAAATATAAATTTTGAACACATAAAAACTGTCACTTTGTCTCTTTCATAACTTATCTTAGGAAAATTTCCTATGTACGTTGACTTTTTCAAGCAAATGTTTATGTAACAATTACTACAACTAAATATCGAAATGGAATATTATGCATATAATTCATATTATTTTACACCTATTAGATTTCTCTAAACAAGTCACAAGGTGCATACAAAGTATCAATTAAACCAATCCTAGGACATCCCCATATAAAAGAAGATGGTCCCATTCATAGGAAATTTTAGAAATCTGACTGGTCCCTTCCACTTGGGGACTGGTCACGCAAATAATTTGTATCTAGTTGATTTAGTGCAGGGTATTTCTATATGTAAGCTTAGCGACGACATTTTGATGTTTATGAGAGTTCGGGGTCCCTCGTTATTTATACTCGGCAGCTCTCAATCGTTATGAGCTCTTTTATTACTATTAAATAAATAGGGCTTATTAGCTAAATAAGTGAAACTCTGGAGTTTTTATAAGCACTTATTGCTCCTAAACCTGCTCTTTGAAGCTCCACTTACTACTTTTTAAAAGTTATGCGAACTATTGGATATCTTAGACTGCTCACTGCTCATTTTGGTACTAACAGCAAAAATGTTATAAAATTTACTTTGTATTCTAAATTATTCAGGCGTAACACAAGTGAAACTTTAGCCAACCATAAAATATTCAATACAACAATATTTCCACACAAAAAAAGAAACAAATAACAAAAATACCAGTAAATAAGCCCGCAACTGAAATAAAAAGTATTGCTTTGTAGCACATTGTGTTAAATACCAAAAACCAGCAGACACACATCCTATAACCAAACAAGAATACTTTGTTTGTAGCGACACAAAATTTGTGGAGAAGAAAAATTGCTTTTAAAGAAAATAAATAATTCTTACATTTAGTTTTAACAACAATATAACTTTGTACCAACAACAACAAAAAATACCAAGCAAGAGAAACTGAACATGCAGATGGACAATTAAAAATAGTAAAATTTTTTTTTTCGCAATTTTCTTAAATCATAAGACATGTTAATGGCACCACGAATATAGTGGCTTGTTATTTTAATTTTTTTATTGTATTGAAATTATTTGCTTGCTTTTAAGATTTTTTAGAATCTGACTGAAAGTTTACTGTTCGGTTAAGAATAAAAGAATCGTTAATTGACTATCCAAAACCACTACAAGAACGTTTTCTATAATATTTGTAAAGAATGAGAAAGATTTGAGTATAAACAAATTGAAGCCTATCAATGGCATTCAATAGTAGAACTAAAAATTTGTTATACTAGAAATGGGATTGACTATTATAGTTTAGAATAAAATTATGAAATTCCGAAATTTCATGCCAAATTGTTATATGTGCTCCCCAAGCAAAAGCTTTGAGGCGTATTAATCAGTCAATAATAGGTGCGATACGTTTATACTTAAAGAATGATCACACAGAGTGGGATAAATATTGTCTCCAATAGAATTTTCACTAAGGTCGTCAGTTCCAATAGCAATTGGCATCATACCCTATTTTGTACTCTTTGGCTTATATATGACCGGACAAGGTATTGGCTCAATATTAAAATAAATGTGGTACCAAAATTAGATCAATTCTATTTGACGCGCCAAAAAATACACGAAAAAAGTAGGTTAGGTTAGGTAAGGTTAACCTGGGTGATCTAAAGACCTCACATAGAACGGGATTGATCCTTAGCGATACCAGCAGATGAGAAGAGAACCTGTAAGTATGGCAGGCTAGTTCGTGATGCCTGTAACGAATGACTCCCACACAGATTTAAAAAATTTTAGCAATCGACACAATTCCACTCTCGTTACAAGTTCAAGACTACGAAAAGTGTGAGCACCAAGACAGTCATATCTAGCGAGGCTTAGAGCCGGACAGTAACACAGTAGATGTTTCATTGCATCAACTACCGCATGTTCCTTATATTTACTGCAGGTACCGTCAAGTATTAGTCCTATTTTGACAGCATCAGTTAATACCTCCACTAGAAGTTTTCATTTGCTCTTAGTTAATAATGAAAGAAATTAAGTCGATTTTGATCATAGGAACTCCACATGATTTTGAAGTTTTGCAAGTTTTCGTCGCAGCTCGCTTAGAGTCTATGATCTCTTTAAGGTGTTGAATTGGTTTTCGGACATATACCGTTTCCTCAGCCGGTACTTGAAATCCCCTTTTGGCCGGTGTATCGGCCATTTCATTTTCCTCAATTCCCATGTGTCCCCGGATCCAGAATATATATACTTGTCTAGCAGCACATAACATATTTAGGGCGGCCTTCCTACACATGAGCACAACCGAGGAGTAATTGCAGTCAGCTGAAATTGCTTTAATAGCTAAAGGGGTGAAGGCTAACTCTGCTGCCATTTTGACTGCATAGATTTCCGTCTGGAAGATGCTACAGTGATCAGGAAGTTTATAAGATTCCTCTATACCGAGCTCCGGACATTAAACTGCAGCTCCCACCCCTCAATCCATCTTTGAACCATCAGTGAAAAGGTTGAAACCAGAACCACTATGGTTAAGACTTTCAAGATAGCCAACTTTTCTTATAGTGATCTGAGGTTTGGCAAAAAGTTCATCACTAGAATAATGTAGTCCGAGCTACACTCCATGTCTTCCATCAATTTACTGTGACCAAATGATCTGTACGACATCTGTCCTGTTGTCCTGAGTCGGATAACGGATTTGCATGCCACGTTCACTGCAGTTAGTTTTATTGGTTTAAAATCTAATATAACGTCTAAAGCTGCAGTAGTTGTGCTTTTTAAAGACTCCAGTGATGCAGAGCCACGATAAAAGTAAATGTGGTGCTAAAATTAGCGAAATTAGATTTGACCTGCCAGAAAATACAAGAAAATCTTCATGAATGAAATTGACGTGGTTTGAAGTCCTATCGGAATTTCCAGCCGAGTTTTTTCCCATCGGTAAAAGCTTGCATGAAGTAGAAGATATTAAAGGGTACTTCACGCTAAAGATATGAAACAGTAGCCTTACTACCTTTAATGGTCTTAGTCCTAAGATTTCTTTTCATAGCGCTGAGTCTTATTTTCTAGAAAGTAACAAACTTTCAAGGAACGACTTTATTTCATAATTTTTTATTTACTTTGTTTGCGGCTCTTATAGAACTGCTGAGACTAAATCTTTATTACTTTTACTTTTTGTTTCAATAGACTTGTAATACATTTTTTTATTTCGTTTTAAACTAGTTTTTATAATTTTGTTAAGTAGCTTTTTGTTAAGCAGTTTGTCAAATTTGTAAAAATGTGTGTGTATGTATATCCATTGAGGTCAGTTTAAATTAAGATGGGAAAGTTGCATATTTTTTGTTTTTAATAAGGCACCGCGCCTCAAACTTTATTTTGTGCAGCTCAAATGTTCACTGAATTGGGTTAAGGCTAAGAATGAAGCCAATTATTATTTAAGATAACAAATTACGAGTATATATTTTACTTGGATTCACCAAGTTACATTAAAGGAACTGCCACGTAGAGAATGTGCTCCGGCAACCGAAATTAAATATACCAAGAACAAAAAAATTCTGATGTATACATACATACATATACATTTGTGTATAAGCAGGTTTATATTTTTAAGCACAACAGTTTTTTTAACACTTTCAAATCCAATATTCTCTAGATTTTCTAAAATGTTTATCTTTCTAAGTTTTCTTAAAAAAAAACTAGGAGTGCAAACAAAGTGAAAGGCTTTGGTTCGAAAACACTTAACACCGGTTGGAAACCACTAACTACAATAAAGTTAGTTTAAGACTACAAACACTATTGGCATATTTAATTGTTACATCTTTGGGTTGAAAAACTTCTGGCTAATTTCTTATGCAAAGACTTAAAAACAACTTTTATTGTACACTGAAGAAATAAAAGAAATTTACGAGCAAACATATATTCAACATGTGTTGTGTTGTTGGTTTTGTATATTTTTAAATGTACATCTCTCTGCATTTAGTATATGAAGCAGTATTCTTAAGTATCTATAACCAAATAAAAATTATTGGCTTTTATAATTTTACTTAAGGTATATGTTTCTCAAGTTTTTTATTTATGTAAAAAGTTTCTCTGATGGAATTACAACTGCAATAATGTGCACCAAAGCAAACAACCTCAGATGCACGTTAAGAACCAAGATATGCAGCGTAGCTATGTTTTAAAAAGCAGCTTATGATATTTTTGGTAGAGTATTGACAACCGTATACCGAGGTAACACTTTGTGGAAAGCATTATTATTTTACTTCATCCTAAGTGCATAAAATTATATTGGGATCTTTTGATTTGGTTACTGAGAAACAGATTGACCACATCATTATAACTAGAAAGTGAGGAAGATCGCTTTACGGTATCAATAAATGAAATTCTAATAGGGCTAATGATTATCAGTAAAAGCAAGGACTCGCATAAAATATGAACATCCAATCAGCTAAAGCAAACATGACGTAAACAAATCTGAAAAGCCAAATGCTGTTAATTATTTAAATTCTCTTATCGTGATATTGTAAACAACGTTAAAGGTCAATTACAAAAATTTTGTTTGTGACTTAAAGGAGGCGAGGATGTATGGCAGACTAGAGGAAGGAATCGATCAACAATTATATTTGACAACTATTGCTGAAAAGGAAAGAAACTAAGGCCTTACTCAATTCATATGACATACACATTGATCAAACCGAAAATGCCAAGCAGGCCACAGATTTGAATCCACAGCCCAACTGGTCCATTAAGTATCTCGAACTGACAAAAGTAATTTTAACTAACAAGGTTGGATCCACGATGAAATGAAGTGAAATATAAAACAACAGAACGAATATATACATATATTTGAGTTTATACTTCCTAACCTAACCTAACTTTGGAATCATAGTGAACCCAACTGGGTCACTGAGTGGAGGTGTGTTGCACCACCACCTTTCCTAGCCCTATTGGAGCGTTTTTATTGAAGACCTATGCTTGTTACATGGAAGTAAAAGAAAGAAAAATATATACTTATGTATGTATATCATCCATTTGTTTCAGACAAAATTTTTTGATACAAAGAAATACAGCTAATACGTGAAAATAGAGAGCAATACTTTCGGAAGCACCTCAACATACAAGGTAAGAGCTGCTCTGCTTCAAAGTTCTATCCCTAAATAATATTTGACACATTAATGGATATGCTAAATTATTTTCTAGTTTCTCATCAATTCCACCACGTTGTTTGCCTTTCACAAAGATGTTGATGTGCCAAACCGTAGTTACACATTTGGGATGAATAAATAACTCAAATTATTTATCAATTTTAAGAGAACGTTCATAACACATACAACAGCGTATTGTGTGTACATCTGTGCTCATGTGTGTATGTGTGATTGTATAAATTTAGATACAATTGTATGTCTTTTTAATTTTATGTAAATGTTTTAGCAAAAACTTTAATTCATTTAACAAATTTGATAATTGTTGTGGCCAAATTGTGTTTGTCTTTATGTGGTTGCTGATGTTGTTTTATTTTTTTTTTTTTCATTATTTTTATTGTTATTTTCCTCCCTTCAATTATCAAATTTATGCGTGTTTTATTGTAGCATCATTATGGAAATTCTAGTGGTCTGCGGGCAGTATTTTTACAAAAAGCTAATTTTTATTTACAAACAATATATAAAAGTAGTTTTTGTTTTATGTTTTAGTTTTATGAATACAATTAAGAATTAAATGGAAACTTAATTAAATAAACAACAGACCTTCATCTAGTTATTGTTAAATAACCCATAATAACTAAATATGCACAAAAAATTAGTTTTTTAATATGTATGACGAAGAAAGAAAAACTCTTTGCTATTGCCTTAGATTGAAAGTATGCGTTTATTTAATTGTTTCTGTGTGATTTTTTAAGTGCCGCAACAAATCGTGGCATGTCGGGAAAATATAGAAAGTTTTCTGGTCGACTTTGTACTTAGAGTTTTTAATTAGTAATACTACTTGTGGTAGAACATTGTCTTGAAACGAATAAAGTTTTCATCGCTCCTCCTTTAAGCAATGAAATAACAAAAGGTAATTTAAATAACTTTTTGGTATTAGCCAGAGTGTAACAGATTATAAAAAAAGTATGGTTTGAGTATTGGCCGTCAGACAACTCTGAATGAATACGTATACGTATACGTAAAATTTATAGACTGTGTGAGCTACAATCATACGCATGCGTATAAAACTACTACGATTATTAATCGGCTACACATGCTTATATGCAGGTCTACTATGTTTACACACGCATATTTTCCATTCCATTTTATAATAAATGTATGTATATGGTGGCAAATGATGAATAAATATACCAATTATCTGGCGAATATTTCTTTGTCTGAATAAATATTCATAGTATTAGTATAATAATACTCAGACGATAAGTATGAGCGAGAGTAAATGCGTTTAATACGCATGTGCTTTTTTATTACTAGTTGTAACGTATTTTGTTTTAGTTTTTGGCATAAATGCAGTAGAGATTCTCTTGTACGTTGGAATCGGCTATAGTCATAGTTGCTTGAGAGAATATATGTGAGCGTAAACATTGTTTGAGGTACAGCTATGATTATACGCAATTACTAAAATTAAGACTATTTTCTTATGTATAACTTTTTTGGAGTATTCATTTTCATTCTCTGGTGTATAGCCCTCTATTTGTTTTTCTCCTCTCTCTTCTGTTGATACAGACTTCTTTCAAGATGAACTGATGTGTTTAAAACGAATCCTTGGCTTCCAAGAAGATGGCTCAGGGTCTTTATAATCTTCCACCAAAATCCAAAAAGAGTTCGCAGAAAGTTTCTGAAAAAAATCTCAACTCAGTAATAATAAGCAAACATTTTTGGCTAAATGGAAAATTGAAAAAATTTGGAGTTAATAAATACAAGTTATTAAATCAAAAGAAAGATAGATTAACATCTTCCATTTTCCCTAGCAATTTTAAAGGAACCTGTGCAAAATTATAAATATTTTTTTAATTATTGTTTATTTGGTCAACCTTTATTTACCAATTATTAAATTATTTAGGTAACGCACATAAAAATATTTTATTTAACTGAATCAAAATTATTTTAAAAATTTTCTGATAATTGTTATTAAAATCGTTAAATTTGTTGTTGCTTAAGTCTTACATTTTATAAAAATTGTTCTTAGTAAAGTAATAAGACAATAAGTAATTTTTTAAAAACCATAAACTAAATAAACGAAAAAATTATTTTTCATGCAAAAATCTCCCTGAACTAGTCGTTATAGTACAATCCTTTAGTATTTGAAAATTGCCTACAACTTTGCTTAAAACAAAACCTACAATGGCTGTCTAAAAAAAATAAAAACAATGAAAATTAAATAAGAAAATTATATTACATTTGCACAGCCATTTGTTAATAAGATTTATTATTCCCCCAATGACATCTAAGATACACTTTGTTGCCAATCAGTCTTTATGTGTATTTTTTATATTCTGTATAATAAATGTACAGGTACTATTATTGTTCGTCCTTAGCATCGATTTTATTGCTTCTTATTCTTGTTATATGTCCTTGTTTACCCTGTGTTTTTTTTCCTTCTCTGTGCTAAAAGTCATTTGCTTAAGTATCCATTATCTGATTAACTAAATTTTTATTGTCGGTGATAATTTTATTTTCTTCTTCAATGTATTTTTCCCCGTTTTCTTTGTTATTTGTGAATGCGTTATTATTCAATTGTAGGTAAATTTTTACTTTTTTTTACCACTCCTCTTACCTTTTTTCTATAATTTACACAAAGGAGTTTTTAACTGCAGACAAAACCATAAATACCAGTGAATGTATGTGTTTGGGAGAGAGTGAGAGAGAGATAGACAGAGAATGTAATAAATAAAATAAAATTGCACAATGAGTTTTTATCACACTGTAAAAGAACATCAAATGTTATATTTGTTTGTCAAATAATTTGCAGCGTATTTGATAAAAGAAAAGGAAAAGAAAAACATCATTTAAACAAAAACAACAAAACAATGTCTCTTTTAGTGAGATATTCCCAAACTATACATATGTACATATACTTTGATAATAACTACCTAGTTTATCGTTCACCAAAAATAGTAAGAGTATATTTAGGCTAGTTTCTACAATATGCATATTTTTGTTTATATAAAAAAATTTTAAATTTTAAAAAATATTACTGACTAAATAAAGGTTTTTACAAAACAATGTCAAAAAATAACAAATAAAGCAGATGTATACGTAAATTTAAAATTAACCATTTAAATACATAATGATTTTTTTATAAAACTAACGTTGGTGTTATTTGTTCATTAATAATTATCAAAGCCAAATTTCAGGCTAACAAAGCGACACGAACTTTAGCCTGATCAAATAATAAATAATTTTCTTTTATAAAACTTCAGTTCTTTGTGACACATCAATAAGATAATAACATTTATTAAAGTTTTTACATGCACGCCGAAAAGCATCATTATTAGAATAGACAGACCTATTGTATTTTAGACATAATAGTTGGAAGTTATGAGTGGGTCTTGCAGGTACATTGATGTTAATCTTATTAAGCAGGAACTCAGAGTTATGTTAAGAAAAAATAAAGTGATTGGCATCGATCGACGACTTTTTAGGGTTGGTGACTTGACTATTATTCAATGGTAGAACATACGAATTCCAATCAACACCACATAGACAAAAGATCAAAAACTGTTTTTCAATGCTTTAATATGAATTGAACAGTATGAATAACATAACACAGATCCACATTCAGGAAAAGGTCTAACAAGTGTTGTATATAAGACTTTCGACTTTAGACCAGCGTTTCATAAAATCCAAGTTTTATTAATAGTTAGAGAGATGTGATTACGAAACTTGACTTTTTGATCCATCAATATACCAAGATATATAATATTTTGGACTTTTCCAGTGTAGAGTTTTCAACAATATCTATTGATTTAAACTTTATTTTTCGAAAGAATGACATGTGCTTCCATTTTTTAATATTTAAATCCAGTATGCTGATTTTGTGACCCCATAAATAGTGAAGTCTATCGTGATACACTATCGTATACAGTATTGCGATTTTTGAAAAAATAAAACCCTGTTATGAGAAACATTACGAAAATTATCAAAGCACAATAAGAAATCATCAGATCAGGGTTGTTTTTTTCATACCTTGTGCGATTCTGTAGGATAGTGAGTCATGGCCTTAAGTATCTTCCGTCTGTCTGTACGTGAAACTTGAAACTTGGACTGTTGTATCAGAAACGGTTCTAAGTTTATTGGCAGTCAAAATCAGCAAAATCGAAAACATGTGTCCAGGGCTGGAAAATATAATCTTCTCATAGGTATATAACTAATTAAAACTAATTTTTGATTTTGCCTTATAACTAAATTTATTTATATCTTCGAAAGAATAAGCACGATTCCAGGCTTGGAAAATTTAAACTTTTTGGTATAACAAAGAAGCTTACTTAAAAAATATTTTTTAAGTAAATTTTTTTAAATATTTTAGAAACAATGGGTAGTATGAATAAAAATAGTATTTGCTTTTTAATTAAAAATTTGTTTTAAAACACCAAATATGTGTATATATGTGTGATTTTTTTTTTTTTTTAATTTTTAAGTAAAAATCAAATACTTTTTATCTATCCATACTACCCAGTAATATTGTTATTACAAGTCAGCAAAATAAAAAAAATTTCCAGGGTGGTACAATTTTTTTTGCTTCATACAAGTAATTATCTAAAACTTATTTTTTATTGTGTACTCGTATTTAAAGAAGAACAACCTTTGTACTGAAAATCATAAATTTCGAAAAGACGATTTCTGGGTTAGAAAAAAAATTTTTTTTTCGTATATACGAGCAATTATTTTTTTTTTATTTTTATTAATGCAACATACTTTTTACGTAAACAAGATCTTAAATCAGGGACCGTAATTGTTATGCACATTATTGCAGGTTTTTTTAATAGAAAAATATATTTTCCTTTATCGTGTATATTTGTGTCTACTTTTTTTGAGATATATTTAATAAATCACGATCTGTAAGATAATTTTCAAATACTTAAAAAAGCTTCCCAGCAAAAATTTTTCAAGATTTTTTAATATCTTAAAAAGTAATGAGTGGTACTTATTTATCTAATTATTTTATGCGTATAATAATGACTGCCCTGTAATGATTGAAATAACAACTTATTCATATCATTACGTGAGATTACTTATTCCAGTACTTTCCAATTAATAATGAAATATATGTATCTAGAGAAAAATTTATCAGTCGTGAAAATGAGCTTCGAAAACAATAAAATAACTTTGGTTTACTATAATTTTTATTACAAAATTTATTAATTTTCGCATATTATTCAATATACATACATATTCACATATTTTCTTTGTGAAATTATATTTTTTAGGTTTGTTAGTCAAATCGTGTTGTGATGCTGAATATTCCGGAATTTGAATACGAATTCAAATATTTGCATGTGTTTGTATATACAAGTACGTATACTTAATATGATACTGTTGATATTAAGTATACGTTACTTGTTATATTATGTTCCATATAATTAGTTGAAGATACGTAAAGATAACTTCGACCCGACGATAATTGCTGGTTTTAAAAATTTTCTTATATTCTATTATTTGCATAAATGCACATTAAAATAATTTTTGGAATTAAACAAAAGTATAAAACAATTCGTTATTTAAACGACTGCTTTGATATCCTTGTTGTAAAAATTATAGAATTGTATGCTTGTGTGTATTAAATTTGTGTGCTTATGCTTTGTCTTGCCGAAAGGTCTTCCTTTGTAAAATCAAAGAAGATAAACATTAATTGCAGTTGCTGTAATTGAAGCTAATATGGCATTTATGTTAAACATAAATTCGATTTTTATGGGCTGATATAAATCGAATTAATTTTAATGATTGTTTTAAATTTTTAATTGACTATTATTATTTAAATGAGTTTTTTGGGTGAAATTTTATTAGCTAAAGAGAGCTTGCAATTTGTTATGAAATATGTAAGATATATTTAATTGCTTTATGGGTTTGAAAATAGGTAAGTTCAATTTGGGTGAAATGACTTTAAACAATTTTATGCCGTCAACTTGTCAGAAATCCATTAAAAATGTCGACATGCAGAAAAACAATTTAAGCACGTGAAAAAATAAAACATCGCATATATTGCAAAAGGAAAGCGTGCATCACTGTCAGAGTAAAAATATATTTTTTATATAATTTATTTTCTTTCCTAAACATACATGTTTGCGGGGTTTTGTATTTATTAATATATATTAATTATAACAGAAATATCCAGCAAATTACAAAGTTTTGTGGTTAAAAATCTTCAGTTTAGTAGGCATAGGGACTATTACTGCATTACAATATTTAATGATTTTTCACAAGGAAATCATCTCTTCTACACACTGAAAAATTTTATATTAAAATCTACAAAAGCTAGGTTCATTTTAAACTTTTCTGCAATGATTTTGCTTCATATTTATGATCATATGACGAATCTTCCCAGTAAAAAATTTTCATGTTTTTTGAAGCAATAAGGCAATAAATCGCATCATAAGTCGCTTTAAAATATAAGCTGTTTAGAAGCAGTGAATACATATGAAGCAAACTATATAAAAAAGGTGATTTAACAGCGCCACAATAAGGCAGGTTTTAAAGCCAGAATCTTTGTTAATGTAATCTTGAAAAGCGATTTTTAAATAAGTAAATACATTTATATTATTAATCCTTTAAAGTGCAATTTGCATATTTTATCATAGTAAAAAAAAGCGCTTTTGTGAGCAAAAAATGTAGTACTCCAAACCGGGAACTCGCCATACAAAAATTAGCAGCGATATTAACAGGTTTGTCAGGTCTACTTTTACTCTCTCATAGTAAAGACCTGCTTTATTTGAAGCAATTTTTTTGCTGGGTTATTGAATGAAAGTTATTTCAAGTTGAAACAACGTGAATTTAACTTTATTAGGGTAGTCATGTTTAATTAATTATTTGACCCACGGGATTGTGTGTATTGCCACAGACATCAGCAAATTTGTATTTTGTGTGTATAACTGGTATCCCCTGCCAAGATTTAAATGCATTGGCTCCACGTGCTTACCGCTTCAGCCACAACAACCTTAAATATTTTTTCGACAAGAACAAGTCATACAACTGAGCACAAAAGTGCACTGAAGCTATTAACAAATCAAATAAATCCCAACTTATTTAAACAGCATTATATTTCTATTAAATTCAATATGACTTTCAATCAATATTTTTGCATGGTGATTTTACACAGTTATTTTTTATTTTTTTGTTTTCTTGTGTACTTCCAATAATATAATGAATGAATGTAATGAAACTATACAATTTATAATAGATGTGGCTTCTACTATCACGTCTTCATGACGTCTCCAAAACGTTAAGAATTTAAAATCTTTCTGGAAACTTTCCATGCAATAAAGCCAAAATTGTGCGTATTGTGTAGCCGTTACTTCTTTGGATTATCCGCAAGTCGTTCACTAACAGAATCAATATTTTTGGTAGTGCCTGATCACATATGCAATAATTCCAGTCTTTTAAAAGTTTTGTTTAATCTTACCAATTACTTGCATAATAGTTTGATTTTGACTACCATATTTACAATGAAATAGTTGAAAAGTAGCCAGGACTCTTGAACCACCACTTTGGTAGAAACTTCCAACTGTTCTTATGTCTTCTCCAATAATTAAAGCATCAATATTCATAAATGACACTTCAGGTGACAAACATTTAACAACTGACAGTTTTGTCAGTCCAAAATAAACCAAAAGTACCTACTAATAGCATTGTTAAAAAACAACAAAAAATATGAAATTATGGGATTTCTCGAAAGCTAATAAAAACTGAAACCCGAGTAAAATATGATATATACATATTATGTAGACATAAAAAGTCTAAGCAACTCTTAAAGCCCATTAGTATTGACGTTTGAAAAGTCTACACTTTAGTTAAAAAGGAAAGATTTCTGTTCACCTTTAAAGTCCCTTAGAGCTTTTACAACATCCGTGTCATTCACAGAATAGTCTTTGGCTTCTATATACCTCAATATAAAAAAATATAAAATTCAAAAAATTTATCTTTAAACCATCCGAATAACCCAAGATTATTTTTTTGTAAACGATCAACTGATTGGCAATAAATTTTCACTAAAAAGCAACCAACATCAACAGCACCGACAACCAGAAAAACAATGTATGTCGTGGCATAAATTTTAAAAGAATCTCATAAATTGAGATTTTTTTTTTTCTGAAAAAAAACAGAGCTTATCTTTATTACGCGTCGTCATTTGGATTTCGCTGATGATGACTTTTTTCATTTCTTTTTTCGCTGCAGCCAGTTGGTATAAAGGTAAACAATAGCAAATGGTGGTTGATATTAAATATACATAAGCATCCAAAATCCACAGCAAAGGGAGAAAAAATATATGTGTACATAAATGAAAAATACAATAAAATAAAATCATTTGTAACGAATAATAACACAAAAAAAAAAAAAATAGTTAAACTACATTGTCCAATTTTCGATTACATTTGCAGATTTTCAAAATGTTGAATGCAAATTGTAAATGCAAAAGAGGCAAATTTGCTGGTTAAACAAAACGAAACATGGGTTAAACTTTTTGTTTAAAAAGGCATCATAAAAAATGTAGGGCCTGTCCCACTATGTCGACAACTTTCGATTTGTCGCACACTCACATTTGAAATAACAAGAAAATCTGGAAATTTGTTTTTGTTTTGAATGTAAGTGTGTGACAAGTCGAAAAATGTCGACATCGTGGGATAGGGCCTTAAATGCAACAAAAACATGATTTGAGTATGTGGGAAAAAACAAAAGTGAATGTATTGGAAAATTTATATTATCACAAGAAAAATATGAAAAGAAATCCAATTAATAAACATTTTCGTTAAAAGGTTCACTTTTAAAATAATCATGAAAAACTAAATTAATTGATATTTAGTTATACAAATATATAAATATATATTAAGTGGAATCATGAAACCAGGAAGACTGTATTTTCATCAGGCAGGTGACGGTGAACGATTTTAAATCGATTAGTTATCAAAAATTTGTAATGATTTTCGAGGCTGACCAGATGTTTAAATATTAAATTCTATATACAAATTTTGAGGAACGGTTTTTATTTACACTTAATGTTCAACTATTAAACAGCAATTGCAAAATATTAACACCAAAATAATGAGAAAATCACAATTTATTTAATATTTTTTAAATCATGTAACTCGATACTGATACCTGATACTATTTTTTTGACTTAGAGTTATTAATTTGGTTCGCAAGGCCCACAGTACACTTAACACTGTAGACATTTCTAAAAAGTACTAAAAACTTGGGATCCCTGAAACCTCGGTAGTTATCTTAACAGAGCTTATGTTATGCACATCTTAGTTTTTAAGAGTCGACTGTCTAGTTGTGTGTACGGTTTCTTGTCATATGTCCAAACTATTCCGCATGTTAATATGTAAATGGCAATAGACATTAGATCATATTCTTTGGCTTACAGTCTATTTATGAGTTCATTAAGCAAAAAATAAATGCTTATAAATATTGCTTAACCATCAAAACAAGCAAAAATTCTTAAAATATTAAAATTAAAGACTGAATGTCAAAGTAATATATTCCAGTATTATTATCAAAAAATTATCAAAAAGTATGAATGAAATCTTCTCAATAACCGAATATTTGAGATAATTACAAATATTCTATGTTATTTAATCAAAAATTAAATTTTGCCATAAAAATTTTTCAAAAAAGACTTCTGTAAATTTTAAAATTTAGTTGTTTGTGCATTTAATTGCTAAATATTTATAGCAAGAAAAAATATTATTCTCTTGAAAATTTTTAAAGATAATTTTCCACATGAAATCTTTAAATTCGTCAGACAAACATTTTTTGCGGTTTTTATTTTTAATGTGATTTCGTATGTGTACGAACATTTAATCGAATACCCGGGATGTAGGGATGAGTAAACATAAAACATTTTGTTTTCACATTTTGTATACATCATTGAAACTTAATGGAGTGTACCACAACTGATACAGTCAAATACAAAGCCAAACACTGATGGTGTTTTTCTTTGGCGGCTTGCCTGCCAATACATGGAGTGATAGTTGTTGCAAAATAAAAGTGAATGTTAACAATTTAAAGTGAAATTTTGGAATTGTTTTTAAACAACATTTTAAACATTACCAATTCTTAAAGAAATTATTAAGCAAAAATGAAAGAATGTTGTAATTCAAAAATATTGCAAGAAATATATGTATATAGGATTGGTCTGATATTTTGCCTAGTTATTTTAGATGGGTCCAGAAGGGACTTCTTGTATTTATTAATATTTTCGAGCATGCATTATATAATTAATATAAGTGAAAATTTCTAAGAAAACAAAAGTCACTGTAAATAATTTGGTCGTAATTCGAAAAAAAAAAAATTAAAATTTCGAATTTATTTTGTAGATATTTTTTTCTGACAAATATATTGCATGTTACATGTTTTATATTTTTTGTATTCGTTTATACAAAAAATACAACTGTGGGAAGAATTTCAATTTCTTTTGTCAGTATATTGCACATTTTAAGGCTCATTTAGCCGTCAAATTGCTTGTGCTCAACAATATGTATCTAAAGGTGGCGAACACGTTTATCCAAATAAATTTGTTTTTTATGCATATTCTTACCAAAGTTAGCAATAATTAGAGGTTACGGTAATTAAAAATTAAGCTTTTATTTATTTTACGTTGTGTAAACTTAAATTAAGCTTTTATTTATTTTATGTTGGTTGCTTAAACTTTTATTTTTGTCGTTTTCGTTGAAAAAATTAATATTATTTGAATTTGACAGCATGTATTAAAACATTATTGTTCAGCAATGCATTTTAACATATGTTGCTGAATATATATTTGAACACATATTCATACGATCTTCACCCTGATATGTTGTGTCGCAATCGAATTTGACAGTTGCCTTGGCAATATTGCCAAAAGCAAATTTTTATTTATTTTATTACATTGGAAAAATCCTCATTGAATACCTCAATATTTTCCATTTGAACAGGTTTTAGCCTCCTTCTGTAAATTTACAAAAATTATAGTTAGGGCGTTTTGCGTTTTAGGTAACGATATACACGTGCATATTGTGAAAATCAATTGTTTGGCTGTATATCAAAACTGCCCTTATCAGAGGGGTTATTATGTAATCCGAATCGAACGGAAATGTGTTCGAATAGTAATGTTAATAACATACAAATTCGAACAGTTTTCTTTTCGAATCGAATTACATAATAACCCCCCATGAATAATTGTCATGCAGTTTTTTATGTTAAACTTTTTGGATCTATTATGGATTCCAACCCAACTTCCGTTGTCGTGGAAGCTAGCAATGCCAAAATTAGATTATTGTGCTAAAACTGGGTTATAATCAATAATTAAGCTTAAAGGTAAACTGTCCGCCTTTTTCCCGAAAAAGGGGAAAATTTTATTCGTTTTTAAAATCAATGTCATTTTATGCCTGAAGATGTAAACATTTCAGACAAATGTATTGTATACTCACTTACTGGGGAGTAGGTGAATTTACCAAATCAAAGCTTTAATACTCTTTTTCTGTAAAAACAAAATTTTTTCGCCATGACTCTTTTTCAGCTAAGGCTCGAGATGTAAAAATATTGCATGTTTTAACAAATCAAAATTATATTAATTTATTTAAAATGTCATTTAAAGCAATCTTAAATGAGTGAAAAAATATACATACATATATTCAAATATGTATGTATATACAAATCGCATTTATTTATTTCTCTTTTGAGGGACCAATGAGTTTCTTCAGATCGACCCATTTCTTGAATTGTTCTTCTGTGACAAAACCAGACTTAATTCCTTCCTCTTTCAAAGTAGTGCCATTCTTGAGGGCAGTTTTTGCTATAAGTGCCGCCTTGTCATACCCAATGTGATTATTAAGAGCAGTTGCTAACATCAGAGACTCATTCATCATCTTTTCTATGTTCTTTTTATTTGCTTTCATGTCTTTTAGGCAGTTGTTGTTGAAATTTTTGGCACCATCAGCTAAAATATTAAAAACTTAATATAGGCTTAGGAAAACATAAATCTAAAATTACATAGCAAACGTATTGAACGCAAAACATTTGCCACCATCATTGTCTTAAACACGTTCAGCTCCAAGTGGCCATTGGAGCCACCAATTGTTACGGCCACATGATTGCCCATAACCTGAGTACATATAGACGTCAGAGACTCGCATTGAGTTGGGTTAACTTTGCCCGGCATTATAGAGCTGCCCGGCTCATTTGGCGGCAATATGAGTTCTGCTAAGCCGCAACGTGGTCCGGAACCCAGTAAGCGTATATCATTACCAATTTTCATCATACCTGCTGCAATTGTATTTAAGCAGCCATGAACCTCTACCATACTGTCATTAGCGGCAATACTTTCAAAAAAGTTGGGAGATATCTTGAATGGCAGACCAGTGTACTCAGCTATCTTTTTTGCACATTTTTCCGCAAAACCTTCATGGGCAGTTATTCCGGTACCTATTGCCGTGCCACCCAAGCACACTTCATACACACGTGGCAGTACTGACTGAATACGATCGAGACCATTTCTCATTTGCTGAGCATATCCACTAAACTCCTGTCCTAAGGAAATTGGAACGGCATCTTGCAGATGTGTGCGACCCGTTTTAATAATATCGGAAAATTCTTCTTCCTTCTTTCTCAAGCCACAATATAAGTCGGTTACAGCGGGAATTAGTCGATTATTTAATTCCATGCCTACTGATATTTGTACAGCGGTTGGTAAGGTGTCATTGGAGCTTTGTGCCTTATTCACATGATCATTGGGGTGAACAGGGTTTTTTGAACCAAGCTCTCCACCCATAATTTCAATCGCACGATTACTGATGACCTGGAGAAATTTAAATTAAAAACAAAATTTGCTTTCAGCTTTAGTTGCACCAACCTCGTTGATGTTCATATTGGCTTGCGTTATAGTAGACCAGATATTTCCCGGAAAATGATCTTCAATCAGACAACCTGCAATGATTTCATCACAAACTTTTGCCATGGCTTCGCTTACTTTCGCATCTAAACCATATTCAACGTTGACCACAGCTGCTGCTTTTTTCAATATGGCCAGTGATTTTATAAGTGGAATCTACAGTAATAATTATTAAACTGAAATGTTATTAAATTTTAATTAAATCCTACCGGTAAACGTTCCTCTGGGCCACCCACTGGGAAGTTCTTTAGAGCTCTTACAGTCTGTACGCCATAGTATTTATCTTTTGGTACTTTAACTTCTCCCAAAGTATCTGTTTCAATGCGAAAGTCCTTATCGCTCTGAAAATTAAAAGAAATTTAAAAAGACTTATATATGTATTTCGTAATATATTTGTTTACTACCTTTTTTAAAGACCGTGTTATATGAAGCAAACGCTTTTTGTAGCCGGAATATTTAACCAAATCTAACAGAAATATTTTTTTAATATTGAACATTAGGGAAAAAATTCTGCTACAAAATACAATAAAAACGTATCTTCCTTGCTTTTGAATTATTTAACAATGAAGTAGTAGTTAACTGAATATAACAAATAGAGAAAATATAACTAGATAGAAACTATATGAATATTGAACAAATATTCTGACAAACATGAGTAGAACGGAAGGTCACTACACCTTCATCGTCAGTTTTGTGTTTGGTCCGCCTTGTGTGATGTAAGTTGATGTGGATTTTTACTTTATATTTTCAGCTTTTATTGCAAATTATTTATGTGAATTGTTTTGATTCATTCAATTTACTTAAAGCTTTCTTTGTAATGAAAGCTCAATTTTACCATCTCTAAATTTACAACAGTCTTGCCACTGTCATTTGTTCTTTACAAATTATGCAATTAATAGTTAATTTGCTTATTTTTGTTGTTAAGTATTTTTTTATTCAATTTTTTGCACAAGCCCATAGCTCTTCATTTTAATTACTTCTATTATTACTGTTCGAACTTCATTTGTTTCTATATTTATGATTTAATTAGGCTAAAGTGATACAAAACTTTGTAAGCCAAATTATATGTAGTGTATTTTTTTTGTGAATCTGGCTTCAGCTTTTTGGTACGGAAATAAAAAATGCGGTTATTCAACACAAAATCACTAGACTCTTAACTGACTTCTTCGTCTGTTATTACAACTCTACTACTGTTATTATGTATTATTTCTAATTTTAGTTATTAACAATATCACAAAATTCGTCTTCGTTGTCTTGCTGTATAAATAAATTTGCCTATAGATCTCAAGCCCGTCCAACAATCTCTTATGCATGTTACGGAGCCACGACATTTGCTTTCTGCCCATTCCTCGCCTGCTCTTTATTATACCTTCTTATATGAGTTGTAATACTTCGTATTTGCTTCCATGTATAAAGTGACTAAAGTATGAAGTTTTCCCATTCTTCTTAGAACTTCGCAGTGAGACACTCTATCTATCCACGGAGGCCAAGATTGATTTCTTGGCTTGACTGAATGTTTCTATATTTAATTTAAGTTTTTCTAGCCATTTCTGTGCGTGTTTTATTACTGCGTCAGAATTTTAACCCTCACGGAGCACACATGCGAGATAGACAAATCTATTGACTCTTTCAATTTGTTGGTTGTTTATGACTAATGCAGCATTTGAATATTATCATAATTTTAAATTTTTTTATATAAAGGAACACATGCTGCTTTGTGTGTATATTGCATATCGGATATTATTGGTAAATTGGCCATTTACCTATAGTCCGGCTTCCATAGAGCTGATCAATTATTGTATAAATTAAAAAAAGGAGAGATAAAATACCCAATTGACGAATGCCTCTATGTATGTATTTATATCATTCATACGAGCTTCTGCTGTCTGACTCCAGTATAAATTTTTTATACAACAAATGTCTTTATCATCAATGTCAAGCCGTTCTTATATTATTTCAATAAATTTATCATGTTGCACTCTATTGAAAGCCTTTTCGTAGTCAATAAAACATACAAGAACTTGTTTGTATAAAATATAGTGTGCCTAGTGTATAAATACCATAGATGAAATGGAACTGATACAAAACTAGTTACGTGATCGGTCCCCAAATGATAGGGACCAATCCGAGTTATAAAACTTCCTATGAAGCGGACCAGTAACTTTTATATGGGGACGGCCTAGGATGGTTGATATTTTGTATGCACCTTGTGACTTGACAATGAAAACTTATAATTTTTTTTTTTGATTATTACAAATGCAATTATAATTTATTTTTAAGGAAATATTTTTTGGGATTCAAACTGACAACCTCCGTCATGACAGGCTTGCATACTCCCCCTCGACCACAGGAGCACTCATATTTCAAAAGTATAAGCACCACATAAGCTTAAGTTAATATCTAAGTATAGCTACGGGACTGGTTATAGAGTGGCTTGGCGATATCATTGGAGGCAACAATTAAAATTATATTTATACTATTTGATAGTTCCTGGATTCAACCACATCGAACATGTTCAGTGCCGTTTACTATAATACTTAACCAAGTAACAATTAAATAGACAAAAAGAAAAGAGGTGATACATCCCGACAATGGTGAGTATGTAACCATTTACAGGATATGTCCTTTTTTCACCATAAACTACTCCCTGCTTTTGGTAACACTCCCATTTCCTTAAGTCATAGGACGAGTACGTTTGGATCAATTGTCACCAAATTTTCTGCACGCAAATAGCTTATACATACATATGTAAATATAGGATTACAATTTTAATCCAACTGCTCTGTTTGCAAACTAAATTGCTGTTTTTGAAAAATAACTTTCATGCTGGAGAATTACATGCGTAACGAAGAGAGCTTCAAGAAATTTACAAACTTATTGAATCAATATTGTACAAAGATGAGTATAACATTTTGTATCTGCTATAAAACTTAATAAATATCCAAAACTTTTCTTCAAAATCTGTCAATAAAATACAATTTTTAATCCTTTATTTATTGCAATCGTCCACTGTGGAAACGACTTTTCAATAAACATGCAAACATGTATAAGTCTTTCCATTGAATAAATATGTACCTTTCTACGTTTGCATGAACATAATTTACAGTTTTTAATAAAATTTGATCAAGTGCACTCAATGCTTGTTTTGCTTTGGTTTTTGTTGTTGTTCGTATTTGCTTACAAAACTTTATTGGTTTATAAATTGGCTTTCATTTGGAATTGTTTACTGACGTTACCCGTACACTTGAATACATATTTTCGTACACATGTGCAATTGCCATCATGCATGAGTGTGTGAGTGTGTGTGTGTGTACAATTATACAGGTATACAATTGCCATCTCTATGTGTGCCGTGTTGCTGCAGCAGCAACAAATAAAACATCACATGTGCTTCGTACATGTAAATACAAGATGGACCGATTGTAAATACCAAAAAAAAACTGTGATGTAGTGAAAAAGAGAGAGAAAAGAAAAAGAGACCAATTTAAACCACCTTTTTGTTGTTTATCTTTTACTAAATTTGTTTTTCGTTAATGTTGTTATTGCTGTTGATGCTGCCTGCTGCTTGTATTTTTGTTTAGCCGAGGGGCTTTAAATTTCATTTTATGTTGCCATAACAAAAGCAAAACAAAACATTCGCTTGCACATTTTTCTATTTACTTTGTTAAAAAAAGCAATATGCCTCTCTGTGCATGTGTGTTTGTGAGCTGTTTTAATACCCTTCATCAAAAATATTTGGGAAAGATAAAGCTTCGTCCTTCCGTATGAAATTTCCACAAAATTAATATGTGGCTTCATAAAAAATACATATATTCTGGGTATTTATTAATAGGGAAGTGGAATAAGCAATATCCGTCTTTCCGCATGTATACACGTGAAATTAGTCTTCTGAAGCATACTGAAAGTACAAGGAGGTTTCAGATTTGGTCCTAAATAAATTGGTGTTGAAAATCCGTAAATTCAATAAGATAGTTTTCCAGGGCTGGAAAATTTTAAATATTTTTTGCAATTAAATAGAACAAATTTTGTTTTCCTTCGAAGGAAAACTAGTTGCTCGAATTCTAATGAATTTTCAATTGACTACGTCATCAGCCTTCTTTCGCTTTTGATCACATTATGTCACTTTTTTGTTTTACGTGTTTTTAAATCAAATTAGTACTTTATGTAAATTTAAGGAATTTTTAGTGATTTTGATTAAATTTATTGATATTTGCATAAAAATAAATACAACCATATTTAACAATGCAAAATAATTCAACAAAAAATTCTCACAGCAACAGCACGTTATTATTCTTTTGCTTTACAACTACGTTAGTTATTTCAGAAATGTGCGAGTATTTTGTATCATGAATATGAGTTAATAATCAAAACAAAAGAATTCAATATTGTTTTTGAAGATTTTATGACACTTAACTACAAATAAGAACTGAATTAAAAAAATGTGAATAAGAAAATAAAAAAGTGATAAAATTGAATTTTTACAGATTTTATATGATGTTTTTAAATACATTTTACAAGTCGAAAGTAAAATAGCACGTGCTTGATTTTGACTTTGTGTTCGCTTTGTTCACAACTCATTCGAATTAGTAGTATCAAAATTTGTATGCAAACACTTACATCATCTCGACTTGTCGTTCCCGTCAAAGTTCTTACAGAAGTAAGAAAGAACTAAAAATCAGTTTTCTTTCACTTAGAATGAAGACATTATTTAAATATAGTGGAAAAGGCAGTAAACATATATTTTATTTAAAAAAAAAACATTGGTATTGAAAATCAACAAAAGCAAATGTATGGTGGTTAAACTTTTATTGTAAATAAAATGAACTTTAATTTGCTTTTTGAGTATCATATGTTGTAATTTGTATTGTTTTTTGTAAGAATCCTTGATAAGTTAATACTGATTTTAAATGCATCAGTTTTTTGTTACTCAAACTAAGACTTTATAAAAAAAGACGGAAATATAAAAGGTTTATATATAACATTCTCTCTCTCACAAAATCAAAACTTGAACATCAAAAAACAGATGATTTTATCCTTAAATACCCCTGCAAGAAGACTCCCAGTCAACTGACCGATCATTTGACCGACAGTGGTGATGAATTTGTCTATCTAAGTTTCTATCAGTTTGTTAAGAGCAATGGGGAAAAAGTGATGTAAACTTTTGTGTACGTGTGGTTTTGCATATTTGTCTAAATAATTAAAAATATCTACTATGGAATATATATATCTGACCTGCTTACTCTGCCGTACTTTTACTTATCATTAATGATGCATGCGATAGTCACGTCTGACTGATCACACTTGATGTATATAACCGGCATAGCAAACTGGTCAAACCTGCATAATAATATTAATAAACACAATTTCTACACTGTTTTATTTGTTGTTTATTACAAAATAATAGAGATATACATAAGTTAAATATTTAAAGGCATAAAAACAAGCAAAAACACAAAAACCATTGGTGTCATCTATCCTCTTCACGCTTTTTTCAATCTCCAACACGCCTTAATTTTTATAAATATCTAAAATTTGGAAAAGAAATATATATGTATGTATATATTTAATTAAACTTTGGGGATTTCTTTTATTCACTATTTTTTCTATTTAACTTTTATATCACTTCCATTTTTTGTATGTACATTTACAATAAAATGCGATGTTTTAAAATATTTGGTATATGTATTTATATTAGATGTTCCACTCTTACATGTATGTTAGAGTAGAGCAACTAGGGCAATTGACTGTCACTGTTGATTTCAATATAAAATTGTTGTAAATGTGTTAGTGAAAAAATTACGTTTGTATTTGTTTCTTGCAGGGTACATGGCACGTGAGACTCGCATGTATGCATGTAATTGTTATAGGTTGATTGCAGATCTTTCAAAGCAGAACTATCCCAGCAACAAAATTTCAAGTTTTTGTAATGAATAGTACTCCTTTAATGGCTTAAAAAGTAATGAGTGGTACTTATTTATCTAATTATTTTATTGTCTGCCCCATAATGAATGACATAAGCATTTATTTATATCATTATGTGAAAGCGTTTATTTCAGTACTTTCCATTTATTAATGAAATATATCTAGACAAAAATTTATCGATCATGAAAACTCGTACTTTAATTTTCAATATTTTTTGTTTTATTTTTACATAATTATAGTTTTTGTTAAAAAAAATACAAATATATATTTACATATTTTCACTGTAAAATTATGATTTTTAAGTGAAACAATTTTAAATGTTTAGTTGAACTATAGTGAATTTTAATCAGAAATAATTTCTAAGTTCTTATGAACTTAAGCCCGACTAAGAAATTATTTATGATTTTTATTTATCATACAAAATGTACAAGTTTTATAATTTTGTTAAAAAATTTAACTTATTTTTATTAGAAAAAAAAATCACACATTGACTTTTGAATACTCGTACTTTTAAGCAACAAGTAATCGATCAACTGTTGCATATTTGTAGGCATAAAATATCCCACTAAGTTTTGAATACTTTTAGGCAACCAATAATCCATTAACTTGTGTATGCTTGTAAGAAAAGAATAAAGGGTAAACTATACCTTTTGAACTTCTCAAACAAAAATAGTGGGTTATTCAGTCAAATTGTAAGTTTTTATGTACTCCCCTGTACATACACTTTTATAAGAATGCAAGTAAGCAAAGCTTTTTGCTGGGATGTTTCAGTATCATTGTGGGTATTTATTTCCTTCAGTGTTCTGTGTCTGTATTAAAATGCATATTCAAGTTGCTTTAGATGTGGCTGAATAAGTCACCTTTAGCAACTATTGTTTATATCGAAAATAAAATCTTTGAATAAAATTTGTCAGTAAAAAAATACCTACACGTTACTCATTATTAACGGCAATAGAGCCTTAAATAAATAAAACAATTTTCTTCACTAAAGAAATATATATATATATATATATATATGTATTTGTGTCTGTAAAGTGTAAACAGTCCTTACGTAGTTGGCTGAAGGGTATATAAGATTCGACACAGCCAAATAAAGCCCTCTTACTTGTTGTTTATTTATTCCGTTTGATGTTGTTTGCTCCCGTATTTTTTTATTGTTGTTGTTGTGATATTTGTTAATTTTGTTGGTGTTGAGTAAGGTAAAGCTTTAAGTGTAAGTGTTCGTGTGTGTGTGTGTGTGTGTGTGTGTGTGTGTGTGTGTGTGTGTGTGCGTGACTATATGTTAGTATATGATTGCGAGAGAAATTTATGGCGTAATTGAAACCGGAAACTACAACACAACATTTTGTGGTACAATTTTGATAAACTCTTTTGAATAAACAATTATTTATAGCCATATTGATGTCATATATGTATTTATTTAAATAAATGTACTTACACAACAACATTTGAATGCACAAGTAAGTGTGTACGTGCATTAATATTTAAAGCATAAATTTAATATTTCCATAAGCAAATAATATAATAAATTGTTATTATTTTAATTTATATCTCGGCTTTAATATTTTTAATTTTGTTTTTGCATGTATGCATACTTATGTACATATATATTTTAATCTTTGTACATAATATTTGTTCTTTATTTTATTACTTCGGTTGTGTGTTTGACCCCCAGTGAGCTCTGGAAGGCAGAAACAAATAAAAACAAGTATCTGGTAAATCAAGAAATTTTCTCATTATAGATAACTTTTTTTGCATAATATACGTACATATGTGTATCTATGTATATATACATATCCTTAGGTATGTATGTGTGTATGTGAAATTAAAAAATTTATAAATATGACAGAGCCGTAATTCAAAAAATAATCCAAGAACTATTTTTATATCAAATGTGCATATGATACTTTTATATCTCAACAAATTGTTGTTGCCTTTTTCCACATATTTAAAATTATTTTAATATTATTACTGCCTTATTCATAAAAAATAATTCAGGTTTATTAAGAGCTTATTTGACATATTTCTATGGGAAATTTGTCAAATAAACCTGTAATAAACTTAAAATATTTTTTATGAATTAGACCGTTATTATCTACATATCTAAAATTATTATTATAGTGGCATTATTGATTTTAAGGCACATTAAATTTTTAATTTTTTAATTTCATATTTCAACTTGATTTTGAATAGAAACAAAAGCGGCATTAGTTTCTAAAATATGTATATATGTAACACTCAAAGTAAATTATTATATATGCTCAGCGGCTCCATGAAAAACCGCCCAAAAATAAAAATGAAAAATCGCCCAAAATTTTAAAATGAGAAATCACCAAAAAAAAAATGAAAAATCGCCCAAAATTTCAAAATGAAAAATTTTAACGATTTCTTGCACTGCCGGCCTTTGGCCGGGCTTAAGAATATTCTCCACAATGGTGTTTCCCGACACGGCGCAGCCTAATAATGATTTAATGCCTCATAAGGTTTTCTTGTCTGATAAAGTTTTCAGATTGCCAGATTTTTTGGGTGTATTTTTTCCGTTTTAATTTTTAAGTGTTTAAAAAATTTTGGGCGATTTTTCATATGAAAAATTACTTAAAATTTGTATGAACAACTTTTTGGACGATTTTTCATTTTTTACTTTTTGGGCGATTTGGTTTTGGGCGATTTTTCATGACATTGTTCATATAACAGATATAACAGAAAAATCTTTATCTTTGTATATAGAATTTATTATATTAGTTATATTTATAAAAACTATTTTTTATTTTTAGCACAACGGGACCTCAAAGGACCCAAGTGTGCTGGTTTTTACTATAAATCGGAGGCCTGTTATAACTACAAATGCGAAAAATATATAATAGTGCGTTTACATTTGAGCAAAATCTAGTACCCAAGAAATTTTGGACAAAATCTTAAAGATACAAAACAATGTTTACTTCACTGGATTTTGTCAAAATCTACTTAAACTTATTGCTGCAAAATGTTTTTTTTATTGTACTAAAACGTAAGCCTGTGTACTTAAAAAGGTGCATGAATTAGTTACACTGTAGTTGTTTGGTTGTAGTTTTGGAAATTTTCAGCTAAATTCCATTTTGGATTTAAAAAAAAAACCTTGATAAATGTCAAACAAAAATGCTGTAAACGGTAGAGATTTGCGTAAAGACTACGAGTGTCATATAATATGACTCATATTACAATTTCTACTACAACGACTTTGTAATAGCCTTAAGAACATTGCAGCATTTCTTGTTTTATCTAGTACAAAATTTTCGTAGTCGTATTTGAAATACGATGCTCGTAATAAGGCCATATATGTAAGATTGTGTGCGAGTTTAAAAGCACTTAAAGAAAATTTTTAAAAATAAATTTCCCATGAGCGTAGGGCGAACCTTAATATATATATATACTTTACCCGTATTATAATATAGGGTGTTTTTTTTAGAGTGTCACAAGTTTGAGTTGGCACTAAGCACCATTTTAACAGCTGAAAATTTATTTTTGTTTAGTTTGCTTTGAAATTTCATTACAAATCGTTCGCCGAAGCACAAATTGATATTGATTTTGAATTTTCATTAAAAATTTTATTTTCCGATTAAGCCCATTTCAAAATTTTTTCGTACCTCAATTACGTGGTATAAATCTTGCTGATATGTGGTTCCAACAGGACGGAGCCACATGTCACACAGCGGGCGCTACAATAATTGATTTACTCAAAGAAATTCAAAGTTGTGACACTCAAAAAAAACACACTTTACATACAATTAATTTTTGTGTAATTGATGTTGGTTTAATTTAGCGTAACATAACAAGAGTCTATGCAAGAAGTATGTATATACATAATTACATAACTTTTTTATGTAAATGTGTGATTATACAAAAAGAAATGTAATCTACCCCATTAATTACATTTGCTTACTTGCCATACATATTGAATAATTTTCTTACAAAATTTTTTGCTTTTTAGAATTTTTCTGCATGATTTAATAAAGAGCTTATCTATCGCCTAAAATCTCCCTTATTCATTCATTTTAGATTTGTTGTTCACTGATACATACATACACATGTACACATATGTACTAGTATATGTATATACATACATGCGAGTACATACATGTGTCGTAGTTTTTCATTAGGCACCATTAAAAAATCAAACAAGGCTTTTTGTGTAAAATTTATGTAAGTACTACATATAAATATATGCTTAATAACATTTATCAAATGTACTAAAAAATTGTGATTGAAGCAAAATTTAGTAAACATTTTTTTAATTTTATTTGATTATATTCAGGCCTTATAGCAAGCTATTAAATCAAGCTCGAATAATTAATTAATTGTTGTTGAATCTTATTTATAAGTTGCACATTTTGATCTTAATTTTATATATCATACCATCATAGAGAACAATTAGTATATTTCTGAGAAGAAAATTTAAGTGAAAAGCATTCACTCTTTTGAGTGACAAAACCAGATGCATATCAGAAAAATCTATAATGTTGTTATTTCTCGGTCTGGCCACAGATCAAACTTTGTAGTCAATTCTCTAGCTACGTCATCAGCCAAAAGGACAAAGAAACATTTGTAATTTTTAATGTATTTTACTTTGTAAAAAATTTTATATTTTTGTACCGTGTAATAAATGTAAGAGAAATAACCCTCCGTTGCCGCATGCAAGTGTAAGTGAAAAAAAAACTCAATACACTCACATTTTTTTTACTAACACACAAACACTTTTGCCACTTGCGATTCAGCTTGCAATAAAATTTTGAAGCAAGTAAATTTTTACACTTGTCTCAAGTAAATTGACAAAACGAAAAACAATGCTACCAAGTACAGACTTATTTTATTTTTTATTTTATTAATTTGGTTAATATTACAGCTGACTTTTTGTACATATAAAAAGGATATTGAGAAATGACACAAATGTTAATTTTGAACATAAATTTCATGTTTTAATAAAATAAATATATTAACAATACAATTGAAGTACAATATTGACTACTTCGCAACACTGGACTCAAGGCTTCATTAGTCTTTACTTTCTGTTGCTGTTCTGTACTGTGCCGTTCTACTTCTAAATTTTGCGTACCTACTTTTTCTGTAGTAACTTATCAGATGTTTCTGACCAGAAGGGTCGCAGTTTTCCACTAGAGTGATGAATTTTGCATCGCCCATTGTTTATTTCAATATAATTTTATGTTTTTTCTTTTCAAAATTAAATTTTTCAAATTCTAAACACACAATCACAATTTATTTCAAAATGTTTTTATTTAATTTATGCTGTCACTTACATTTACTTAACAATTTTTTATTTTAACAGGTTGAACCGAAACAGAACAGAACGAAACAGAAAAACTAACGACTTGTATTAGATTTCTATAAACAAAAAAGAGTCAGCTGATTCGTAACAGAACAGAAAGTAAAAACTAGTTCTGCCTCTTCACATTTGAAGTAACGCCATTTCTGCTAGAACTTTACTTGTTGACGACATTTTAAAAATCAATTTGTACTGTGCTGTGTAGCCATTCAAAAAATTGTTGTCTTTTTTTTACATTTGTCTTGATTTTCGTTAGTAATACATATACACTACTTGCAAGCAATTACTGGCATGTGACAAAGGAGGGTAAGAACCGTCCTATACAATAATACTTTAAGCTAAAGTTAAATGACAATAGCTTACTAATATTGAACAATTTTACAAATATTTTATTTGTTCTCTCATTTTTGTATTTAAAACATGCAACAAACATATGTAAGTAACATCAAGAAGAACATGTCAAAAACATTTACAAAGCATATGAAAATATTTACATATATTTTAGGTAAAATTTTACGATTTCTTGCTGAGCTACACTACACACAAGGTTTCAGATGTCTTGTGAGCTCGATATACATTTGAGTAAACAGTTGCAAGGGATAATAATAATTGAAGGCTATTTGAAATATTCAGTGAAAACAGTGAATATTGGCATCACTGGGAAGCATCTTTCTCAATAAAAAACTAAAATAAAATCCGTTAGAAAAGGTGCAGTTCCTGGTCGATTCACTTAGTCCGTCACTTTTTTTCACTCTACTCATTTTGATATCACCGAGCAAGTGTGAAAGGGAAATTGCTAGAGATGATAAATGTAGGTGAATGAGCAGCAAGATAAGAATAGACAAGAATTATTTTCAACTAAACTATGTTATTGAAAACAAATATTTATATCAATAATATTTGTCATTAACTCAATACGATATTTTATCAATACAGCGCATCTTAAAATATCGTTTAATTTAATTTGTTTGTTTGGATTGGTGTTTATCTTTCTTCTTGATTGACACAAGGAGGTGATCTGCTCTTGTTGTTGTATATTTTGATTGCTCGTGTTGTATACGTGTGAATTCCGACAAGTAGCCGAAAATCGTGGTGGGGCTTGTTTTTTTTTACTCAACAAGGTTATTTTTAAATTATATTAACGCAATACGCACATGTAGAAGCAACATAAGAAATCATGTTTTGCGTGTATTCATTATTTGCGTATAATAACGATTAAGTACGTTAGTCTATTAGTCAAGAGGTTGCCGGTTTGACTCATCCCAAACACATTTAGTTTTAATACCAGCCAAGCAAAAACAAACAGAAAGGGGTTGAAAAATGTGACATGCGTCCACACACACACACTCACACACAATAACAATTATCACTGAAAATAAAATTTCAGTCAACAACTTTTTTCTTTGATTCATTAAATTTCTTTATTAAATTTATTTGCAATAAACGTGCATACAATTTTATTTATCAATAAAGCAAAAATCGTCATCACAGAAAATTCAATGATTTTTTTATTGAATAAACGATTTTCGTATTCAAATATCAAAATCATTTTTTCTGTGTACTCAAATCTTTTATTACAATGTGCAACAGTTAAAAATTAGCACGGTCTGGACAGTCTAGGTGAGATGGTACTACCAACGGGTAGTAAAACCACATATTTGGTTTGGCGTTTCTTATGAGCCTTCGAAGATTTTGAAAATCAGTGTGCCCTCAAAAAATGGTGTCATCAGCTTTTGGCTAACAGCTTATTCAGACAGCACTTGACTATATAAGACAATAATGTAGATAAGAGTTCACTAAATAAATCTTATTAACCTTTTACGGCAAAAAATCATTTCTTCGTGCACTTTTGTTGCGTGCCTAGGCACCAAAAATACGTGACAAAATATGCAGTTTTCTATGGAAATGCCCATATATAAGAGTTGAAGTTGACACCAAATGAAAATGTTCCACCTTAATTCAATTATTTTAAACTTGTTTACCCTATATTTTATAGAGCCTGTTCCATAATATTGAAAGAAAACTGAATCGAACAAAAAATTCTTATTAACTTATTTTACTTCTTTTAAAAAAAAATCAACCCACTATCTTTCGATTCATCGTTTACTTGAGCTGGTTACGTAATTCATTTATTCTGTGCAAAATAAAGTGGATGGTTACATAAAAAAACAACTCTAAAAATCTAAAAAAAAAGCTTTAGAGTTCTATGAAAAAAAAAGTTAGAATAAAATTAAAAATGCAAGCTAATGAAAGCAAATTGGAATATAAAATGGAAAGAAACAAGTGTGTAAATCCAAACAAAATCAAAGAAAAAACCTTGGTAAAAATAAACAGGCTAAAATAGTCCGGCCAGGTGCAGGTGGATATTCTAGTTTTTTATTCATCAACATTTTTTATATTCTGCCTTATTGCTTATTAATTTCTGAAAGTTTTTTTATATTTTTACCTACAAAAAATAGGTTTTACTAATAGAAAGGCAATTTGTTTTTTTTAGTATGAAAACTATGAATATAAAAGTGAAATAAAATAATAAAAAAAAATTATGTACTGATTTGCCAGCAAATTATTAAAACAAGTGAGTGAATTTAAGCAAAATTTTATATGTTTAACTGTATTCGACAATCAAGAGGTGACAACTTTTGACAAGCTGCTTAGATCGATTGGTAATAGCGAACCTCAATTTTATTTGGAAGTGCTGATGTTTTCATTTGCTTTTATTTTCGTTTGTTTTGTCGTCCTGATGGTTAATACTGGGACGCAAAATATAAGGAAAACGTTTTATACTAAAGGAAAGGCTGCTTTTACATCAGTGATGCACAAAAAGAACATTTTATTATATCAATGGAAATAATAAAATTTTCACAATGATTAAAATTGATTTTTTTTTTAATTTTTTTTATAAAATAAAAAAATATACTAAAGGTTTTCATTGGAATATTCAAACGTCTCGCAAACTGAGCAATTGTGCATTTTTACACTCTTGTAAATAAAATGTCAAAAATTTATTTACACAAACCGGCCGGTGCACAATGAATCTATAATACGTTAAGTTTCGCCTTTTTCAATTGACATTAACGCAACGACGGAGAAGATTGGCACAATGAGTAATTCAATATGTTGATTCTCCATTTCATTTATTAAATTCAACTCTTTTGTTTATTTCGTGCCACAAAACACAAAAATCTAAATCAGAACACACCAAACCAACCAACCAATATCTGTCAAACTAATCAACGTACGAAAAAAGTCAAAAGTTGACCAATGTTTGTACTTTGCGTTAACGGACACGTACTGAATGTAACAGATCTCATAAGAAATCATGTATTTCAACTTAGCTGTCAGTTAAAAAAGGCGAAGTTTAACGTATGACGGATTTATTGTGCCCCGGCCTTTAAGTTTGCCCAATAATTTTGATTCGTAAACTTAAGCTGTGCAATTGTGCATTTCGTAAACAACTTCTTGCTTTTTTAAGATTTCTTTAGGCATTTTTATATACACACACTTTTTTATTTTTAAAGAAATATATAAATATGTTTTTAAATTAAAAATTGCTAGAAATTTTCCTATTTTATTTTTATTAAATGAACTTTTTGACGTTTGTTTCAAATTTACATAAGCTGTTTGCGCAAAAATTCAAAAGGGGGCTTCACTAAGCAAGTCTCGCAAGTTTGCCCAATTGCACAAATGTATATTTTAAAAGTTCTCATGAAAATCCTTAAGAAAAATTTCGGCATTATTCTTTATTTTAGTACAAAGTCATCGTAGTCGAAGTTAAAATATGACACTCGTCATTAGGCTCAAGAAATTAAAGAAATTGAACGGAGTTTGAAAGAAAAAAAGCATTAGGGAAAATTAAAATAAGATAATATAATTAATTTTATTAGCCTGTTTGTTAGAAACCCTAAAAGAATTTTTTTTAAATATACCTAATGCATTTTTTTTAACTTTTTTAATGAGTCTATATCTTAGCCGGCCAGAGTAGCACCAGAGTTCCGAACTTCAATCGGTTTCTTACACGAATGCATTACTTTCGGTGGCCAGCAGTGATCTATATCCATATGTATGTGTACTCCCATTGGCCCTAAACAATTAACATACATATTTGCATATTATTACGTACAATCAATATTTTTTGAAGAAACGTAAAACGTCTACAATTATAAACATTTTTATAATTCTGGTGAAATTAAATAAATTTTTCTTGTTATCTGAACTTTAAGATTAAATTTATGCTGACTAAACTCTTCGAAGAAATACATGCACATGCATATTGCTTCACATAGGGTGAATCAGTTTCCACTTGCATTTCTCGAAATTCGTAAATGTACACAAGCATACTTACGTCTCCTTGTATACTAAACTTACACAATGGAGTAGCTCCATTACAAGTATTATCTTTAACAACAATCCTATTGAATCCATTGTTATTAACAATAAAAATTCCATAAATTTCATATATTTATTGCACATATTTGGTTTGTACATGATTGTGCGTACATGCCTATAAAAAAATTTATAAATAAATACAAAAATCAAAAAATACAATTAGAATATAATAAATAATGCTTTGTTTTTCTTTGTATTACAATTGGTTTGAAATAATTGCTTCTGGTAGGACAACAATTGCATTGGTTCAATTCAAAATCATCTGAGGTACAAACTAATTTATTGTTAGATAAAAATTATGACCGTACATGGTACTATAAAATAAATTTTATAAATAAATGCTTCTAAGTATGCTCAAAAGAATATTTCTAATATTTATCTCAATATGGCTTTCTTTAGAAATAAATAAATAAACTATTAAAAAATAAATTTATCTTCTACATAATACGATTTATATAAAAAGTGTAAATAAATCGCTAAGATTTCTTTATATTATCCCACTACAAAGGCGAGCGAATGTCTCGTTCTATATATTGAAAATGGTCATGTACAAGTAGTCAATGAAAAAAGCAAACACCCTACTGCGACCAACTTTGAACTTACATGGTCATTGGAAATGAAAATTCCTAAGAGAAATCTAAAGATGATTTTATAATACCTGTCGAATGATACCCATTTCGCCGACTTTTAAAAAAAATTTTTTTTACTTTTTGAGTGATTCTTATAGGAAAAAAAACGCTCTTTCAAATGCCGCGTTTTCGTGGAGCAGGTCACATATAATATGTTTTAAGTAACATACTGTAGCTCCCATGAAATGGTAAACGTGTATAGTTTAGGTTGCTTTAAATTAAAATGACTAAAATTTTTAACTTTTCGTAGCGGAAAAGTGTTTAAAATGTAGGGAAAAAGAGATTTTTAAAAATCTACTGGCAGCACATCGTACGAGTATAAAATGTTTTTGGAAGCAACTTTTAAAGAGAATTAAAAATAAAAAGAGATTTTTAAATTCTCGTATAAATTGGGCCTGAATGTGTTTATTATTTGATTTTAATAAAGTAAATGCTTCATTTATTAAAAGTAATTTTTTAATTATCTGCAAGTGTTTTAATGCAAAAATTTTATATAAACCAGACTGCAATTTTGTGGGTGGCAAATAAAGGGTCCGCCAGATAACTTTTTTTTGAAAACAGGGCGCAAAACATCGAGTGTAGCTTCGGCTGTGTGGCACGTAGCGCCGTCCTGTTGAAACCAAATGTTGCCAATATCCTCCTCTTCAATTTTTGTGAACAAAAATTCGTTCAACATGGCCCGATAACGATTGCCATTGACTGTAACGGCCACTCCTTGCTCATTGGCCCAATTATGCCTCTGGACCAAAATCCGCACCAAACAGTGACTCGTTTTGGGTGCGTCGGCTTTTCAATGTATGCGTGCGGGCTTTCTCTGCCCCAAATGCGACAATTTTGCTTATTTACATACCCGCCAAGATACAAATGAGCTTCATCTGAAAATATGATTTTTTTTTGGCAAAATCGGCATCTCCTGTAAGTCGTAATGTCGCAATATTTCCCAGCGTTGTTCGAGCGTATACACAACCATATTCGTTCAGCGAAAGGATAAAACTAATTATCTGTCAAATCAGATATGAGCTAAGTGTTAACATTCAAGAAATAAGCACTAGTTGAAAAAAAAGTTAGATGGCGGACCCTTTATATATTAAATATTATAAATATTAATATTTTAAAAATTCTTCAAGCCTTTTCCTTTATTAAAAGTGTATTTGTTAATGTTATCTTTAACCGATAAGAAAAAATTCGCATGCGTATTTCATATAAATATAGAAAAAGAAATGAGTCAGGGGAGAACAAACTCATTTGAAACCTCTTGCATTTATTACAAATATATTAAGCAAATACATAAAGTACATAATATAAATAGAAACCTAAGGAATTAGAAAAATTATCCAATAATAGATATGATGACAATTTGATAACTAAGCAAACCTGATAGCTGGAAATGAGACTTATTTCGAATGAACCATTAGGACAATAAGATTATTTTTAGCCTAAAAGTAAATACACTCATATGTGCATATAAACATACTTATAGGTATTTAATCGGATGGCAGGAGGACACAAACACAATAACACACGCTTTTGCTTATGGATTTTGACAATAATTCCATGCTGGATTTTAGGTTGGGCTACACAAATTGCCATCAAATACACATCTACGTATTACGCATTGTGTTTTTATGTACACTTACCTATGTATGTATGCACGTATATACTCTATAAATACATTTGTATATAATATTTATACTCCTGGGCAGTGGATATATATATCCTTGGAGTTATTAGAATAAAGAAATAAAATAAAGATGTGTATTTCGAGCATATCTTATACATTCTTGCAATATGACTTTAATTTCTTTTTATTAAAACAATATAAGAACAATATACATACATACATATATACATCATAGCAGGCCAAAGCGGCACTATAGTGCCGAACTTCAATCGGCTTCTTATAGAGGTAGTTTACACGAGAACAATTTTTAAGCCGCACAATTTTTGTTCTTTTCCAAATTACACGGGACTAATTCATCTGACATAAAATGTATACGTATACACAGCTTTGTGTGTGTTAGTGTTTTTTTATTCATTTGACGTTTGACTTTCGTTATACACATTTCGAACCATACGCGGAGGAAATATGGCGATAATAAATGATGAAGAATTGGCAATTATTTTAGGAGGAATTTCAATAGCCTGTAATTTGGAAGCTGGCTCATTAATTCTTGAAGCAGATAAAAAATAAAGAAAAGCAGATCTTTTTGGGTCAAGCTACAACTTTGTCAATATTGATAGCAAAAAATCAGGAGTCCCTATAAGTTATTCTTAAAGGTGAAAACAAATTTTTTACTTGCAACAAAAAAGTGTACGAAATAACTATTTTTTGGGTATAAGATGTTAACAAGATTTGTTCGGTAGACTCTGATAGCTGAATAAGGTCTTGGCCAAAAACTGAGGACACAATTTTCTTAGGGCGCACATATTTTCTAAATCTTTGGAGGCCCATAAAAAAAATTTATCCCAAATTCATGAAACTGAGTATAGAGGTTTACTACCCTTTGGTAATACTATCGAACCTATACTGTCCAGTCCGTGTGTATTTATTTAATAATAAACTGCCTTATTCATAAAAAATATTTAATGCTTATTTAGCTTATTTAACTCTTAATTGAAATATTTCCATACAAAATACGTTATTTAAGCTTTGAATAACCATCAAATATTTTTTTAAAATAAGGCAGTAAATATTTTTTTTAATAAATCCATATCTATTTACTAAAAATTAAAATTAAAAAATTGTTTTTAATATCTTTTATGAATTCATGTGAAGATATGTTTATAGTTCTAAATAGTTATACTATCCACAATTATATTTGGTAAATTCTTTTTATAAGAATTAAATAAAATCTTGTTCATGTTATTTCCATATGACTTATTCAACACGAAAAAACAAGGAAGTAAATAAACATTTTTAAATAACTTCGATGAAACATAAAAACTATTATTAAACTTAAAAAAAATGGTTATATTAAACAATTTTTTTAAACCTTACGTCTGTTTAAAGTTTGTTGGCGTGACCAACCCCATTCTTCTTTCAAATTCATGTTTCCACGACGATGGTCAACTAAAAACTAAATACGCTCTGTTTAAAAAAAAACGCCGAACCTGTAATTTCGAATGTGCATATTTTTTGGTTTTGTGCTGCTAATGCAGGGTTGAAGCTGGTTGAAAAATGATGCCAAAAACAAAACCACTCTCTTCACCGAATTTGCCAACAAACTGGTATATTGTGCCAGCATAATTATGCCCGTGTAAACTACCTCATAGAAATGAATACACATACACGAATACATTTCTCTCGTTGGCCAGCACTAATATACGTATATACTCATACGTATGTATGTCTTAATATACGAGTTCCTAGGAAAAAAATTAATTGGCTCTTGTAACTAAGGCTATATAAAGACGATTCTAAGATGTTGCAATACTGTCAGATCTGGCAATGTGCTGACAATGTACTTGCAATTAAAAATTGCCAGCATAAGTTAGATTGTCAGCTCATACGGTTGCTTCAAATTTGTCAGAAAGTCTTAATGCCTTATTCATAAAAAATATTTCATGTTTATTAAGCGCTTATTTGACATATTTCTAAGGGAAATTTTTCAAATTAACTTGTAATAAACCTAAAATATTTTTTATGAATTAGACTGTTACATATTATTGCCAGTCATCTGATAAAATTGTCATATGCAAAAATTTTCAGATCTGTTTGTTATGTGTTGTCAGACTCAATGCATTTCTTAGAAATTGTTGAATATTAAGCCTTTGTGAATGTGTTAAATGTACCAAGTGAAAATATTAGTTATTATGAACCATAAAGAAGGAATTGCAATGATTTTGTCTGCATATGTTTTATTTATTATTTTTCCTTTAAAATCAAGCTGTGCAGTGTTGCCCATAGAAATAATTCTCTTTCAATGACGCCATTGTCAGATGCATAAACTGCGCACATCTGCAAAAATTAAAAAGTCTGACAAATATCTGGTAATTATTTTCCAATGTTCTCACACGATTGTAGGATGTCTGCAAATTTATTGTAAGCTACTATACTAGTCTTGCAATGAACTGATAATGAACTTTTTCTGGCAACGATGTCAGACAACAATTGCCAGTTCGCACGGTTGTTGGAAATTTTTAGCACATTTTACTAACAATATTGTAAGATCTGACAACCGTCTATACATAGCTTAATCATTTTCTTTCTTCACGCTCTATTTGATATACATATTTGGTTTTCACCTCATCGAGTGGAAAACAAAATAAAATGTACATGAGAATAAGGTCATTTTTATTATTCGGCCATGTTCTGTAAACCGAAGCCGAGTAAATTTCTCGTTTTCCAAAAATAAATAATGGCCCCATTGATGTGTTGTAAATCATACATACTAAATTAATTTCAGATTTGATATTTCAAGCTCTAAAAAATTAAAAAAATTAGTTTTCATGTATCAGATGATACTCGATGTAAATTTGTAGAGCTGTAACTCTTTGTGATATCTTGTAAATAATTACATATTCACCATTGTCGTGATGTATGGTCTTGATCTTTTGAATCGGTCTAGTACTAAAGTAAACAGCACAGAACAAGTTCGATGTGGTTAGATCCAGGACCTACCAAATAGTATATATAAATATATTTTTAATTGTTCCCTCCAATGATACGGCCAAGCCACTCGGGAACCATTCCCGTTACCATAGTTCGATAAGCTTAACTAACTATAGTGCTGATACTTTTTAAATATGATAGTGTGCAGGAGGTTGTCGGTTCGAATGCCAAACAAATATCTGCTTAAAAATAAAATACATATAGCGCTAGTTTTTTACTAATTAGTCAAACTTATAGCGATTTCTTTTCTGACAAATATGTTGCATATATGTTACATCTTTTACATTTCTGTGCTCGTTTGTACAAAAAAAAAAATACAACTGTGGGAAAAATTTTCAATTTCTTTTCTGAATATGTTGCATGAAAAACATGTAAATATGTTACATATTTTACCCTCACTTTATATTAGGTGTACATACTGCCCTTTTTTCTAACTGTGGTAACGAAGGATTTATTTTGCATGTCATGTTTATAATTTCGAGAGAAGGAAATGAAAATAAATAAATATTTATTTAAATATTGTGACTGTTTTGATATTTTTAGACATAATTAGTGATATCAACGTGTGTTTAAAAATCATAATAGTGTGCGAAAAACCTCTTAAATAGCCTTAAAAATCGCTAATGAAGTACATTAATGATAAAATGTAATCGTTGTAAATAAAAGCAGCTAATTTTGTTCGATTGTAGTAATATAATATGTAACACTTTGAGTGATTCTAGGTAACATTTAAAAATGTTACATACATATAACATGTAACATATTTTTGTCAGAAAAGAAATCGCCATTAGTTTAACATACGTTTGAGTTAACTAAGAAACAAATTTAAACAGAGCTTAACCGCCCATGCTGTTCTTCAGTTAGAAATGCCATACTTTATTTTCAATATAAATGTGGCAATATTGAAAATATTTTACGTAAGGGCAACACTTAAAAGGCGATGTGACAATTCTTTAAATTTATTAAAATAAAACTTTAATAACTGAATACTGAGTTTTTAGAAAATAAAGAAATAATAAATAATTTAAACTTAAAAAATAGTGACTCTCCAAAAATAAAATCAAAAGATATCATAAAGTTTTAAATCGGACGAATCTTTGTTAAACGAAATCTTTGCAAGAACTCCAATTCATTAAACACATAAAAATGATTTGGACGTGTTTTTATCTCTCTTATTTTTCTCACAATTTTCCTATCTAAATTACTCTGGGTTCATCATAATCACTAAAATCTTCGTAAGATCTTGTTATGAACAGGCATCCATTTTATTTATGTATGAATATATGTATTTATTAAACTTTTTATTAAACTGATTTTTTTATTTGAGTAATATTTATTTCATATATTTACCATTTCACAGTTCTAACTAAAGTTTAACTGAGCAATATTGCACGTTAAACCTAGATTATTAACTAGATAATCTTTATTTGAAAATCAGAATTTTAAGTTTTAACTACAATTAACTGACAAGTACAGTTTATCTGTATGTTAAAAACTTGCTCATAATTGCATTTGTAACAATAAAAAAAAATATATAAATTTTCATTGTTAATATTATTCTACACCGATTAGGTTAATATGAGAAAGTTCAGTGACAAGTCAGAAGATGCACACAAAGTATCAAATAACCCCATATTAGGCCATCATCATGTAAAAGTGTTTGGTCCGCTTCGTAGGAATTGTTAGATCTCTGAATGGTCCCTATCACTTAAGGACCGATCACGTGACTAGTCTTGTATCAGTTCCATTTCCTGCAGGGTATTTATTTTGTATTTATGTACACACACTTCGACTACTGCAAGTGACCATTGTTTTAGTTTGATCTCTTGTATTGCCGTGTTGTTTGGTACCAATTGTTAATGGTAACCGTGATACAGATTAGAAGTGGGAGGAATGAGAAAATGTTAAATGAACATTTATGTATGTATTTCTCAATAGCAGAAATTGCATCTGGAAAACTTGGTGTCTTTTGTTTTTGTGGTGACATGAGTTAAGTGTTTATGTTTTTCAACAACAAATACAAATGAATACTGATGAACGATTGTGTGAACTGCAAAGTGAATACATTTTTCACATAAATGCCATAGATAGATATTTTGACTGTAGAGGTAATTGTTAAAAACAATCTGCTTGCAGTGTGTTCGATTTTTGTAATCATTTTCTGTTAAGATTTAGAAGTGGTTTAGCCTTTTGACATTCGTTTCAGCAAAGGTTTCTCAACAAAATGCACTGAGTTCAACAATAAGCATTGAAAATTTTCAGTATTCTTTTGTTTGGTACAAAATCATCTTAAGGTACGGTCACATTGGGAAAACATTTGCATGAAATCTGCTTTCCCACATTTCAATAAAAATTTTTCAAAACTAAGGAGACTTTGTTTGGTGGTCACACTAATCAAATTTTTTTGACCATTTTTTGTTTGTTCAAAAACCCATCAACTAGTGTTATGTGCAAACATGGGAAAAAATATTTTCTGTGCGGTCACACTTATGTCAAACAATATATTTAATCAAAATGTTTAATCCAAGTGTCAAAATTTAAAAACTTGATTTCCCAGAAATGTTTGTATAAATTTGTCACGGAAAATTTAAAAGATTTCGTTGCGTTATATTGTGCTCGGTCATAATAATGGAAGATTTTGATATATGTGAAATATTACTGTTAAGCTGTGGAGCAGCATCATTATTAATGTTGGAGGAGGAAGAAAATGAAAAGAAAAGAAGGCAATGGGTAAGTAAATGGGTGCAACGACGCAAAGAAGAAGGATGCTGTACCATAACATAATAATAAATTTGTTTGCCTACCTGTGTATTTTGATTCATTGTGTAATCCTTAAATGTAATTTATCAATTCCACTTTTAATAATTAAATTTTTGGAGCAACAAATGGTTTTAACGCACAGGTGTTTGTTTATTTTTATTTTATGACAGTGTCGTCAGTTATAGCGCTTTTGAACAAGTAATTAAACAAAACTTTTAGCGCTTTTTTAATTTCAGTTAGTCCCCTTTTACAATTGGGAAGTTGAAATGCATACATTTTTCTCATTCTCTTTTGAACTTAACTAAACCTTTTACAATTGGGAAATAACCAGACACACAAAAAATTTATAGTTTATTTACTGTTTGTTTGTTTTATGCCTTGATACTCATCAAGTATGCATACAGCCTCTGAAAGGAGAGAAAGCATGTGAAGCTATGGAATTTTTGTATATTTTTCATACCTATCAGGCATGTTCTGCAAATCACATTTTTCAAATCACATGTAATTTTGAAAGTAATTTTGGTCTTGCAGATATTTTTTTTTCTCTTTTTAATAATTTTTCTATTGCATATCATTTCTGCAAGACATTTATCCAATATGATTTTACAAAAGGTCTGCAAGACCACTATTACTTTTAAAATCACAAGTGATTTGAAAAATGTTATGTGGCTATGACGTTTTTCGACAAAAAAAACATCTTCCTGAATGAAATTAAGTTCTGTGTAAATGGTTGTTTAAGCAAGCATAATTTTTGCGATTTTTTATTATACTTTTACACTAGAAGATACATCACTTGGAAACAGCTGTCATTTGTCACTGTTTGTTCATACAAAAACTTTGTAAGACCAAATAATTTTTTGACCAAACTGACGAAAAATATTTGACAGAGGGTGGTCACACTATGTTCACATTAGAGAAACTTTTATTTGCTAACAAACAAATTTATTTTCTCTAAATGTTGTTTGCCCTCAAAAATATTTTGTGGTCAGATCTATGGCAACCAAAAATTTCATGATTTTGGTCAAATGTTTTACAAGTCTGAACGTAGCTTTAGTCGTATTCGTAATACGGCACTCGTTATTAAGCACATTTAATGACATTTTGTGTACGTGTGTACTATATCATTTCACTTATTTTTAATTTTTTTCTTAAATTTCAGAATAAAGATTTCATTCAAATAACAAACATCAAAATTCTTAATTTTCGAGTATGAAAGTATCTTTCTTTATAGGTCTGTTCATTTACTTTCCTAGCAGAACCTAGAAACGAGAGAGCAAGGCAGAAACTTACAAAATTACTTTCCGAGAATCTAGAAAACAGATGAAGTAAATTTTATTTATCACGGATAGAAATCATGGATGGAAATCTTGATACAATTGTAATTTTTCTTGTTTGTTGTATTATTAACCCTACGGTCAATCAAAGTAAATTTATATAAAGTATATGCAAGTACTCAGGTGATTAATTTTTTTCTCGTGTAGTGTGAATGCCTGAATGTCAAAAGTTGTTTACAATTTTTGTACGCCATTTTGTTTTGTTTTGCTTTGTTATACACAATTGTGTATACTGAAAACGTATGTGAAAAAGTTTAAATAAATTTTTACTTAAAAATTGTGTTACTAAACATTTAAAAATAATTATATTTGATTATTAAACTACATATGTATCTTTTATTATACTTATTTGGTGTATTAAAGGTTTATCAATTAATAAATTTACTTTGGTTTTGTCTATCCATACATTTCCTTTTTGTTGTATGCAGATCTGGGACTATTGCATTAACTAACCAAATGCATTGACCATTTTCCCACAATAAACCAAATCAATGCAAATGCAAATTTATTACATTAGCACTAACTTTAATAATATTAGTGCAATTTTCCTTGCATTTTACTAAAATCCCTTCAAAGTAATTCATCAACATTGCATTGTTATTTTTAGTGCACTATTTTTTGCACCACTAAACACATTATGAATAGTATTATTGCATTATCAGTGGAACATATAGTGCAAAATATAACGTAAATGTGTACATATATAAAAACATACGTACATACATAAATATGTAAATTTTTTCCTATGTACATATCGTCATCCAAGACGAAAAATCATATCATTCATTCGTTTTTTTATAATTTTCGAGAGAAAGACAAAACTTGATGAAATTGTTTCAAGCGGTAGAATTTTTCGTTTATAAAATCACCATTTTTTTAAATATAACTTTACAATAAACGAAAACCTAAGTTCTGATCTTTTGTCAATTGCACGGTTTTTCAAACAAGCTCGAGATGCAACGTACATACTTGAAGTATGAAACTTTTTAATTTTTTTTTAAATTGGTTCTGTAATCTAGTTTGTATTTATATTGACAGTTTTGTTTTCGTTAATTTGTATGTAAGTACTTATAAAAGTGCCCTCAATGAACTTTAGTGTATTTTATATTTTTTATTTGTGCTATCTCCTAAAAATATTTTCACGTTTTATTCAATTTTACTGTGTACAATATGTGATAGTGCAATAATATTGCATCACTTCATGATGTGCTTAGTGGCATCACAAAATTAGTGTATATTTTGTCATGCGATTAGCTGCTAATGCAATATTAATCCATTACTTTTAAGAGATTTTATTTAAGTGCAAAAAATAGTTCACTACAAGCATCAAATTTAAATTTACACTAAAATTTTTTTTCTTCAATCAGTGCTTATGCAAAAGTAACGCAAGTTGCCCAGGTCTGGTTGTATCCATCTGTTTTTGACATTCATCCATTATTCTTACACAAACAAATCGCCTGTTGTTTTTGTACTTTCTTAGTTGTTGTAGACCTGCATATACTTTATATAAATATGCTTTGCGGTCAATGACCAAAAAAATATACGTTAGTCAATGACCGGGTACCCGGGTACCCTAATGTACTTTTTCCAATTTTTTAATTGAAAATAAGTTATATGTATTTAATATATGCTAAAATCATTTGATTTAAATACGTACATTTATTTATGACCAAAAAAATATACGTTAGTCAATGACCGGGTACCCGGGTACCCTAATGTACTTTTTCCAATTTTTTAATTGAAAATAAGTTATATGTATTTAATATATGCTAAAATCATTTGATTTAAATACGTACATTTATTTATTTATAGAATGCAGGTAGGTCATAATAGTGTTTTATAGTGGTACTAACAGATTATGGCCATTGATACTTTTTATATATTTCAACAATGCAAGCACTAGGAAAAAGAGCACTTATGGAAGAGACTGCCCTGATTCACGATTAATGCAAATCTATCAGCATATTACAAGCCAAGTGAGAACTTAAAAATCGATGGCCGGATGCTTCCTTACCACGATAGAACTAATCTAAATCAAAGCCGGTGAAATATGGAATTACAGTTTGGTAGATTTGTGATGTCAATAGCTATTGTCCTGCTCCAATACCAACTATATACTGGTGAAGTGGCAACAGATCGTGAGACTAGGCAAGGAGAAAGAGTTGTCAAAGACGGAAGTGAGCGCAACATCGCAACGCATAGTTTTTTTAACACAAATACTAGCCATAATTTTAAATATAATGAAGGATAAAAGAAAATGACCAAGGATGGGATTAGGGCAGTCGGAAGAAACAGCTACCTTCCCTACGTCCGATTGAACCTTAAGAACTTGTAAGCATTTTTTGACGTCTCAATATTTTTCTCCTTCGAGATGCTTTCTTCTTGCAACCTTTTCAAGCTTATGAACACTTTCCAGTAACAATTGTTACAAAGTCTTGTTTTAGACTCGGCAGTTTTTCTTGAAGCAGTTCTCTTCAATTCTCTTTTAAAACTGCTCGTTTTTTTACACACAGACGGTTTCTTGTTCAATTTTTCTATTGTTTTAATGCAGCGGTACAAGCAAGTTAGTACTCCTCTTTGTTCTTCTTTCTCCTCTCTCCTACAACTGCCGTTAAGTAAAAGTGCTTAAATAACATTACTGATCATAAAAATGATTCGTTAAGTCGAATAATTTTTTTAGACGGCTATTTAGAAGTACAGCCTCTACTGTGAGTATGCATATGTTATTGACTAAAATAAGTTTTAATAATCTCTTTTTTAGCTGTATAGAATATTTTCTTTAAATATGCATAGAATAAATTCAAAATAATATATAATATTGCAATTATTTCTTCATTTTTCCAATTTTTTGCTTTTAAAACCGTGCAGCAACTACAAATTTGTGGTTGCCAATATGGCAACTGAAATTGTCAGCCGTTAATTGCCAGTTACCATCCGTAATGCCATTTCGGCAACTAGCAACGCAACCAAAGTTCTGTGGCCATCCATAATCGAGCCATTAGACACAAAACCAATTTGAGAACGATAAAAGGTGTGATGTGTTAATCATTTAAAATTTTTTTTTACTAAAAAGTAGTTTTTGCAATAATTTTTGATAAATTTGTTTTCACATCCCTACTATATAGTTTATAAATATTTAGTTTTCTAATGCACCTTTTTAAAACAGTCGGTTTGAAATCGTTTTGAAAAGCATCGTTTTTCATCACATACCTACCTGTTTAAAAAAATAGGGGTCTAATCATCGCTTAAGATAACGAGCTGATTCGATCACGGTTTCTTGGTTTAACATTATGGTCATCGATATTAAATGCCATTAACTCAAACGAGATGAAACAAGCTTTGCATTTCAAAATCAATCTTAAACATACTTTTATTTTAAATGAAAATTAAAAAGACTTGCAAAATTGCAAGACGTCATATACGGAAAATAAATAGTTTTATTACTATTACAAAATTTATTACAAAATTTAAATAACAAAAAAACAAACTAACTATTTAGGGCCCAACATGGCTTTGGGATCAACCCATTGCTTGAATTGCTCCTCAGTTACAAAACCCGATTTAATAGCTTCTTCCTTAAGGGTTGTACCATTCACATGAGCAGTTTTGGCAATCTGAGCAGCCTTATCGTAGCCAATATGTATATTAAGAGCAGTGACCAGCATTAGGGACTCACTCATAATTTTGTTGATTCTCTCTTTATTAGCTTTAAGATCTCGCAGACAATTTTTGTTGAAAGTGTTAACGCCATCAGCTAAATTTTTTTTAATAATAAAAGAAAATAAAGAGAGGAATATAAACTATCCTTAACTCACCCAATAAACGAATGGAGCGCAGAACATTTGATGCTATCATTGGCTTAAAAACATTTAACTCAAAGTGACCATTTGAGCCGCCAACACTTACTGCCGTTTGATTTCCCATTACCTGAGCACAAATCATGGTAAGAGACTCACACTGTGTAGGATTCACTTTTCCGGGCATAATGGAGCTACCAGGCTCATTTTCAGGCAGTAGTAGCTCCCCCAGGCCACAACGTGGTCCCGAACCCAATAAACGTATGTCATTGGCAATTTTCATTAAACTTATAGCAATTGTATTTAAGCAGCCATGAACTTCTACCATGCAGTCGCGGCTGGCTAAAGCCTCAAAAAAGTTGGGTGCTTTTTTAAAAGGCAAACAGGTATATTGTGAGATCATTTTGGCACACTTTTCAGCAAAACCCACTCGCGTATTGAGACCTGTGCCGACAGCGGTGCCTCCCAAAGCGATTTCATAAACACGTGGCAGCACTGAATCAATGCGATCTAAAGCGTAACTCATTTGTTGGGCATAGCCACTAAACTCTTGGCCCAGTGTGAGCGGTACTGCATCCATAAGATGAGTACGGCCAATCTTAATGATGTCTGCAAATTCCTTTTCTTTTTGCCTTAAACCTCCACAGAAATCGGTAATGGCCGGTATAAGACGATTGTTCAACTCCATGCCCACTGATATATGTATGGCAGCTGGAAAGGTATCGTTGGAACTTTGCGACTTGTTAACATGGTCATTTGGATGAACTGGTGATTTGGAACCTAACGTGCCACCCATTATTTCTATAGCGCGATTGCTTATAACCTTATGCAACAATAAAAAATGTGCAGTATGTATAAGTATAATCGATGAGAGTTTCAATTTACCTCATTACAATTCATATTGGTTTGAGTACCAGACCCAGTTTGCCATATGACTAAAGGAAAATGTTCTTCCGTTATACAGCCCTCTATTATTTCATCGCAGGCCTCAACTATGGCCTCACTCACCTTGCTGTCCAAACCAAATTCTGTGTTCACCTCTGCAGCAGCTTTTTTCAATATAGCCATGGCCACTATTAGAGGTTCCTAACAAAATATATTTTCTTTACATGAACATACATATTTCATTAATTTACAGATACTTACTGGTATGCGTTCTTCTAGCCCACCTATGGGAAAATTAATTTTAGATCTCATAGTTTGAGCTCCATAATATCTGTCATTGGGAACTTCAACTTCTCCCATAGTATCAGTTTCAATACGCATATTTTTCTTCTCCTGAAAATAAAAATCATATGAACAAAATGTAATTTTTTAAGTTACTTCTATCTCACCATATTAAGGCTTGCTAAGCGAATTTTCCTGGTATTGTTAAGGAAAGAATATAATATTTTATATTCCCTTAAGATGTAGTTTTTGTTTAGGAGAAACATTTTTTTAAATACAATTTGATTTGAAGCGCTAAGGTAAATGATTGAAACAAAAGTATATATACATATGTATGTGTATAAAACTTGATTGAAACAATTAAATTGACAAATAATATAAAACTATGTACAAAGCTAAATGTGAGTGCCGTTTAATCCGCAATTTTAAAGGTTTTGGGTTTAATTAATTAATATGAATACTAAAAAGGTGTAGAAAAATAAAATAGATTCATATATAAAAAAATACAAATTGTTTGCTGGGTTTTGTCTGAGTTTCTAAGCCTGCTACGCATATTTTGCTTTTGTGATTTTCTTTTCTTTTTTTGATTTTAATTCTCAAATAGTTTTTGGAAGTCTGTGCATAAGATAAGAGGTTTGTAACTGTTCAAAATGTGTGGTTGAAGTATCTATGCTTTATCATGACTGCTTTAGGCACCACCAGTGGTGACCAGCGGTACTGACACTCTGGGAAAATAAATGTTGCAATCATTGCGCAAAAGACGAAATATTTTACTGAAGACAGGTTTTTTTGTTCAAAGTGTACGCTCCAGTATGTCAGCATAAATAAATTTTTTTAAACAATCTAAACCAACGCTACAGAAATTTAAATTGATTTAAAAAGTTTTTGTATAACTTCAAGTAAAATGGTTGGTATATCTTCATCATTTGTATTTTAAAGAAATAATATTGCTGTTATAAATATTTTAAACTTTCAATACACATGTTAGAACATAATCCTAAGCTTGCATTCTCTAGTGTATGTGCCTGCTCATGCAGTATGGAAAGATTTTGTAAATCTAAGAAATTACATACAAAAGTTTGTAAACGGAATATTTTTTTTTTTGGTTTTTAAAACCAAGATATCAGTGTTGCTTCAAACAAAAATCCATAAAAAAAAATTAATGATGTTTGTAAGGCTTTACCAGAGATTTAATTGTAGTTCTAATTATGGTTCTTATCCAATAGTTAAGGCAGTAAGTGTGGTCTTTACACTAACAATCTAAAGAACAGGAGCTGCAGTCATAGTCACAATGATTCAAGGTACATTAAGACAATACACAGATTTACAAAACTTGAATATTGCAATTTTCCTTGTTTATTATTCAACCTTTGAAGTAAATGAAAGGAAAGTTTGCATTAATAACACATGCATGTATACATATAAAAATACATACATATGTACGTGTACATATTTAAATATTAAGTTTTCTTGGATATTTAAAAAAGACAAATTTATTAAATCTGTTTAATAGATGATTCATGAGTTTACTAAACCTGCCCACTTATGCATGATTTTTACGTTTCACTTATGCAAGAAGAGTTTCTCCACATGCAATAAACAAATCAAATTACAGGTAAACATGAATGCAAAACGTATGACGCAATGATTGACACTTTAAATTTTTTGAGTTAAGCTTTTCTGTTATATCTTTATATTAATCACTTTTACTTTGCCAAATAGCATTTTCTTTTTTTAAAACTTTAATTTGCATAAAATAAATAAATTATAAGTTCATTCATCATTTTGACATCAAGAGTATTAGTTTTTCAAAGCGGATTGAGCCGATTGAGTACAACTTATATGAGTCTTGCTTGTGAGCAATGAATGTATGTTGAATCTAATAAAGCACTTAAATCTCAGCAAAATCTAGTGCTTGCGAGATTTCAAGCAAAATCTAGCAAATTTCTCATATAAAACACAATTGACTTTATCAATAGGTTTTGTCGAAAAATAGTTAAAACCTAGACTTGTGTCCAACAGTTCTTTTTGAACTAGTTCGTTTTGTTGGACACAAGTAAAATATGTTTGAAACAATATATATATGACAGTTGTTTGGTTGTAGTTTAGGCAAACTTTCAGTCAGTGCTACCTTTTTCGGATACGAAATCTTAATAAATTTAAAAAAAAAACTTGGTGCAAATGGTATGGATTTATATAAAGATTTTAATTGAAATCTACTGGATTTCATTAAGATATAAATGTTCTATAAGTAAATTTTTTTTTCAAGGGCTTGCTTTTTGTAATTGATTCTCTAAACATAAACTTTCTCGTGGTATAGCAATAAAATTAAATTTAAGATCTTTGATGGTTTTAGATTTTCGTTTAACCCAAAAACTAGGGGTAACACATAGAGAAAAATCAGCTTAATAGAATCAACAAAATTTTCTCTATGAAATGTTTTTAGGCTAAGGGGTATCCCAGCAGAAAGAAGCGAAATTTTTTTTTATAAAGATTCCTTATTATTTTTATGTGGTAAATCTTATTAATTTTATCAAGAAGAAATCCACATAAAATCAAGAAGAAATCTTGTTATTCACAATTTTTTTTACTCAATTTCCTTTATTTTTGGCACCAAAACAAACAATCCATAGGGAAAAATGGTTTTATTCTATTAGGTTTTCTTATAAATTGTATAATATAGGATTTCTTATTGATTTCATTAGGTTGCCTTATTGATTTTTTTTCAAAAAGGTATTCCTTTTTGTTTTAATTAAGTTCCTATATGATTATTTGTAAATCAGCTTCTTTTTTAATAAGGAAATCTTATTGATTTTATTAGGTTTCTTGTTATTTCATATCTATAAAGAAACATAGAGAAACATCTTTTTCATGATCTTTTACGTTTTTGTATAAGCATGTTTGCACAATAATTTCAATGCTTATTTAGGCTGCTTGTTAGCAAATTAGTTAGCGTGCTTGTCTATCAGTCAGAAAGTTGCTGGTTCAATACTTGTTTTTTCTCAAGTAATAATATGTATGTATGGTGAGTTAGTTAATTAAGAATATAATATGATATGTACATATGTATGCAATTTATAAATAAATAACATCTACATATTCTACAAACATACATATATGGTATAGAATTTAAACGAAAATAAGTACAAAGAAAAAAAATTTTATTTTTTATTTTGTCGCCTAATAAAAACAAGAAAAATCAATAAGAATCAATATTTAATAGAAACAAAATTCTTGATTTTATCAAAAAGGGTTTCCTTATGATATTAATAATATTTCCTTCTTAAAAAAAACCATAGAGACATCTTATTAGTTTTGTTCTATTTATGAGGTATTTATTTATTAGGCACTGTTTTCTCTGTGCACTTAAATAGTTAAGGTACGATATAATGAAATATATTTATATAAAATAAGATTATGTTTAATAAACATTATTTATATATGTATACCATTTTTTTAGCAAATATTTTATACAAATATAACGCCATTGCTTTTATTCTTCCAATAAATACCCTATTGAACTGCTAAAGCGCTGGCAACACATAAATAACAGATATGATTTAAAAAAGAATTTTTCTTTTCCTAGTCACCCAATATTACCAACCAAATACATATGTACATGCATATACTTACACATGCTATAATCACGGCTAACAAATACTAGTAAAGTGTAAAAGTAAAGCAAAATTTATGATCAAATAAAAGAGTATAAATACTGTCGGTGTTTAGTATGGCAAAGAAATTGCATACATACATATCCGCACACAGAGGTAAATTGCAAAAAAAAAAAAATCAATTTGTTTGTTACATTGGTAGCAGCAACTACGACTAGGCAAGTGGGTGTGTTATACTTTAGAGAAGATACTAAAAAGAAGGAACTCTTATATAAAGATACAAATATAATTATGTACATACGAGTATATCAAACATTAGACTTAGAAATTATTTGCAGAAAATTTGTTGTTTAATATATTTCATTTAAAATATTACATTTAATTTTATTACAATATTGATGCATTATATCTAAGCGTGCAATATTTTTCCCAAAATCAAAATATTTAATGAACAACTTAATGATCAAACAGAATAAGCCCGCAATTTCAGGAAAAATAGCTGTCAAATTAACAAAGCCCATAATACGATCTACGGCAGTAACTTCAAATGCTCTCTAAATTTTATTTTATTTGCTTTTGTGCGTATTTTTCTTTGTTGTTTTGTTTACAAAATGTATGAAATTATTTGAAAGTATGGTAGCATAGTTGAAAAAAAAGAGTATTTATATTAGAGAATTCAAGAGATTTATTATTCGACATATTGTCATAATTATACTATAAGTGCAATTTATTTGCTTTTGGTTAAGCGATGTCTATATGCATTTCATTGTTGCTTTAACAAATCGTCAGTAGACTTCAATATTTAATATTAATATTTGTGAATGCTCAAATAGGTTATGAAAGTCTGTGCATAAGATAAGAGGTTTGTGACTGGTCAAAATGTGTGGTTGAAGTCTACTGACGATTTGTTAAAGCAACAATGAAATGCATATAGACATCGCTTAACCACCAGCAAATAAATTTCACTTATATTAGAGAATGTAGGAAAAAACGCTGTCAAAATAAAATTTATTATATCTCTCGGCTGCTTTCAGGACCTGCTTTTTTGATGATTTATAAAAAAAAATCCCAAGAAAACTCAAATTAAGTTCCTTTTATTTGGTTTTCGTATAAGAGATCACCAGCTTATCTCCAATTATTACCGTTGATTAATATAGGGTTATACTTTTTTTGGTTTTAACAGCAACTTCAAGAAAACGTACATAAATCTATGATTTCGATGAATCTTTTATTTAATTTTAAGCCTCACCGCGGTTGGCGTATTTTGACTTTGAGTACGACATTTTGCTGCTCGATGGCAGAAAAAATGTTTCGGTATTTTTAAATCTATTACAAAGTATCGTATTTAAATTCGAAACACGCCAAGTATGGTAGTGAGTACAATGTTTGGATCTAGCAATTACTTATGACACATAATGTCATTTAAATGACCGCCCCTAGATTAGTTGCAGTAGTCGATGCTTCTGAAGTAGTTTTAAACAACTGTTTCGCAAACTTTATGTAGTATTTCAGCAATAACTTTACAAATGTTGCCTTTCAATTGCTCCCACGTTCGGGAGTTATTGGTGTAGATACGTTACTGACATAGCTCTAAAGGCTTCAAATCGCATGATCTTGGCGGCAAAATTGTCGTCGCCATAACGTGAAATTATGCTTTCTGGAAACTTCCCATGCAATGAAGCAAAACGCGGTCGTGCTAGTCGTATGTCGCTCGTGACACCGTCTTGTTGATGTCACATATCGTCAAGCTCATAACCTTCAACTGCTGGCCAAAAAAAAATGGTTATCATATGAATATGAAGTTGAACAACATTGCAGTAAGTGTGAGTGTACATAAGAAATTATAAGTCATGATTCAACTCTACTCACTTTTTCAGTACTCATTTCTGATACCTTATTCATAAACATGATTGAGAAAGAGAAGCATGTGACTCAACTCGTAGTGGAAACATAGCATATGTAAATAAATGACTCTTCAGATGAAAGATATTCAAAAGCTGACAGCCTTGCCAAACCTTGTATTAGCAATATAAAATTAACTTAATAATTAAATTAATATACTTTAGTTATTTTACTTGGAGGCTACACGTTCAATTTATGCTTTAATTTTTGTTTCAAAGTTCAATACATTCACATCTTTTTACTACCACACTCATACATTTAGGAATTGAATAACAGGTGGACTTCAATTTTCTTTCAACGCTGTTTTAAAGTAATTTTTGTGCTTGTAAAAAAGTTAAAACAGAATTAATTTTCTTTGCTGAAATAAAATATGTATAAAATCAATAAAAATAGTGAAGTGCGAAAATTTTTAATTGTTTCCTCAACGACGGCATTTTGAATGTAAAATTAGAAATCAAATTGCTTGCAGCCTACGTCACAACTTCAATTTTAGTAAATTTTCACAAACCATATGTGTGAAAAAATTTAAAGCAATTTATTGAACTGCAAGGTTATATAAACAAACTTTAAATTTTTTAATTAATTTTTTGATTCATTTAAAATGTTAATCACTTTAGCTGATTCATTCATTCATTCCGTTAAACATTTTAAAGGCACGAGCTTTTTATAAAATAAGTATGGTTTATAAAATTTTAACACACAAAGTTCCATACAAAGTTTGTTTTCCTTATAAGCAAAAATTAATTTTTATAAATGCCGCAGTATATACATGATATATTTCAAATCTTGAGTTAGAAAAGTTTGATGTTCAAAATCAGTCTTGAATTTTTTTTGTAGACTTGTGAAGCTCTTCACCTCGATACACCACTAGTGCACAGAGTTGTGAAATATAATTTTTTCAATTTGCTATACTTCCCTTTAAAGTTAAATTACAATTGGAAAGCAAGAAAAACAACGCACACCAGATTTTGTAGTTTATATTTATGTTTCTATCCTTTACATTAGATACCATAAATTGCGCTTTCCCTAGCAATATCCCAGCAAAAAAATGCTTACCGAAGGCTTATAAAGGGATATCTTACTGGTGTATTTTATAAGGCTGACTATTGATAAAATGTTATATGTTCGCCATGATAAAGCAATTTCACCCAATTTCTTGAAAGTTCATAAAACATTTCTATCTCTGCAAATATACAATAACACTTATGCTATACGACATTATTTAACTTTCAGTTTTTGCCATTTCATATTGCATTTACATATTCAGAAAATATAGTAAAATTACTCGTAAGCCTTGTGTGCCCAGAACTCGATTATATATATTTTTTATTTTTTTGCTGGGATACAAACTAACATACACACATACGTATCATATTAATTTTACTCAGACGTCGTTGCTTGTTGTCTTAACACGCTGTTCAATTTATCAAAAATTGTTTCAATTAGAATGTTGTCACTTATGTGTGTCAGATATTATTTGTGGAAAGGTTATAAATTAAACAAATATGAATTATTTATTGAGATTTTAAAGGAAATTAGATCAGAGTGGAGAATGTAATCATCATTCATAAAATCAACATAAATTGAACTGCTACACAGCGATATTAATTAATAGGAATGTTTTGTTGGCATCTTTTGTTAATTGTTACAGCATAAATTGTTTAAAGTGCATTATGTCTAAACGTCACTATTTTGAATAGCTTAAGAAAAAGAAAGAAATGTTTGAAATATGTATGGAAAAAGGTAACATGTGGTGTAAAAATAAAAAGAGGATTCATGATTTGTTTAAATTTCGACACTCAGGTGTCGGAAAGTTTATTTGTTTTATTAATTTACTTCATATACGAGGCGGATCAATAAGTCCGTGACTTTTCGAACTTCCCTCGTAGTTATTTCAAATGCAACACTGTTCCCATCAAGTACCACCTGTTAATATACTACTGTCTAATTTTGAAGTGTCGTCATTTACTTTACGTTTAACAGTTGTTCAAAACATACAACCTCGCGTATTTTTCTAAAAATGGAAAAAACTGAATTTCAAGAGCTCATTAAATATAATTTTTTTCGAAAAAAAACCAAGGAAAAGCTTGATTAATATTACGGGGACTCTGCACCATTGATTTCAATGGTAAAAAAGTGTTTTACTGTCATTCGTTGTGGGCGCACAAGTACAAATGAACGTTGAACGTTCTAGACGGCCAATTGAAGTCAGTACACCCAAAAATTTCGAAAAAAACCACGATATGGTGTTGGCCTATCGATGAGTAAAAGTGCATGAGATTGTTGATGCCATAGGCATTTCATATGGCAGAGTGTGGATCTGATTTTAAGTGATCAGCTCGGTTTAAGAAAGTTGTCTGCAAGATGAGCGCCGCGTTTGGTCTCAATTGATAAATAAACGTAAACGTGTAACAACTTCAAAGGATTGTTTGGAGTTATTTAACCGCAGACGGAATGAGGTTTTGCGGCGTTTTGTAACTGTGGATGAAACATGGATCCATTACTGTACTCCAGGGACCAAGCAGCAGTCTAAACAAATGGTTTCTCCCAGTGAACCTGCTCCGAAAAAGGCCAAGGTAAGTTTGACGGCCAATAAGATGATGGCAACAGTTTTTTGGGATGTACGCCATATAATCCACACCGATAACCTTCAAAAGGGAAAAACAATAAACGGCGAATTCTATGCCAACTTATTAGACCGGTTTAATGAGGATTTAAAAAGAAAACGACCCCATATGGCCACGGGTGCACACGTGTGCAGTATCTATGAATTGGGCTACGAATTGGTACCCCATCCGCCTATTTTAAGGACCTCGCAAAATCCTTTTCTTTTGGAAGGTATACAAAAACTGGAGAAACGTTGGAGTAAGTGCATTGAGTTAAAAGGAGATTATGTTGGAAAATAAATTTTTGTTTTGCATTCAAAAATTCACGGACTTATTGATCCAACCTCGTATTTACATCAGCAATAAGACAGGTGTTATTTTTCAGGTATAAGAAATATCTTATATTTTACACACATATACAGAAATTTTACAGAATTTTATATTACGAAAAGAGATCTTTTAAGGTGAAAGCAAAGTCCAATAATTTTTTAAGGTTATTAGCGTTGAAAATTAATAGGGACAAAAAAATTTGATGGATATATGTTATGTTTGTATAAAAAAAGAACAAGAAAAAAATAAAACTCTTATCACGTATAAGTATAAGTTATACCTCATTGGAGTTATATTTATCGCTATACTCGTATATAAAAATTAATTCAAGAAAGTTAAGCGGGAAATGGTAAAACGGAAAAAAATTGTACTGTTGGTATTTTTCCTGTTTTTGATAAGATTTGAATGAATGTAATTTAAAATCTACTCAGCTTTTTACTGAATGCGAATAAAGTCGCAGGGAAAAACAAGAAATAAATAAGACCCTGTAATTCGAAACGAAAGGAAATGCTTTCGAATTTGTATGCTTATAACATGTAAATTTCAAAGTATTTGCTTTCGTTTGGAATTACACAGTAGATCCCCTAATTTTATAACTCACGTCACTTGAGAAATATTTAATTAAAAATAAAAACGAAATTTTAAAAATTTTAAATTTTTTTTTTTTTTTTTTTTATGCATACATATATTTATTTATTGTATCTTCAAAAATGAACTAACAATAAGTATTCAAATCTTAAATCTAAATATAATTATTAGGCCCGACCAGTGTCGGACATAAACTTAGTGATAGTAATTCATAATACATAAGAGTTGTGCAAAGCAAAAAATAAAAATAAAAAAATAATTTCAAACAGTTTCATCTGATGTGGTAAGTATTAGAGCCCTTGTGTCCCTCTTTTTTAAGCGGATGTGTCCGGTAAAGTTCAAGATATTTCGAGCAAGCGGATTAGGGTGTGACTCGAGTTTAGTTGAATATTTGCCTGAGTATTTTGCAATTTCTTCAGTCACTTGTGGCATATTTAGATCACGATATAAATTTAAGTTTCTTATGTACCATGGAGCCGATGTTATTAACCGTAAAATTTTGTTTTGTCTTCGTTGGATTTTCTCTACATTTGAAGCTGAAGCAGTGCCCCATAGCTGAATTCCGTAGCACCATATAAATTTCAAAATCGACTTGTATATCAAAAGTTTGCAATCTAGACTCAGGGTTGAATTTCTACCAATCAGCCAATGTAACTGAGTTAATTTTAGTTTCATTTGTGTTAGCTTAGAGTCAATATGGTGTTTCCATGTTATTCGTCGGTCAAGGTGTATACCAAGGTATTTTACATGTGAATGTTGAGGAACAACTTGATTATTGATTCGAATGGGTGAACAGGTATCTTTTCGCAGAGTAAATGTTACCTGAACACACTTTTGTTCGTTTACCTTAATTCTCCATAAGTTTAACCATAATTCCAGCTGTGTAATATGTTCTTGTAGATATCGGGAAGCCTCGTGAGGGTTTTCGTGCATACTAAGGCAGGCTGTATCATCAGCAAATGTAGATGTATGGATATTGCTGCTCAAAGGCATATCACAAGTATAAATCAAATACAAGACTGGGCCCAGTATGCTCCCCTGTGGCACACCGGATGAGATTGATTCGGACGCACTCATGAAGTCTCCATCCACAACAGTGAACTTTCGAGCAAGAATATAACTTTGCAGAAGATTAACAATGTTTATTGGTAGATATGTCTTCAATTTTAAAATTAGGCCTCTATGCCACACTTTATCAAATGCTTGAGAAACATCAATAAAGAGGGCAGAACAATACTTCTTTTCTTCGAGTGTTCTTCTTATAAATTGAACCAATCTATGCGTTTGTTCAATGGTGCTATGCTGACTTCTAAAACCAAATTCATGATCCGGTATGCACGCATTATCAGTTAGAATTGGGGACAATTTGATCATGAGTAACTTTTCGAAGAGCTTTGACATTGTTGGCAGTAAACTTATTGGCCTGTATGACTCAGCCTTGGTAAGATCTTTGCCCGGCTTTGGAATCATTTTGACCTTGGCAAGCTTCCAGCTGTGTGGATAATACTCCAGTCTTAAAATGGCATTAAAAATGAATAGCAGAATTCTAATTGCAATACGAGGCAACTTCATTAGCATCTTATTACTAATTTCATCAATACCCGTAGCTTTTTTTGGGTTGAGTTCAGCAATTAGTTTTTGTACATCACGCATCTTAAACTTTAAGGGACGAGGGGGTAGAGCAACTACACATGGCAAATCAGCAACACCCATACATGTGTTTGGGGTAAATACGGTTTTAAATGCTTTAAAATGTTGTTCTTATTTTTCACCGAAGAATATAAAATTAATTAATTCGTTGAATTGTTTTTCATAATTTTTAGAGTTGGTATGAAAAACAATAACAAATATCAAAATTTTTTTTGCTGCCAAGTAACGATCTCTTTTTTTTTAATTTATTTATTAATTCAGAATCAAGCCTTTAAGGCCAAATATGATTCATATTCTACTCACATTCATTCATTCATATTCTACTCTTTTTTAAGACGTAATTTGTAAAATAAGACCCTAAGAGTTTTTTTATGTAATAAATTTTTCAAACTGGTCAAAATATTTCGATGACACGGCAACACTAAATATCCCTTGATCGATATTGTAATAGCAAAAGCATTAAAATTCCAGCTTTGTTAAAAAAAATAATTTCAAATTAAATTGGATGCTCTTCGATCAAAATAATTCTCGAATTGCATTTACTTTAAACATTCTGCATATATGTAAAACTAAAATTTACAAATGGGCATTTCCACGAGAAAGTTCACTTTTTTGTCGCGTGCGACAGCAAGCAATTAAGCTTATATTCAGAACAATGTTACTCGATTTTGCTTAAAATTTTACCTCATATAGAGCTCCTATACAAATATATAAAGAAGTAAAAAAAGTTTCTTTTTTTCCACAGGAAATGCCAATAGGTACATGAACTTACTTTCCACACAGTGGATGAAATACATACATGGTGATGCAAAAAAAAAAAACATTTTATTGCGAATTTTTACTGAAAACATTAATAAATGTTAAATTTTTTCCTAGAAAAGAAAACGCCACTAATACTTTTTAATTTTTTGCTTAAGGAGGTTTACTATTTATAACATTAAAAATATGTATGCAAATACAGTTCTTGACTGATATATATTTTTGCTCGACAAAGTAAAGCTGCTGCTTATCAATGTTATTCAGTCGTAAACTTACGATATAGAAGTTTTAAATCGAATGTCGGTTAACCTTCAGCGGACATGTCTTCCCCATTTGCATACAAATTGTTTTCTTTCTCTCAGAGAGCTTAAGGACATATTTGATATACATATCGTCACTTTAAATACAAACGGACGTAACTACACGACAATTCGAAATCGAGTTTTTGATTGATTATGGTTAATTTTATTAAACTACATGTTCCTACAAATATTTAGACCTCTGCAATCAAAAATAACGATTTTATTAAAGAAATTCAAACGGACGTAATAACGAATGTATCTATTTCTTATTGCAAAGAACGTAACTAACATGATAGCTTAAATATATATTAAAATGAAATAAATGGTTAAAAACATGTATGCAAAAAAATATAAAATTGTAGTTACGTCCATTTGCATTTAAGGTGACGATATGTAATTATTTTTCACAACAATTTTATTCGTAGTTACGAGTACAATAATAAATTTAATTCTGTAAATATTAAATACCATATATGTGCATATGTATGTTTTAATTATATTTGAACTCTAACAAAGTTGTGTGCCTTGAAATTTCTGATGCCACAAATCGAATGGCCACCACACCACATTCCACCAATGTATTGTGTTCAGCTTTAAAGCAATAATAGCATTACGTTAAAATTTAATACAAATGTAAATTTTTAACAAATGTAGTCGCTAAATTCTATTCAATATTTTCCATAAAAGGCTGACTGAAAGCCAAAAGTGGAAAAAAGGCAAACTGAATAAATGGGTAACATAATTTTTTGGATAGCGCTTGTCTGTGACAATATATAAAAAATATAAAAAAAATTCTTGCATACACAGAAAAAAATTTAGGTACTTGTATGTTTATTAGAACCACATATATATTTGTATATATACTCGTACATTATTTTTAGGTAATTAGCTTGGATTGTGATGCCAAAAATCTTTTTTTATACCACTCAATTTAAAAAATTCGATTCGATGCAGCTTTGTAGAAAAATATTAAGATATGAAATGTGCTCATATGATTTTTTTTTAATTATATTTAACTTTTGAAAAACTGCAAAAGCATAATTTTTTTGATTTCAATAAGTGCCAAATTTTAATATGTTCTCTTTGGAAACAATATTACTATACATCTATTAAATGAAAAAACGTAATAAAACTGGTTTTTTATTTAATAATTAAGATATGACACTTTTAAAAAGTATTCGTATCAGAGAAAAGGGAAAATTGTTTAGAGTGTTTAAAAAATATTTACTTAACTTCTTTTAAAATAATCCTTGCATATGTATACATACATTTGTTGTAGCCTTAAATCAACTCTATATGACTACGAAATTTTACGATTCTATTCTATTCTAGTTTATTTAAAAAGTAAAATGGTTGAGTGTGCATATTGAGCCCACAGACGGTAATATATTTACCGACAGCAAGTTGGCAATTAGGGCAATCACAACCGAAATAGTTAACTTTAGGACCGTTTTAGATTGCAAGAACATGATAAACGATTACGCAGTAAATGAAAACATTCGTTCTGTTTGGGTGCCGGTACACTACACGGTGTAACCGGAAATGAAAATGCAAGTGAATTGGCAAAAAGGCCAGAACGTTATGGACAGTAACTTTAAGTATGGCAAAGCCTTTCAACGCAGTGCAAATTGAGTTACAAAACTAAGCGAACATGGCCCACAGAACGCGATGGAATTGTGATACTGTGGGTATTCTAACCAATGTTCTATTGGGCGACTCGTGTGAAGATAAAACAAGGAGACTGTTGAAACTAAACAAGGCGGAGCTATAAAAATTGACCGGCATCTTTAGGTGACACTCAAATCTACGAGTGCATTTGTACTGGATTGGAGCCACGTATGACAATGAATGCAGGACATGCATGGAGGACATGGATACAATGGAGCACTTCTTTTGTCATTGTCCAACTTAAGCCCAGCAGATATCCCGTTATTTTGGGGATGACACTTTAGTGGTCATTACCTTACTCAGAGCTATTGACTGGAGGGACTACATGAACGATACTGAGTTCCTATAAAGATGGGGTTCATTTGTTTATTTACATGAGAGCGCACAACAGGCCTGGACTGGTTTATGTGTACCTCTCCGAACCTGAGCGTAATGGCTCCTCTTTTCAACCTTACCTAACCTAACCTAAAAAGTATGTTGTGATATAGTGTTATTTTCCTTATTGATCACCAAGTTTGAATTAGTGGTTGGCCAAAAACTGACGGCACCATTTTGTGAGGGCGCACTGATTTACGAAATCATTGGAGGCCCATAAAAACAAATTCATCATGAAAATCCCCAAAGAATTTTACTATCCCTTGTTAGTAGTGTCGAACTTTTACTTTCATGACCGTGTGGATTCTTGACTGTTGCTCAGTGGAATTAACTGAATATGTATAGCTGTATTTATAAAAAGGTTATTAAAAGGTATATAAAAAACAAATTTCAAACTAAATTATTTATATTAAGCCTTTATAAAGCGTTTATAGCTTTTATAAATAAAGTCTTTAATGTTATTCTATTTGTTATTTAAAATTGTACTTATGCTTTCATTCTTAACGATACCAATGTTAGCCCTATTTAGTGAAATGAAAAACCAATGAAAGAAAAATATAAAAAAATTACAGCTATTGGATTGAGCCTTGTAAATTTACCATGTGTTTGTTTAAAAATTAAATTAAAGTTGAAAATGGATTCAGTAACCTTTATTGTGATAATTGCATCGCTATAAAAAATGTAATAAAAACTTACCAATTTTGCTATCCAGTAAAATATTTTAACGTTAATCGCTCTCAGTAAAAAAAGTAAAATGTTTAGCTCAAAAATTTTTTTTTTCTTTGTATTCTTTCTTGTGCTTTTCCCATTTTATAGAATTAATACAGAAATAAATGAAAACAGCTGTGCACTATTGTATAAACAAATTGCAGAATTATACTATCGTAACTGTAAACGAATAAATATATTGATAATTAATGCCTGGATTCAGTAACTTTTATTACGATAATCGCATGGCTATAATAAATACCGGGTTTATGGTGACAAATTTATATTTTTAAATACGATTATTTCAAAAAGCAATTAACGGTGCGGAGGGAAGATGACGCCGCTGGAATTATCGATTGTGCGGACTTGTTAGTCACGATGTTGCAGTGGTCGAGTGAGCATCATACGTTCGCTGTGGAGACATTTTGTAAGAGTAATGATTCTTACGTAATTGCTCGTCGACAATTTTGTTCAAAGGGCCCAGTCGATCTTAAAGGACTCCTGAAAACATTGAACTGGTTGAAAGAATATCTTTCACTGGGACTTCCAAGAGCGATTATTCATGAAATTTTAAAAAATTATCTGAAGTTCCATCCTTTAAAAATTCAAATAGTTCAAGAACTGATAGAAAATGACGTTGATTTACGCAAACATTTTTTGAGAAATTATGTTGGAGCGTTTCCGCACTGTAAATCCTATTTTTGGGGGTGAGGGGAAGGCTTATTTTCACTTAAACGGCCACGTCAATAAGCAAAACTACCGTTACTGGTCTCCAAAAACCCGCAACTGTCGATTGATACATCAAAACTATTGCATTACGCCAGGATAACTGTTTGGTGTGCCTTATGCACGCATGAGATAATTGGATAGTTTTGAATATTAACGGGGAAAATTATCGACTCATGATTACGGAATTATTTTTGCCAAACCTGCGAGCTCATCTATTGTACTCTTTACACATGTGGTTTCAATAGGATTGAGCGACTGCACACACAGCCAGAGCTTCGATTAATTTGCTTCGGGAAAATTTCCCCCAAAAACTGATCAGTCGCTTTGGGGACATCCCATGGCCACCGATTTCGCCCGATCTAACTCCTATGGATTTATTTTTGTGGGGCTACCTCAAAGAAAGGAATAATAATGACAATCCGTAATATCTTGTGGCTTTAAAGAAAAATATTCGTTGAGAAATCAACTTAATCTCCGTTTTATACAGTGTATTCAACTCGACGCAGGACATCTGCATGACATACTCTTTAAAAAATAAAATCCGCATTTTCATTCTATGGTTTAATGCTCTTAATAAAACTTTGTGTCAATTATTACGTTTTTTATTTAAGTTTGAAAATATAAATCTGCTACCAGACACCCTGTATAACGATATTCGCTGTCGCTTATAGCTAAAAAAGTGAAAGCTTAAATTCATTTAGTTCTTCATTATTTTTTTTTTGTATTTTCGCTTATTTTGACATTTGGTATCCATGGGTCCACATGATATATACAATTAAATGTTGAGTAAAACAAAAATGTGCACTATCGTAAAAAAGATATGATAGAATCATATTAGCCTTACCGCAAATGAATAAATATATCGATAAATATTAAGATTTTCGGTTGGAAAAAAGTTACTGGTATATATTAGATTCAAAATACCAATAATACAGCAGTTGCTATTTTTTCAGTGTCTGAACATTTTTAAAATACTTTAAATAACGTTTTTCGATATAATGATATTCAAACACATACACTCACTCACACACTACAATTCTTACACTCACATTTACATATTACAAATATATTATAAGTGAGTATAACACAACATTTATTTTACTTTGGGGTGCAGTACAGCCATGAACAAATGTTGCCGGTATATACGCTAAGTTTTAATATTTTAGTTTTTTTTTTTTTTTTTTTTTTGAATGGCACATAAAGTGTCATTCTAAAATGTACGTGATTCAATTATAAAATGCGGTTTTCAAATCGTTGAAAAATTTATATATTTCCATTTTATGTACTCGTACATCCTGAATCGTTTTATTTTTATTCCTTTTCTATCTTGTATATAGTGTCTTTTTGAATATAAGTGTGAGTGTGTATGTATGAAATGTCGTTACAATTGTATAATGTGCTTTTGTTCTTTCAACTATATCCATTTTTTTTCTTTGGTTTTTGAGGTATCTATTCATTCGTTTGTGCCACTTATTCGTTCTTTCAGTCATTCATGCATTTCTTAGCCAGCCTTGTAACATTAAGTTACTTTGTATGCGTACGCGAGCCATGAACGTGATACCACCTAAGTGTTCAAAGCAAACGGAGCCGCGGAAATGCAAAAAATAAAAATATATATAAAAAACTATACTAAACTGTAGAAATGTAAAAATATACGAGTATAAAATTAGATAGCACCATGGAACAGAATTTATCAAGAACATGTTTATTTAGAATTTTTTATCGGACTAGCCAGTGTCAGTTATCTGAGAAACTTGGTAATGAGAAAAACAGATAAAGTTATGGGTAAGGTTATGGTTATGGGGAATATAAACTTAAAACAACTTTTAAAGTTGGTTAAGTATATACACAAGCCATTCCGCTAAGAAATAAAAAACCCTTTCAATAGGAGTAGTGACACATATACTGACTAATTGAGTTCAGGCAGATGTTCTCCTAATAAAGAACTTATTTTATATTAAAACTACTTGGGCAAACGTTGTCTTTCACTCAATAATTTTTTTAACTTCCAATTACTCTACACAGTGGTCACTTGTTGGGTCATAAATAAAACGAAAGCCTGCCGGGTGTTGACCCGGACTTATGCTGAAAAATTCAGCTCCACAGCTATTGTAGTCGTAGTTCCAGAGATCATGCGCTAGGAACAAACACAAATGTAAAAACAACATAAATAAACAATTTCGCTGCAGTAGACTGAAAAAATATGTAAGCCAGTTGAGTCAATTGCACTTATGCCACTAAAAAGTGTTTTTATAGACACAATCCCTTCTCTTACTGCCAGTTTATAGAAGACATGTAAAAATTCTCGTCTGTCTATTTATTTGAAAGCAAAAACAAATTTGAGTTTTATTAACTGGCTGTGTACGTCAACAAAATTGAGATATTTTAGTATACTTATAATTATAAAGGTCTATATTTTTTATGCAGTTCATATAAATAAAAAATTGTTCTGAAATGTGTTCTTCAAAGTAATTCAATACGAACGACATTATCAACATTTGCATATAAAAGATTTTTTAACGATTGAAACAATTTAATGGAGAAAAAAACTATTTTTTCTGTCATGTATGGCGATTGTAAGGTTTTCAATGCGTCATCAAATAAATTTTTCAGATAACATTTATATTGTATTTTTAAACAAATTCATATGATTTTTATTAAAATTTAAGGCTTAGGGTTGTCGCGGAGTTCTTCGAGAAATTCGGGTTCCCATAACAACTGTGTGTGAAACAACTTATGGAAATTGGACCTAATTTTTCAAAAGTATAAAGAAAATATTTAAGTCTGAACGAAGTAACTATATGGAACTTAAAATTATAAATGAAGTGAGAATTCTAGCCTGCAATACTATAAGTGCAACACAAGTAAGCCAATATGCAGCTTATTTCAGATTTTAAAATGGGTATAATAGATTTTAAAGGAATTATAAATATAATTTTATACTTTTAATACTTTCGAATTAATGAACTTATCTCTTAAAAATTACTTTTTTCGCTTCTCGTACTTAAGGTCTAACGATCACAAACATTTTTATGATTTTGTTTATTATATGCAATTTATTTAACTTATTTATAAGTTTATAAAATAGAAGAGATATAATATATAAGAAAAGTTTCATAAGATTTTTTTTGTTATGTGCTCTTCATAAGGTGACACATTTGTGATACGTTTTTGATTCATGACAATATTTTTAAAAATACCAGTTTTGTTATAATTTTGTCACTGTCACAGATATTAGAATAGGGGTATAAATTTTTAATAAGAAAATTATTGTTAACCCTGATGTGAAATAAATAATGGCATGCGGTTTACTTCCAACACCCTTAACTGTTTGACCAGGTACTCAGGTGCCTTCATACGTTTCTACCCAGTAAAAAAATTGCTTCAATTAAAGCAGGTTTTTACTATGAGAGGGTAAAAGTAGAGCTGACTAACCTGATGATATCGCTACTGATTTTTCTATGGCGAGTTCTCGGTTTAGAGTAATACATTTTTTGCTCACAAAAGCGCTTTTTTTAATCTAATAAAACATGCAAATATAGCAGTTATCTCAAGCGCTCTTTAAAGGGTTAATAATATAAAAAATTTCTGGCTTTAAAACCTGCATTGTTGTGGCGCTGTTAGATCACCTTATTTCCTATAGTTTTCTTTATATATGAATCACTGCTTCTAAGCAGCTCATATTTAAAAGCGAGTTATGATGCGCTTTATTACTTTATTGCTTCAAAAAACTTGAAGAGTTTTTACTGGCTCATAGCTCATGTCACAAATGTTTTATGTTTTTATTATAAATAATAGTAGCACAGAAATAGACTGTCAATAGCATTAGAAATTTAACATGTTTACCTTTGATTCAAACTAACTTTCGATAAAGCCTTGCTATTTCCTGCTACTGCATTTGCCAACTTACATTTAATATACATATATGGGTTTAATTACGCTGATTTCATACTTTGGTCTAAGTGTAACATCTATGGCTATTTTTGATATCACATAAGCAGTTTTTGCAAAAACTGCTTTATGTTTTTAATAGGAATTGTCTATGGCGCTTAGTGGAAGTGAATTGTGCATTGTGTTCATATAAATAATATATGATGCCAATGCTGCTACATCTGTAATATTAAAAAATAAGACAACGGCTACCGATACTTCCAAATATTTGGTTGGGTGTGCATAATTTTTATTTTTAAGCTGCTCCACTAAAGAACCATCTTTGCCAACAAATTAGCTTCTTGTTTCTATTTCATCACTCCCATTGGAATCATCTGAAACGAAGAAATTTTCATATGTATCTATAATCCCTGTACTCTTACCACCTGAAGCTTCCCAGTTAAACTTAATTTTTGCTGAACCACGCCCTTATGTATGTAGAAATGTCTTTTAAATGTATGCAACGTTTTATGTTTGATTGCAAAAATGCTTGTTTTCTATGAAATTTGTGTGAAGGTACCCGGGTACATTATCGTACAATACGAGTATATGTATATGTAGTTTGTAGTTTGGCGCTTGAAATATTTATACACACACAAATACGTGCCGATATAAATAAATTTATCTTTGAAATATGTAAAATAGTTTTAAGCCTTATTAAGTTATTTCGTTTCACTCCCACTGTGCAAATTAAAAACTTAACGATTTACTGATTGTTACTACTAAACTTTGCAAATGTCTTTAAAACTTCCAGATCTACATAAATAGTTACAAGCTTTTTCTAATAAAATTTATAAATTTATGCAGCAAAATAAAAATATATATAAATATACTTGAAGTTGCAAAACGGTTATTAACTTAAAATAGTAGTTTTGTTTAGATTTATGGCAGAAAGAAACGAATTTCGAAGTTGAAAATTTAACACGTTTCGAGAATCAGTAAAAATAAACGTTCAAAAAAGTTCCTGCACAAACAGAAAAAAAATAATTATAAAAAGTTTATCTTTCTCAACAACTCGTGAAAATATTAATTTGCGCAATTCAACGCATTCTCAATGCCTTGCCGCCACTTGACTCTGTACAAAAGATGTTTTCATGGGTGGCAGGCAGGCAGTTTTATGGAAAAATATTTTCCATTCTTATATTGTGTGTGTACTATATTTTATTGTAATGCTGTTTTTTGTTTTTTTTTCTTTTTGTTACCTTTTTCTTTGGGCTTTGCATGAGGATAAATGAATTCAACTTAATTTGATGCTGGCAAAATGGCTGCATTTAACTGAAGTACCTTGTTTCATTTATGTTTGGCCCCCTTGTGTTGCACTAAATATGTATGAATGTGTGTACAAGTGCGTATTAAGGTATGATTATAGTATATTCTTATACCAGTTGCACTGCTTGAATGTTGCTCAGGTGTGTGTGTTTCCTTTTGTGTATACATAAGTATGAACTAGTTACAAGATTTACTTACATTTCCTCAATCAACGTATGTTGATGATGCTCATGATTGCATCAAAGCCCTAGTGCAGCTTTAAAATTAATTTATTCGTTTCCTCGACAGTATTTAGTGTCGCGTTTGGTTTGCTTATCAACCGCAATTTGGTTGCCTCTCAATTTTGAAAATTTGTTGAGTTGCCAGAGCTGTGAGAGAATATAATCATTTGCTGAGGGTAATTTTTATTATAAAAGAAATTGTGCATTGCAAATAAACTTTCCACTAGTTGACAAAAACTTTTCTATGCTATAGTTAGAGTTTTTAAGTGCTCAATGTAGAAGAGTTAGTTTGATGAAAAGCTTCAATAATGAGTAGTTTAAAAACGACTCTAACTTGTTCTGACCATATAATAATAATAATAAACTTGGATCAAGCTTAACTAAGACAGCCTAGCAAAAACTATCCTTATTAGTTCTTATTTTTAAACCTTAGCTTACTAAACACTTTGCAATCTATACATTTTTCTAATATTATTCAAAAGGAATAAACCTGGTAATTTTTTTCTGTAGTGTAACTTCTACTTAAATTTTTCTTGTTTTTCTTTTAAATTTGTATGACCTTCTGAACTTCTTCTTCTTAAATCCTTTTAAATTAAATATTTTTTTAACCATACTAAATATGTTTTTGGTGTACCATTTTATTTTTCGCGTTTGAATAGTATCAAAAGAGTACAATTCTACCGCATATTCCATTTCTAATAGTTTTATGATTTTCTTTTCCTTCGGCTGTATAGTTAGACTCACTTTTATGTTATACAAGGATTAGGTATTTTTTTTAATGCAGTGAGCTGATGAAAATCGGTGCATTGTGCCAATAGCGGAATCTAGGCTTCAAACACACTGTTAATACAAATTAATTATTTAAGAACACAACAGTTCATGTTGAAAAAAGAATTTGTTTGCAAAACTTGTTCATACTTTTTCAAAAATGTTTGTGTATTGAATTAAAAAAAATCTTTTTAGACTCTGATCTGTTCTACAGTTGCTCTAACACATACAGGCTTTCAAAGATTTCTACGAAAGTGCGATTTACTTTGCATGTGGTTCAATGACTTTGAATGCAAATATTTTATGCTTCTTTTGGTATGGGGGTTTTTCTTATGTGTGTATGTGCTACCAGCCACCAAACTTCCTTGGATTTTCAAGGGGGCAGTAACATAAAGGAGAAGAAAAAAAATTAATACCTAAGCGAGAACTAATTGAGCATTTGCCACGTTTGTGGCTGACTACACATTTCGAAGTTAATTTTGCATGGGCTCTTATCTGTTTGACTGTACGTTGAGGTTGATTTTCAGCGATTATTTAACGGTGGAACTAATGATAGTGGATATTTTACGAGAAGCACTTTATAAACCTGAGTGCTATCAATTTGCATCGTTAATTGCTGATTGACCTCAAAAGATGTTATACTTTAGCAACCGCCTAATATTCTCCATTGTTATGGTGATTGTTGTATTAAAAGTTTTTATTGTGGTTCTTGTGTGTATATTCATTAGGTGTATATAAGAGTATTCAATTGCAGGCCAAATAATTAAATTGCGTTAGAATGAAATTTAAGTTACGAAATTTTCTTTTAAGTGCCTTCGTTTAGTTTTGCCGCAAGCAAACTTATTGCAAGAGATAATAGATAATCTATGTAATTTGTTTTGTTTTTTATGCACAGTTGCAGATTTAGTAAGCAAATTTTACTTTAACATATTATAATTGTAAGCTTGAGATTTTAGGGGAATCAAGCAAATGTAACAAATAATATAAAGATTTTTTTTAGCTGAAAACTACCTGTGAAGTAACTCGTTTATAACAATGGAGGTAAAACTAAATTCAAATTTTCTGAATATCATTATTAAAAAATCGTTTAACAACATAAGGGCCAACATCTAAACTAAGTAAATCTTTAATCACATAAAATTAATACATATTATAAATATAATAAATTAGCAGCTTAAAGGCACACAAAGAAAAAATATGGTTGTGGAATAGTGGAAAAAATAATAATATGTTCTGTTAAGCAAATGTGTGGTCGTTAAAAATAAATTATTAAAATTTTAAAATGCAGGAAACAAAAAAGAAGATTGGATAAATAAACAAATACATCGAGCCTTATTTTCGATTTAATCGTAAGTGACAAAATTTAAATTTATCAGAAAAAGATTTTCTTAAATATTCAAATATGTTTTTGTACGTACATAAATTGTCGGTTACGATAAAATTTTACAGCACATATCTAAAAATTTATCAAGAGTTTTGGCATTTTGCTAATTATTAACTATAGGAAGGCCCATAAAATTTAAATATCAATAAAAAAAGTCTATTTGCGATGTCACATATCGCTTACGTAAAAGCGAAAAAAGGCTCCATATATTTGCGGCAATAAGGAAAAAGTGCTTAAGTAATATTTTACAGTTTTGTAGGAAAACACTTATAAGCTTTTAAGTCGATTTTTAGAAATTTATTTCTTTTACAGTTAAATTTTAGAATTTTTTATTTATTTGCATTTCTTAAAGAAAATATATCTTCCACACCAAATAAATGATACATTTAATTTGAAATATATAAAAATAATAACTGAATTAGGCTCCTATTCCTCATGAGATTACAAGTCGAAAAAATATAAGCAGCATGTAGTTGCACAATAATTTACTCAAAAATCATACAAAATAATTGAGATTTTGCCCAGCGGTACTTTCAAGAATCAAGATTACAAAGGTGTCGTTAACTCAAAATAAAATAATATCGACTTAAGCACTTTTCCTTTTTTTACAGATATACATACATACATTTATTTTATTTAAAGTAATTTTAAAACAAATCACCTTAGTCGGGCTTAAGCTCAGTAATTTCAATTCTTAAGCAAAGTAAGCTTAAGCCCGACTAAGAAATTATTTCTGATTAAAATTTACTAAAGTTCAACTAAAAATTTGAAATTGTCTCAAAAAAAAATCACCCTTATCGTTGTTGACATAGGTGTTTTTCTACCACTCGTGTAGTCGAACTTAAAATTATATATTACCGTGTAAAATTTTTGCCTACAACAGTTTTGTGAAAAACAGTTACCCTCATACTTAAATACGAGCGGCAAGAGTTTCGTTAGCAGCAGGATACGCTTTTTCAGTACATTAAAATGTGATTTTATATCATGAAAACTGTCAAAAAGTTAAACCAAAATAAGGAGAAAAATTTAATGAACACTTAAAAATAATAATGATCAAACAGATTAAGTCCGCAACTGCAGGAAAAATCCCTGTGAAATTAACAAATCCCATAATAAAATTTACGGCAGTAACTTCAAACGCAATCTAATTTTTGTTTTATTTTCTTTTTTGGTTATATTTCTTTGTAGTTTTGTTTGCAAAATGTATGACATTTATTGAAAATATATATTATTATATATATTGAAAGCATATATTTATATGTGAGAGCATAAGAAAAAATGCTGTCAAAATGAAATAGATTCTATCTTTCGACTGCTTTCTGGAGCTCCTTTTTTTATGTAAATTTGTATTGATAATATGTTAATGCTGCAATTCTGTTTGATAAAATTTTTTTAAAAAAATATCCTTATAATAATATAAATGATACATTTAATTTTAAATGTATAAAAATATAAGCTCTATTAGGCTGTTATTTATTATGAGATTACAGGTCTAAAAAATATACGCAGCAAGTTATTGCGCAATAACTTCCTCAAAAATTACACAAAATAATTGAGATTTTACACAGGGATACTTTCAAGTATCAAGATTACGGAGGGAGGTGCCATTAACTCAAAATCAGATAATCTCAACTTAAGCACTTTTTTCGTTTTTTCACAGATATATAAAAAAAAATATTGTGTTTCGCCCAGGACCACATCGCTGCGAGGCAAAACATCGTTAGTTGCCCATTTCTAGGAGTCTATAGGCTATCATCAAATTCTGTTAAATTATATTGTTTAAAAAAATCATCATTATTTTATATATATATATATTTGTTTGTTGCTGCAAGGGCAGCAAAACACGTCTAATATAAGAACTAAAAAAAATATTGAACTACTGCCAGTACTTTTGTTTACATTTATTTAAGCACAACCCTCGTATTTACAAATGAAGCTAACCAAATACAATTTGTAACAATTTGTTGCTTATACTTTATGGTTTAATCAAAACGGCATTGTAGTTTTGATGATGATAACAAATGAGATTTTTTTAAATCATAAATTACATTCTATTTAATATTATCTGTACTCTTTGTGTCTTTCATATAAACTGTTTCCTTACATGTCCTTCATATACAAAAAAAAGCAAAAAATTGAATAAAGTAAGAACATGAAATAAGTATTTCTCACTCTGAGTGTAGAATCTAGTGTGCTCTTCTCTCGTATTCAATTCTTTATTAGATGGAGATGTAGGGAAATGTTGTACATGAAAAAACTAAAAAAATAAATAAATAAAGAAATGTACATCAGGAACGTTGAGCACATAAATATGAATTTTAATAAAAGAACTCAAGTCAAGTCAAAATTGTATTGTGAAAGTATCATTTCCGCTTGATGTTATTGCTTTTGCGACTCCTGCTGTTGTTTCAGCTATAAAATGCTCACACATGCATACATACATGCAAACATACGTGTAAGACTTTAGCTTTAAATTTGCTAGCTGATTGTGAATGATGTATGTTCGTTTTTTATTCACTTTTTTTATTTTGTACTTTTAAGTCATTTCCTGACATTCATTTGTGCCAAGAGTAGTAAGACGAATGCCACTGCTGTTGTTGTTGTATTTGAGTTGCATTTCGTAATAACAAAGCAGCAATAACAGCATCAAGTAACACGTCACAATAAAGAAACTAGAATATTCATGTTACTCTGAACAGTTTACATGTATCAAGAAAGATATACATTTTTATAAAACATGGCCAAATAAATAGTAAAATATAGAGTAATATTGCGCATACAATTTGCAGTGCAAAGAAGATTTTACCACTTGCATGCACTTTATTAAACAATGGCGGGCAAATTTCTCTATTTGTGTATGTATATTGAATCTGAAAATATTCCTATATGCACTACCACTAATTCAAGTCATGTAACATACGATTCTTGCATGATTTGTCGAAAATTAGGAAACTGCCACTCTATTTATGAAAGTGTACATACATAACACTAGCGAAATCATATTTCGTGGATTCGGTTAAATTTATTCTATCTATAATTAAACAAAATAGGCCCTTAAGACGATGAGCTGTAATGTAAATCCTTAAAAAAACATAAGCGTAATAAAATGACTAGTTCGTATCCAATATTCCATCAAAAGTATTGAGATTGTAGTGATATGTATTGTACGAAACATGAACTTGATCAAAACTTTTATCTCAATAGTTTAAATGGCAGGCCCTTGGCCCTTTTTTACATTTATATTCTCGAGAGCATCTTAATACTTTTTGAAAAGTTTTCTTTAATAAAACTTTTTAAACTTGAAGCTTCTAGGGCAGAGTTACATAAAAAGGTTAGAGTTTTATGAGTGTATACTATTATACGTTGAACATGTACTACAATTATTCCGTTAATGCGATGTCTTGCAAGTATCCTTCAGGTCGTAAATTTTAATGATTGTGATGTCGCCTGCTTTTCTAAGCAGATTAAAAAATGAAAGTATGCTTAGGCTAATAACATAAAACAGAAGATTTTGAAAACGCAAAATCATAGTGTTGCGTAAGTAGAATGTGCATGAAAATATTCAATAGAGTCGCTTGTGTTGATTAATTAGTTTTTATTTATAATTCTAAGTTTTAAGGCCCTGGTCCATTGGGAAAAATTCTTTTGGGCTTTCTGGTCTTTAGCATAGGTAACTCAACTAGGCATACTTTTGTACCAAATTTCAGCTCTTTGGAACTATAATTACAGTTTTTATAGGTGTGATGCTGCCTACTCTTTTAAATTAAAGACTACAATACGGCCAGTGCTTATGATTGATGTAAAGTTTTAAAGATCGCATGAATTAAACGCTTTAAATTTAGGTTTTGGCTTCGACCTTTGTAAGTGTGGCACCGCTCCCTGGTCAACATTTTGGTTTTTTAGATTTGCTTAGTTGGTTTATCATCTTTGCGTATTTTTAAATCAAATTTCAGCTCTCTAATGAAAAGTTTAATCGTGCTCACTTTTTTAAACGCCAAATTTTTTCTGTGCCATTCGTGTAAACTTTTGTAAAAAAAAACCTGACAAGAAATACAAAAACAATAAATGTAAATCTGTTAAACAAAGACCACAAAACTAGCATTAGGCGAACGCCCGAGCAAGAGCTATAGCTTAAAAATAAGTACGTGTCACATTAATTCAATAATATTCAATGTAATAGAAAAAGTATATTAAACTTGCGCGAAGTTTTCGCTTGGAGAAAAATTTAAAAATTATATTAGTAGTCCTATTTTACAAAGGGCTATTTAAATTAAAACTTCAATAAACGTACAAAAAATATCAAGATATAAAATTATTTTCTTACTCATCATGAATAATAAAAATTTTTCAACTCGAAAAAATGTGCTTTCGCACAACGCCCTCATCATTTTTGATACGATTTAAAAAATGCGTTTCAACTGGGATGTGTGAACTAAAACGTTAAAATCAAGTATGTATAAATAAGGTTATAATATTACATCAAGTATACGTCGTACAAGACGCAAGCAAATATTTTTCTGTGAAAGTTCATATGGGGCGTATACTTAATGTAAAGATTTTTTGACTTTGGAATTTGCCAGCTATAAGATAGCAAAAATTTAAGAAATTTCTCAAATTATTTTAAACTTTTTGTACAAGGAAATTTTATCATTAATTTTATTCAAAGTTTTACCACAAAAATTTCTATTACAATTACTTATTTATTTACTTTTCATTTTTGAGAAAGATCAAGTAGAAAAAAAGAGTTCACTTGATTAATTTATATTTTTGAATAAGGAATAATAATTCTTTGAATAAAGGATAATGTTTTCAGCTCAAATAGAAAATAGAAATTCCCAGCAATATTATAAATAACAAACTTTTATTTTAGATACAACAGGAACAAAACAAAAAACTTACGAGTTTAAATTAACTGAGTACAGGTTTCCACCTTAGCTGGAGCATGATTAAAATAATATCCAAAATAAGACTAAAGCAAGATGATTAGAACAGGCAACGGCTAGAAGTTTTCACGTTCACTTTTATAATAAGCCATAAAATTTAGCTACACAACTCGCACGACAAACTCAAAGTTCTACTAATAAATGCCAGTGGTCTACTTTAATTTCTTCACCTAAAGTGATCTTGAAGTTCTTGCTTAATTAATTTTTTCTTCGAACTCGATAAGCAAGATTATATACACACATATAATTTTGTAATTATTTTTGCAAGCGTTTTTTGTTCAAAATTTTTTTGACTTGAGTAAAACTTTTACATGAAAAGCATTCATTTTTTTTTGAGCAATTTTCATAACATTTCCTAGACGTATCGTCTGCTTTACTTCGGGAAATAGAAAGTTTTACGGTATTTTACAGCCTAGTCAACAGAACCTTTGTTTGCTAAAATTACGAAAGCATCTAGTAAAAAGATATTTCTGTTGCAAAAATGAAAAGTGCTTAAGATAAGATAAGCATATTTTGAGTTAATGGTAATAATCTGTATATTTTAAAATACCCCTGGGCCAAATCTCAATAAAATTGTGCGATTTCTCGAGAAATTACAGCAAAATGACTTGCGACTTGTCATTTTTAGACTTCTAATTTCATTTGGAATAATTGCTTAATTTATGTTATAGTTTAGTATATTTCAACTTGAATGTATTATGAACAGTGTGTAGAACGATGTTTACTTTAAAAATAAAAGTTAAATGATAATTTAACAATTGAACTGTAAAAGATATAAATCAACTTGAACGCAAAACAGTCAAATATGACTAACTTGGGGCCACACGTTCAATTTTTGCCTTTCAATTCCATTCAATTTGAAATACACTCACACGTTTTTTACTAACACACTCAAACTTTTTATATTGAAAACTAGATTGCTTTCAAATTCACCTATCCATTTATATGGCAACTTAAATTGACTATCAATTTGTGTCACAACTATCAATTTCAAGGAATTTTGACACACAGTATGTGTGATGAAATTGAAACCGATTTATTGAACGTGTGGCTGCAGCGTAAAGCAATTTTTCCTATTTGCCACAGATTGAGAAAACTGGTCTACAAATTTGGAAAAGAAAATTACTGCAGAAACGAAGCATGTTTTTCAACTAATCTGGTATAAAACTTAGGCTATCACTTCTTGATCATTTTTTATTGCATGCTGGTAATACTGACACTTCAATTTCACAATTTTTAATTTGACTGAAGCCCACATTCATTCTAAATCTTCATAGTAGTAGCGTTTAAGCACGTCATGAAGTTTGTGTATTACTGCTTTTGTGTGCGGTGAATATTTGGTTGAAAAAAAAGAATATGCAATATCAGAAATCATTAAAATATGCATATTTACATTATTTTGGTTTTGCTGTCAGAAACTTGAACAAACCATGGACATCGACAATATTTTGCAATAGTTGCAAAAGTGTTTTATACAAGTAGTCAAATGGCAAGAAGATCTATTTCGATTTTTCAATTCCAGTACTTTGGAGAGAATCAAGTTACCACTAAACCGACTGTTATTTCTGTTTAACAAAAGTTTATGCACTCAGTAAGAAAAATCGAAAAAATATTACTTAAGCGAATGTGCGAATGTACCAACGATATCCAAAACTAGTTTAACGTCCACCAAATGATCTATTACCAATCATTTCCAGAGCGGTGAACAAGGGGAGCGTGCTCACCAAGATTTAATGAAAAGCATGCTCAGTAAGAGCATGACTCTAATACGTAAAACCAAACCAACAAAATACAAACGACGTCATTCACTTTTGAAAATGCATTAATTTTTAAATAAACTAATGATTGTTTGTGTAAAAAAACGAATAAAAACATTTTACTGATTCAAATTCAGCGCAACAAATTACTCTATAAAAGATATTTGGTTGCTCCAGTCCAAAACCTCGTTGGCTAGTGTAATCTTCTAAAAATTTCTTTTACTAAAATTTTATATTACACTATACAAGGTACAAAAAATAACAATGCTATGTCAAATGATTATTTTAGAGGGAACTAAAAAATGTATAAGCTTACCTGCATTTTAAAAGTTTACATCTGAAACTCAGTTTATTTAAAGTTGCGCCCTTGAGTAGTAAAAAAAATTTAGAAAATCGCGTGCTACTTAGCTTTTTGATATATTATGTTTTCAGAGCATTTATTCAAAATATTACAAGCAACATTTTGTTGGGATACATTCATTAAACCTCTAACTCTTCTGAAAATTAGTATTTTTTGCAATTCAATTAAAATCGAAAATCACCTTTAAAACCAGGGGAAATATTTGACATGAAATTCTACTGTAGGTTTCAGAACACATTTAAGTCAAAAAATCTACTTATATACCAGAAATGATTATCAGCCTGGCCCAAGATGTCGATAGGGTTGCCAATACCTTACTGACAACACTTCAACTATACTAATGTTTTGCCTTTAACTATATTAACCCTAGAATACTAACCCACATAAATTTTACGTGTAGTTTTTTTATTATTGTTGCTACAAAAGCATCAAGCGGCTTAACGAAACGAAATTGCACAAGTGCTTGTTGTAAATGTTTATGAACAAACGCCACACTATAAACAAATCATATTTAGTCATTAAACCGCTCTAACAATGTGATCATTACAAGGCTATACGTAAAATTTACGTGCTGTTAGTACTAAGAGTATAATTTGTATACGTAAGTTATACGTGGCGTTAGTAATAAAAGTATAAATTTGTAGAAGTACTCGTATTTAAAAAAAAAAAAAAAAAAAACAAATAAAAAACATTACTAAGCTCCAGCGACTTCCACAACATCAGCGACGTTAGACATAAAAAGAAGGATTTTGATAGCAACGATAGTTCCGCTGATAAGAAGTGGTGCCTCACTGCAACAGATGAAAATAACATCGAAAAAAATTGGAAAAAAAACGAAAATTTCATGTTAAGCAAAATAAGCTACAAAAAAAACAAGACTAACAGAAGAAATTACTGTAGCTAATCCAGTACCAGAAAATATCGTAATTTTAAGTAAGAATGACCCTGTTTGAAACAACTTTCCATTTTGCAATGAAGGCGCTACAGTAAGTAAAATTTACGTGGCGTTAGTATTAACGCAGTCTTAAATAGCGTTAGTATCTAGGGTTAATTTAAAAGCAGAACACTGTTAGTTTGAAGAAAAACCTCATTTTATTGTACCGTATTTTTACTGAATGTTTGTTTAAATATTTAAAAAATATAAAAAAGAGAATAAAATCTTTAACCTAATACTTTCTTCTTTACTTCCTTGTTATTATAAAAAAAAATAAGTAAAAATTAATATGTACATCTACACCACTTTTACTGTAATAAAAACTTATTAATTATTATTATAACCAACTAGTCTGCAAATGTATGTAGATTCATACATGTATGTAGAAAATTAGCAAGATTACATTTTAAGAACTTAATGCATTGCAACCTCTATCGTAAAGTAAATGTTACAACTCACCACCCGAAACAGTTAAAAGTTTTCATACCATGAACGTTTTACCTTTAATCGACCACATTACCAATAACCGCAAAATTTAATCAGCGATTCAGTATCTTGCATAATACAAATGTACATATATTCAGTTGCATATTCATTTAAGTTCACCCACTCAAACTTTAAATACCTCCACACACAGCCGCGTCGTTTCGCAAGTGTATGCACAAACGAATCACAAGTACATGAACTGGGATTTTCCAAAAAGTGTGTTTTAGCTCTAATGCAAAGATACAAACTTAGATAATTTATGTTTATACATATAAATAGTAATACATATATGTATGTATATAGAATCATAGAGTACACTTAAAATAATGTTTTTAAAAACAGGGAGACTCGTCAATATTCATACCAATTGTATAATTGCTTGGGAATGTGCTCGATTGAGCAAAAGTTTAACTAGTACAAGAAACTTAAAAGCAACAAAAAAAACGTTGAAGCTAATTGTTAGAGCTTTTGATTCGAAAACGCACAATTAAGTTTTTGTTGTATAAAAACTATTAAGTAGACGTTACGTAAGGGGTTTGCTGTTCTGTTTCATAAAACCATTGATATTTGATTTTTCACTTTTTGTTAATTTAAAATTTTATATTTTATCAATCATTAACAATGATTTGTGAGCGGTATACAGTTACGTACATTTGAATTTTGATTTTTTTGAGACGTTATGTTGGTACTCACGTCTCTCATTTATGCCGACAGTTTCGGTCATTTTGAATGTTCAGTTAATTGTTGGCAGCTGCTTTGCTTGCACGTGTTTTGGCTCGTCTTCGATTTTTATCTATTAAAAAAATGGAACAAAGAATCTGTATCAAATTTTGTGTGAAAAACGAAATTAAGTGCGCGGATGTATTCTGAATATTGTGGCATACAGAGAAGCTAGCTTGGACCGAAGCAACATTTATCGGTGGTACAAAATGTTCTCAGAAGGCCGAGAAGATGTGATCGATGAAAACGTGCCGGACGCCCGAGCTTTTCAATAGCAGACGAAAAAATTGATGAAGTGAAGAAAATGGTATTGGCCAATCGTCGAATCACCATTAGAGAAGTTTCTGAGGACCTAGACATATCGATTGGCTCGTGTCACTCGATTTTTATCAATGATTTGGTCATGAGACGGGTCGCCGCAAAATTTGTACCAAAATTGCTCAATTTCGACCAAAAACAGCATCGCATGAACATTGCTAATGAGCTGTTGAAGTCTGTCCACGAAGAGCCAAATTTGCTCCAGTGGCTCATAAGTGGTGACGAATCGTGGGCTTATGGTTATGACGTGGAAACCAAGGCTCAATCATCTCAATGAAAGCTGCCGCACGAGCCAAAACCGAAAAAAGCGCGCCAAGTTCGGTCGAATGTAAAAGTTTTGCTTACAGTTTTTTTTCGATTGCAGGGACGTGGTGCATCATGAGTATTTGCCACAGGGTAGAACGGTCAGTAAGGAATATTATCATATTACCTGCAATTTATGCGCAATTTGCGGGAAGCAATCCGACAGAAACGCCCGGATTTGTGGAAGAACAAAAATTGGCTTTTGCACCACGATAACGTCCCTGCTTACACATCGTTGCTTGTACGCAACTTTAGTCCCCAGATCTGGCCCCCTGTGACTTTTTCTTGTTCCCGAAACTGAAGAGAAACATGAAAGGACGACGCTACGCTACAATTGACGAGATAAGGATGGAATCGAAGACGAAGCTGAACAAGATTTAAAAAAAATGATTTTATGAAGTGCTTCGAAGATTGGAAAAAACGATGGCATAAGTGCATTATATCTGAGGGGGATTACTTTGAAGGGGACAAAATAGATATTCATGAATAAATAAATAATTTTTGAAAAAACACAAAATTCGCGATACGTTTTGAACACACCTCGTACATACTTATGTATGTAAAATTTATTCATTAAAAATAATTATATCAAAGCTCGCTGTGAGGTTATAAGTTTTCAGTTTGAAGTATAACATTCAAATAAATTAATTGTAATAAAAATAATATTTAATGACGTTGAAAGCAAAACACAACTTATGAGTTATGAAAAATCGAATCGAGGCTTAATGGTAACTGTTATAGTCTGGATCTAAGTAGAATTTTTAGAACATGTAAAAAAATCAAGACCTTCTATGGTAAAAATTAATTCAGTTCGACATTTGGTTGAATTTGGATATTGTGGCTTGTTCTGATAATGGAGCAGCAGTGTATTTTTAAATTTGGATTAGAAAATTCATTAGAAGTGCACCTTTTTTTTCACGGAATCACGGATATTTTTTATCAAAATAGTATTCATATGGTAAGGAAAAAGCTTTAGAAGTTCTATGTCAAAAGCACACAAATTCAAACAATTTTGCTTTTACATCGAATTGCATAATAAGCCCCCAGGTTTAGAAAACAGTAACTGAAACCGGTGGTCTTAAACAACGTTTACACCGAAATTACAGTTTTTATTTTGTAAGTTTTTAGCAAATTCTAGTTACGTATGAAACCAAAAATATGTTTTTCCTGGAAGTTAAAACAAAAATATAAATACCTGATAAATTATTAAAAGCGAAATGTGAAAAACTGAAACGTCAAGTCTGATATTTGATTTTAAGGTCCTTTTCTGCAAATCACGACATTACAAATCATGGTGATTTGAAAAATTTAAAATTTAATAAAAGCATTACTTTTGTAAATTGCATGATTTAAAGCATATGAAAAAATTATATTTAATCACCCGAATAGCCAGCTTTTCTTTCACCGATATATAAAGATATACATAAATACTCGTATGTACATTCTTTTGGATGACAATTGCTTAAAAAAACAGCAAAAACATGCAGTCAGTCATTAATGTTCTTCCAATAATAGTCATTTGAGGGTAGGATGGCTAGTGTTATTTTTTATATGCTTAGATTGCTTTTTTAATATTTTCGCATGCAATGCACTATGGCGCAGACGACTACTTTCTCTGGCCAAAACATTTTTTGTATGACCTTTGCTGATGTATTTATTATTGCACTCTAGTAGTTCGTACTAGTGTTGTCATTCAAACAAAAATTATTCGAATATTCGAACAACTTTTTTTTCATTTTTGTTCGAACGAATAAAAATTTTCAACTTAGAATAAAAACTTATTGGAATAATTTTGGTACAATATTCGAATATTCGAACAATTTCCTTAATTACTTTGTATAAAAAGTATTTTACATTTCATAACTCTTTACTTTGTCAACAATATATAGAATGTTAAGTAATCAAACTAAACTGCATTTCTACAGAACTAATCAAAAGCCATTAGAATCAAATTATTGAACGTCGCAAAAAATCATTAAATGCTTTAATATTATTCCTTCAATATTATTCCTATCCAATACTAACTTTTTAAAATATGCCACAAAAAGTGAAATACTTTATTTCCACAATGAAGTACTAGCTAGGTAACATTTCTCAAGCAACTGATAATGTTTTATTAACTGATCTAAAAATTTTTATCAATAAAGTAATAAATAATATTAATATAAAAATTGTCAACAATATTGAGGTTGATTTAAATTATTTGGAAACATCAAAGAAGAGATTGTGCAAACTTTATATGATTTTTAATACTTTTTGAACTACGAGTATATCACAAGCATTAACAATTCGCGAAAGAAATTTGTATAATTTTTCTTTTATTAAAACTAAAAAAAAGAATCGTCTACAAGCTAAAAAGTTGGATTATGTGCCATTTTGATTTATTACTTATGACTTCATTGCTGCGAGCCGACGAAAATCGGTACATTGCGCCGATAGTGGGAACTCGGCCTTAGACTCCGTACTCTTTTTTAACGTGCTTACACGTGCTTAAAAACTGTAACATAAAAAGTATATAAAAATGTTGAAGTAGCGGAGGTTTAAGGTTGATGGTATAAAAATTATATCACTGCGCATTGTATCTATGGCTAAAAACAACAAAGTGAAGGACATGGATAGTTTCTATATATTTAAAACTATTGGGGATGAACTTGTAGTGGAAGATATTCCATCACAGCTGATTTAATTGTCGCTTATGTTGAGTATCTCGATGACCAGAAATAAATCTCGGAATTTTTTGATCACATCGTTGCAGTTGACAATAAAAATAATCACTTTGATGAAGCTGAAATCCCGGAAACTTACATCAGAGTTGAATAGAAAGAGCCTCAACTGGTGGAATCGAGTTTTTTTTTCATTTATCTCATGTGGCAGTCGAGTTGGGTATAACTCACAACTAAAACATTTTAAGTTGTATATAATTTCAAGTCTGTTTCACTCAGGCTCTAGTTCATCAGTCACCTCTGGAAAGCCAAATAAAAAAGCAATATTTGACTTAAAAAATAATAAACCTTTTGTAGATCAGCATACTTGCCTCATCATCGTCACCACACTATAAAGACGCAGCAACACGGGACACCAGAGATGAACTCAGTAAATGTGCCCTACTTGCGATGTTTCACTTTGTTTAAGTAAAACGAAATTCTGCTTTAATGATTTTCATAAATAAAACTACTTCATAAGCACGGTGGTATCAAAATCATCCTTGAAGGGTAATTTTTTTTTACTTGTTTCCATTAAATTACCTCTTTAAATAAATGAAAATAAAAATGTTCTTAATTTTTTGTCGATTTCATATAGTGCCCTGGAAAGACTCATATATTTTAGAATTATAATAGTTTTACTTTTTTTAGTCGAATGGTATACAATAATTTTTTGCCCACTGTAGCGCTTTTATTTAAGGAAACTTGTTAAGACAGATGTTTAAATATTGGTCGGTGCTTTGTAAACCTTAATTCCTGTCATGAAATTGAAATTTTAATTCATCACCTAATGTCAGGATATTAACATAACGTTTAACTGTTAACAACTTCAACTGTATGAGTATAACAATATGCTTGCGTGAATGTATGTAACCACTCGTATGTAGCTACGTTCAAAACAATATAGCCACGTATGTGTGTATTAACTTTTGAGTACACAGTGTAGTGTGTATGCTCAACGGAAGTAACAGCAGCTCTTAACACAGTTGTTTCCCTATGACTTTATGTATTTTCCTCTTCATGTACTAGTTCGTATATGTGTGTGTTTGTGTGCATTTATATTTCAGACATACGACCGTGGTCTAATGCTTGGAACAACTTTCATGTATGAGCTTATTTATTATATGTATGTATTAGTTTTTGCATAAGAGCTTTAACATAAAAAAACAAAAAATTTTTTATATTACTCTCAAATTACCACAAACTTTTAACTTTTTATAAGAGTACATACAACACTTTTCTTAGCCCCAGAGGTTTAACACTCGGCTTCATTTTATTAAAATTAATTTTTCATATGCGCCATTTAGAATGTATCTTCAGGGCTGGTTTTCTTTTAACATTCATTTTCTCCTGACAAGTGTACGTTGGAAAAGTTAGAAAAATATTAACCGCGATCAAAACTTCAAAAGAGGTGAAGATGATTTATTGTTTATCTATTATTAAGATTTAATTAACTTCCAGTACAAAAAAAAATGTATTTTGTTAACACTGCATACAGACAGCAAAATGTAGTTAAAAATAGCTTATTTCGTGATAAATAAAGTTTTAATTAAAGTGTTATGTTTCAAAAATCTAGACGGGCTAATAAACTATGGTATGTTAATGTAGAAAATTAATATTCAAGTATAATTTCAATGAGTTGAGGTTATGGGTGAGTACTGAAGTATCTTTTAAAATTTTAATTATTCCAACATATGAGGCAACCCAATATAGAGGATAGAGTCAAAAAGGCCATCACTGCTCTATACGCATATAAAAATATGCTAGGCAAGACATGGGGTCTTTCGCCTAATCTTACATATTAGACCTACACAGCGGTAGCTAGACAAATTCTACTCTACGGAATACCATACAAGGTGGAGGGCGACTGACAAAAGTATACCTGAAAAACATGGAATGTAGCTCAGACTACATCATTCCAGAAATTAACTTCCTAGCCAAACCACAAATCACTATAAGGGCAGAAGGCTATCTTGAAGGTGGTAGTGGCTATAGTTTTAATTTCTTCACTGATGGCTCAAAGATGGATGTAGGAGTAGGAGCTGCGGTTTACTGCGCGGAGCTCAGTATAGAGGAATCTTATAAACTTCATGATTACTGTAGCGTCTTCCAGGCGGAAATCTATGCAGCCAAAATGGCTGCAGAATTAGCTTTCACCCCTCAAACCATAAATGCGCAATTAAGGCAATCTCAGCAGGCTGCAACTACTCCTCGGTTGTGCTCATGTGTAAAAAGGCCCTAAATATTTTATGTGCTTGCAGACAAGTACATATTTATTGGGTCCGAGGACACATGGGGATTGAGGGAAACGAAATGGACGATATACTGGCAAAAAGGGGGACCCAATTACCTGTGGAAGAAACGATATATGTCCGGAAACCAATTCAATAGCTGGATCATAGACTCTAAGATGATGGAAGAAGCGCAGGAAAGTTGGCGTGCGACGAAAACTTGCAAAACTTCTAAAATCATGTGGAGCTCCTATGATCCTAAATTGACTAAATTCCTTTTATCACTGACTGTAGACTTCTAGTGGGGGTATTAACTGGACACTGCTGGACGGCTTCGTATGCCTGGTACCTGCAGGAAATGTAGGGTGCACGGAGTATTGGAGACAGTAGAACATCTACTGTGCCACTGTTCGGCTCTAAGCCGCACTAGATTTGACTGTCTTGGTGATCACACTTTTCGAAGTCTTGAACTTGTATCGGGAATGGAAATGTGTAGACTGCTAAGGTTTGTTAAATCTGTGTGGAAGTCATTCGATACAAGCAGCACGAACTAGGCTGCCATATTTACAGGTTTCTTGTCATCTGCTGGTATCGCTAAGGATCAATACTGAGCTATGCAAGGTCCCTGACCAATCAGACTAACCTAACCTAACCTAACATATGAGGCGTTATTGGTGAAGAAATCCGAATTTGTTTTGCCAAAATGCCTTGATTTTAATTAAACTAAACTTCTAGCGGAGGTGAATGTATGATGCTTTTTTGAGTTTTGTGGTGCTAAGATGTTTCTGTTTTTAGATTTTTTTTCTTCATATATTGGATGTAAAGGAAAGCCGAAATTAAAAGAAGTGATTCTTAAAAAAATTGCTTGATTAAAAAAATAAAAAAAAACTTTTTAAAAATGTATGCACAAAACTGGAATTGATCAATTTGTGTTGAAATTTTTTTAACTTCGGCACTATTTTCGTTTTATTAAGCTAAAAAAAAATATTGAAATGGTCACTTCCAGTTTTGTATTGCGACAAGCATTTCAAACTAGCTTCAAAACATTTTTAGTATTATTAATATACATGGACTATATTCGAATTAAAAAAATAATAAAAAATTAGGATACATAAAAATGGGAATTCAACATGTTCACTTCTCATTTTGTAGTGCGACAAGCATGTTAGGACATTTGTACAACTTTTATTTCCAAACTTGTTTACGGGCATGTTCTGACAATTTCGTAAGTTGGGGGCATACGAGCATATTTAGCTAGTGGCTCATCATCACCTTCACTCCAATCATCCTTACTACAACATTTATCAATTTTGCCCTCAGATACTACACTACAAATATTTTTGATAATATAACAGTTTCGTGCAATTAAAATACATATTATATTTTCTGCCAACAACGCGATTATCCTAAAACAAAAATAATTGAGAGCAAAATGAGTAACTTTAATTTTGCTTAGTTCCAAATATCATGGTTATATGTACAACAATAAACTTCGGTGTAATTTTAATTGAAATTTTTGTTGTATTTACCAATCGCAACTAAGAAGGTTTTTAGTTCCAGATGTCATAGATAATATGCATATTTTGCAGTTTTGTAGGAGTGCACTTTAACAATTTTAAGTCGCTTTTCAGTTATTTGATTATTTTACAGTTAAAGTAAATTTACATTAATTTGTACAAGGAAAAATAATCGATAAGCTTTTTGTTTAGAATTATGTTTGCATACACACAAATTCATTTATTTTGTAATTTATAATAATTTATTAATTATTTACAATTAGCAAAAAATGAGAAATGTGAAGACATCCGTGATCAAACAATTGTATGAACATTAACTTTTATTTCCAGCAAAAATTACTGCTTCCCCGAAGCGTATTTGTAAGGGAGACAATCTTATGGTAGAATTAGTCGATTCGTATCGTGAGTTTAGAAAATCTGTAACATAAATCAAACATGTTGCTGTTTATTTAATATGTATCATAACGTATGTGAGGTAGAAATCTACATAAAATAGATTTTTCTCTCACATACATACACAAACATGTATAACGCAAAGAGAAATATATACAATAACAGCTGATACATTCGGTTGCAGCCTCACATATTTACTAACTAACATACAGATTTAAACGATACAAAAACAAACAAAAAAAGCGAACAAATTGTTTGTAAATATTTATTTTTTTTTTCATATGAAAAAAAACGTTGAGATTTTCCGATTAAAATGGGAAATTCTGAAAGTTGAAAAAAAATGATAAGTATTATTATAACCAGCTGATGTTGTTGATTTTACTGTTAACAAAAGTTATTGTTGCGATTCGAGAGAACAAATTATTTTAATGGTTAATCTTAACAATTTAAGCTGTTGAAATAACCAACATCAGTTGTTAATGCACTGCAATGTTAGCTTAAAGCTCTATCATTTTATGCTGTTGATTTTTAAATCTCATTGTGTTGAGGAAGTTAGCAAAGACATTTGCAAAAACAAATTTTAATTTGAATTTTGGTAAAAAATTGTCAAGAAATTAATTAATATAGAATATTTATAAGACAATATTAATCAATATAATACAAAATTTCTTTAGCTTAAGAAAAATTTACATATCAAAAACAATAAAAAAATTGTATTGATTTTATTTTAGTTTATTATTATAATTATCGTCCATTTTTTATGCAAAAAATTAAATTGATTATACATCGTTAATTGTTTTATACAAAAAATTTAATGGAATATACATAGTCCATTTTTTTATACATCGTCCATTTTCTATAGAAAAAATTAAATTGATTATAAATCTTTCATTTTGTATGCAAAAAATTTAATGGACTATCAAAAGGTTTTTTATGCAAAAAATTTAATGGACTATACATCGTTAATTTTTTTATGCAAAAAATTTAATTGACTTATACATCGTCCATTTTTTATGCAAAAAATTTAATGGACTATACATCGTCCATTTTTCATGTGAAAAGTTTTTTTGTGCAGAAAATTTAATGGACTATACATCGTCCATTTTTCATGCAACTTACATCGTCCATTTTTTTATGCAAAAAATTAAATGGATTATACATCGTTAATTTTTTAATGAAAAAAATTTAATGGAGTATACATCGTCCAGTTGTCATGCCAATAGTTTTTTATGCAAACAATGTAATGGACTGTACATCGTAAATTTTTTTATGCAGAAAATTAAACGGATGGATGGATCCATTTTTTATGCAAAAAATTAAATGGATTATACATCTTTAATTTTTTATGCAAAAAATGTATGCATCGTCCATTTTTCATGTCAAAAGGTTTTTTATGCAAAAAATTTAATGGACCATAAGACATCATCCATTTTTCATAGCAAAAGTTTTTTTTTATGCAAAAAATTTAATGGACTATACATCGTCCATTTTTGATGTCAAAAGTTTTCTTATGCAAAAAATTAAATAGATTATATATACATCGTTAATTTTTTAATGCAAAAAATTATATGGATTATACATCTTTAATTTTTTATGCAAAAAATGTATGCATCGTCCATTTTTCATGTCAAAAGGTTTTTTATGCAAAAAATTTAATTGACTTATACATCGTCCATTTTTTTATGCAAAAAATTTAATGGACTATACATCGTCCATTTTTCATGCCAAAAGTTTTTTTATGCAAAAAATTTAATGGACTATAATACATCGTCCATTTTTCATGCCAAAAGTTTTTTTATGCAAAAAATTTAATGGACTATACATCGTCCATTTTTGATGTCAAAAGTTTTTTTATGCAAAAAATTAAAAAAAATTAGATAGATCGTCCATTTTTTTATGGAATAAATTAAATGGATTATACATCATTAATTTTTTTATGCAAAAAATTTATACATCGTCCATTTTTCATGCCAAAAGTTTTTTATGCATAAAATTTAATGGATTATTTATCGTCCATTTTTATGCAAAAAATAAATGGACTATACATCGTCCATTTTTTATGCCAAAAGTTTTTTTATGCAAATAATTTAATGGACTATACATCGTCCATTTTTTATGCAAAAAATTAAATGGATTATACATCGTTAATTTTTTTATGCAACAAATTTAATGGACTATACATCGTCCATTTTTCATGCCAAAAGTTTTTTTATGCAAAACATTTAATGGACTATACATCGTCCATTTTTGATGTCAAAAGTTTTTTATGCAAAAAATTTAATGGACTATACATCGTCCATTTTTTATGGAAAAAATTAAATGGATTATATCGTTAATTTTTTTATGCAAAAAAATTATACATCGTCACTTTTTCATGCCAAAAGATTTTTATGCATACAATTTAATGGACTATTTATCGTCCATTTTTTATGCAAAAAATAAATGGACTATACATCGTTCATTTTTTTATGCAACAAATATAATGGACTATACATCGTCCATTTTTCATGCCAAAAGTTTTTTTATACAAAAAATTTAATGGAATATATATTGTCCATTTTTTATGCAAAAAATTAAATGGATTATAAATCTTTTATTTTTTATGCAAAAAATTTAATGGACAAATTTATGTAATGATTTCAAATTTAGCCATACCAATATCAGTGAATTTGTTGAGCAATTAGCACTTAATTAGTAATTCTTTTTCACGATTTACTTCAGATTTATTCCTAAAGCTAAATCCAAAAGAAAAGAATCTGTAGCAAGAGTATGGAAAAAGCCAGGAAGTGGAAAATTTAGTGTTAATAAAAAAGGCGATCTAATTTCTTATTTTAAAAGAGAGTCGGTGTGCCAATTAGTGAAAATGTCATTTATAGCAACTTATATGTAAGACAATTATGATGTAATTCAAATGTAAATGAGGCATAAGTCTTGACTCATTAGCTATTAAATCCATTAATTCGTCGTCAACTTCAGCAACATCGATAGAGGAAAGTCTTAAAATGGGAAATAGATTTCCAACAGTTCGAGCAATCAATAAATAAAACAAATAGAGAATTTGAAGCGTACTATACTGTTTTAAACGACTTATAAGCGCGTTTCAGCTTATATAGGTAAAAACCTAGAAATATTGTGAAGACATAGTGAAAAAAATTAAAAATAAGACGCCAACTACGTTGTTTTCTTTCTGTTTAATCTGCACAGATGAAGATAACTGAATACCTTCAGTTCCAACGATATAGTTTTTGTACTGTCAAGAAGGCTATAACACACAATTCCATGCATCGTCCATTTTTCATAGCAAAAGATTTTTTATGCAAAAAACTTAATGGACTAGACATCATCCATTTTTTATGGATAAAATTAAATGGACTATACATCGTTAATTTTTTAATGTAAAAAATTAAATGGATTATACATCGTTAATTTTTTAATGCAAAAAATTAAATGGATTTTACATCTTTAATTTTTAATGCAAAAAATTTAATGGACTATACATCGTCCATTTTTCATGGCAAAAGTTTTTTATGCAAAAAATTTAATGGACTATACATCGTCCATTTTTTATGCAAAAAATTAAATGGACTATACATCGTCCATTTTTCATACCAAAAGTTTTTTATGCAAAAAATTAAATGGATATACATCGTCAATTTTTTTATGCAGAAAATTTAATGGACAATACATCGTCCATTTTTCATGCCTAAAGTTTTTTTATGCAAAAAATTAAATGGACTATACATCGTCCATTTTTTATGCAAAAAATTTATACATCGAGCATTTTTGATGCCAAAAGTTTTTTTATGCAAAAAATTCAAAAAATTAAATGGATTATACATCGTTAATTTTTTTATGCAAAAAATTTTATTGATTTATGCATCGTCCATTTTTTTATGTAGTAAATTTAAAGGACTATACATCGTCCATTTTTCATGCCAAAAGTTTTTGTATGCAAAAATTAAATGGATTATACATCGTCCATTTTTTATGGAAATAATTAAATGGATTATACATCGTTAATTTTTTTATGCAAAAAAGTTAATAGACTATACATGTTAGTTTTTTATGCAAAAAATTTATTGGACTATACATCGTCCATTTTTCATGCCAAAAGTTGTTTATGCAAAAAACTTAATGGACTATACATCGTCCATTTTTTATGGATAAAATTAAATGGACTATACATCGTTAATTTTTTAATGTAAAAAATTAAATGGATTATACATCGTTTATTTTTTAATGCAAAAAATTAAATGGATTAAACATCTTTAATTTTTTATGCAAAAAATTTAATGGACTATACATCGTCCATTTTTCATGGCAAAAGTTTTTTATGCAAAAAATTTAATGGACTATAATCGTCCATTTTTTATGCAAAAAATTAAATGGACTATACATCGTCCATTTTATGCCAAAATTTGTTTATGCAAAAAACTTAAGGGACTTTACATCGCCCATTTTTTATGGATAAAATTAAATGGACTATACATCGTTAAATTTTTAATGTAAAAAATTAAATGGATTATATATACATCGTTAATTTTTTAATGCAAAAAATTAAATAGATTATACATCTTTAATTTTTTATGCAAAAAATTTAATGGACTATACATCGTCCATTTTTCATGGCAAAAGATTTTTATGCAGAAAATTTAATGGACTATACATCGTCCATTTTTTATGCAAAAAATTAAATGGACTATACATCGTCCATTTTTCATACCAAAAGTTTTTTTGATACAAAAAATTTAACGGACTATACATCGTCCATTTTTTATGCAAAAAATTTAATGGACTATACATCGTTAATTTTTTTAATGCACAAAATTGACAGGCTTATACATCGTTAATTTTTGATGTCAAAAGTTTTTTTATGGAAAAAATTTAATGGACTACACATCGTTAATTTTTTAATGCAAAAAATTTAATGGAGTATACATCGTCCATTTTTTATGCAAAAAATTAATACGTCGAGCATTTTTGATGCCAAAAGTTTTTTTATGCAAAAAATTCAAAAAATAAATGGATTACACATCGTTAATTTTTTTATGCAAAAAATTTTATTGATTAATGCATCGTCCATTTTTTTATGCAGAAAATTTAAAGGACTATACATCGTCCATTTTTCATGCCAATAGTGTTTTTATGCAAAAAATTAAATGGATTATACACCTTTACTTTTTTATGCAAAAAAATTATACATCGTCCAATTTTCATGCCAAAAGTTTTTTTATGCAATATACATCGATAATTTTTCATACCAAAAGTTTTTTTGATACAAAAAATTTAATGGACTATACATCGTGCATTTTTTATGCAAAATATTAAATGGATTATACATCTTTAATTTTTTATGCAAAAAATTTATTGGACTATACATCGTCCATTTTTCATGCCAAAAGTTGTTTATGCAAAAAACTTAATGGACTAGACATCATCCATTTTTTATGGATAAAATTAAATGGACTATACATCGTTAATTTTTTAATGTAAAAAATTAAATGGATTATACATCGTTAATTTTTTAATGCAAAAAATTAAATGGATTTTACATCTTTAATTTTTAATGCAAAAAATTTAATGGACTATACATCGTCCATTTTTCATGGCAAAAGTTTTTTATGCAAAAAATTTAATGGACTATACATCGTCCATTTTTTATGCAAAAAATTAAATGGACTATACATCGTCCATTTTTCATACCTAAAGTTTTTTATGCAAAAAATTAAATGGATATACATCGTCAATTTTTTTATGCAGAAAATTTAATGGACAATACATCGTCCATTTTTCATGCCTAAAGTTTTTTTATGCAAAAAATTAAATGGACTATACATCGTCCATTTTTTATGCAAAAAATTTATACATCGAGCATTTTTGATGCCAAAAGTTTTTTTATGCAAAAAATTCAAAAAATTAAATGGATTATACATCGTTAATTTTTTTATGCAAAAAATTTTATTGATTTATGCATCGTCCATTTTTTTATGCAGAAAATTTAAAGGACTATACATCGTCCATTTTTCATGCCAAAAGTTTTTGTATGCAAAAATTAAATGGATTATACATCGTCCATTTTTTATGGAAATAATTAAATGGATTATACATCGTTAATTTTTTTATGCAAAAAAGTTAATAGACTATACATGTTAGTTTTTTATGCAAAAAATTTATTGGACTATACATCGTCCATTTTTCATGCCAAAAGTTGTTTATGCAAAAAACTTAATGGACTATACATCGTCCATTTTTTATGGATAAAATTAAATGGACTATACATCGTTAATTTTTTAATGTAAAAAATTAAATGGATTATACATCGTTTATTTTTTAATGCAAAAAATTAAATGGATTAAACATCTTTAATTTTTTAAGCAAAAAATTTAATGGACTATACATCGTCCATTTTTCATGGCAAAAGTTTTTTATGCAAAAAATTAAATGGACTATACATCGTCCATTTTATGCCAAAATTTGTTTATGCAAAAAACTTAATGGACTATACATCGTCCATTTTTTATGGATAAAATTAAATGGACTATACATCGTTAATTTTTTAATGTAAAAAATTAAATGGATTATACATCGTTTATTTTTTAATGCAAAAAATTAAATGGATTAAACATCTTTAATTTTTTATGCAAAAAATTTAATGGACTATACATCGTCCATTTTTCATACCAAAAGTTTTTTTGATACAAAAAATTTAACGGACTATACATCGTCCATTTTTTATGCAAAAAATATAATGGACTATATACATCGTCCATTTTTTATGGAAAAAATTTAATGGACTATACATCGTTAATTTTTTTAATGCAAAAAATTGACAGGACTATACATCGTTAATTTTTAATGTCAAAAGTTTTTTTATGCAAAAAATTTAATGGACTACACATCGTTAATTTTTTAATGCAAAAAATTTTATGGAGTATACATCGTCCATTTTTTATGCAAAAAATTTATACATCGAGCATTTTTGATGCCAAAAGTTTTTTTATGCAAAAAATTAAATGGACTATACATCGTCCATTTTCATGCAAAAAATTAAATGGATTATACATCGTTAATTTTTTTATGCAAAAAATTTTATTGATTTATGCATCGTCCATTTTTTTATGCAGAAAATTTAATGGACTATACATCGTCCATTTTTCATGCCAAAAGTGTTTTTATGCAAAAAATTAAATGGATTATACATCTTTAATTTTTTATGCAAAAAAATTATACATCGTCCAATTTTCATGCCAAAAGTTTTTTTATGCCAAAATTTTAATGGACTATACATCGTCAAACTTTCATGCCAAAAGTTTTTTTATACAAAAAATTTAATGCACTGTACGTCGTTAATTTTTTAATGCAAAAAATTTAATGGATATACATCGTTAATTTTTTAATGTAAAAAATTACATGGATTATATATCGTTAATTTTTTAATGCAAAAAATTAAATGGATTATACATCTTTCATTTTTTATGCAAAAAATTTAAGGGACTATACATAGTCCATTTTTCATGGCAAAAGTCTTTTATGCAAAAAATTTAATGGACTATACATCGTCCATTTTTTATGCAAAAAATTAAATGGACTATACATCGTCCATTTTTCATACCAAAAGTTTTTTTGATACAAACAATTTAACGGACTATACATCGTCCATTTTTTATGCAAAAAATTTAATGGACTATACATCGTTAATTTTTTTAATGCACAAAATTGACAGGCTTATACATCGTTAATTTTTGATGTCAAAAGTTTTTTTATGGAAAAAATTTAATGGACTATACATCGTTAATTTTTTAATGCAAAAAATTTAATGGAGTATACATCGTCCATTTTTTATGCAAAAAATTTATACATCGAGCATTTTTGATGCCAAAAGTTTTTTTATGCAAAAAATTCAAAAAATTAAATGGATTATACATCGTTAATTTTTTTATGCAAAAAATTTTATTGATTTATGCATCGTCCATTTTTTTATGCAGAAAATTTAAAGGACTATACATCGTCCATTTTTCATGCCAAAAGTTTTTTTATGCAAAAATTAAATGGATTATACATCGTCCATTTTTTATGGAAATAATTAAATGGATTATACATCGTTAATTTTTTTATGCAAAAAAGTTAATAGACTATACATGTTAGTTCTTTATGCAAAAAATTTATTGGACTATACATCGTCCATTTTTCATGCCAAAAGTTGTTTATGCAAAAAACTTAATGGACTATACATTGTCCATTTTTTATGGATAAAATTAAATGGACTATACATCGTTAATTTTTTAATGTAAAAAATTAAATGGATTATACATCGTTTATTTTTTAATGCAAAAAATTAAATGGATTAAACATCTTTCATTTTTTATGCAAAAAATTTAATGGACTATACATCGTCCATTTTTCATGGCAAAAGTTTTTTATGCAAAAAATTTAATGGACTATAATCGTCCATTTTTTATGCAAAAAATTAAATGGACTATACATCGTCCATTTTATGCCAAAATTTGTTTATGCAAAAAACTTAAGGGACTTTACATCGCCCATTTTTTATGGATAAAATTAAATGGACTATACATCGTTAAATTTTTAATGTAAAAAAATTAAATGGATTATATATACATCGTTAATTTTTTAATGCAAAAAATTAAATAGATTATACATCTTTAATTTTTTATGCAAAAAATTTAATGGACTATACATCGTCCATTTTTCATGGCAAAAGTTTTTTATGCAAAAAATTTAATGGACTATAATCGTCCATTTTTTATGCAAAAAATTAAATGGACTATACATCGTCCATTTTTCATGCCAAAAGTTTTTTTATGCAAAAAATTAAATGGACTATACATCGTCCATTTTTTATGCAAAAAATTTAATGGACTATACATCGTTAATTTTTTTAATGCAAAAAATTGACAGGACTATACATCGTTAATTTTTGATGTCAAAAGTTTTTTATGCAAAAAATTTAATGGACTACACATCGTTAATTTTTTAATGCAAAAAATTTAATGGAGTATACATCGTCCATTTTATATGCAAAAAATTAATACGTCGAGCATTTTTGATGCCAAAAGTTTTTTTATGCAAAAAATTCAAAAAATAAATGGATTATACATCGTTAATTTTTTTATGCACAAAATTTTATTGACTAATGCATCGTCCATTTTTTTATGCAGAAAATTTAAAGGACTATACATCGTCCATTTTTCATGCCAATAGTGTTTTTATGCAAAAAATTAAATGGATTATACACCTTTACTTTTTTATGCAAAAAAATTATACATCGTCCAATTTTCATGCCAAAAGTTTTTTTATGCAATATACATCGATAATTTTTCATACCAAAAGTTTTTTTGATACAAAAAATTTAATGGACTATACATCGTGCATTTTTTATGCAAAATATTAAATGGATTATACATCTTTAATTTTTTATGCAAAAAATTTATTGGACTATACATCGTCCATTTTTCATGCCAAAAGTTGTTTATGCAAAAAACTTAATGGACTAGACATCATCCATTTTTTATGGATAAAATTAAATGGACTATACATCGTTAATTTTTTAATGTAAAAAATTAAATGGATTATACATCGTTAATTTTTTAATGCAAAAAATTAAATGGATTTTACATCTTTAATTTTTAATGCAAAAAATTTAATGGACTATACATCGTCCATTTTTCATGGCAAAAGTTTTTTATGCAAAAAATTTAATGGACTATACATCGTCCATTTTTTATGCAAAAAATTAAATGGACTATACATCGTCCATTTTTCATACCAAAAGTTTTTTATGCAAAAAATTAAATGGATATACATCGTCAATTTTTTTATGCAGAAAATTTAATGGACAATACATCGTCCATTTTTCATGCCTAAAGTTTTTTTATGCAAAAAATTAAATGGACTATACATCGTCCATTTTTTATGCAAAAAATTTATACATCGAGCATTTTTGATGCCAAAAGTTTTTTTATGCAAAAAATTCAAAAAATTAAATGGATTATACATCGTTAATTTTTTTATGCAAAAAATTTTATTGATTTATGCATCGTCCATTTTTTTATGCAGAAAATTTAAAGGACTATACATCGTCCATTTTTCATGCCAAAAGTTTTTGTATGCAAAAATTAAATGGATTATACATCGTCCATTTTTTATGGAAATAATTAAATGGATTATACATCGTTAATTTTTTTATGCAAAAAAGTTAATAGACTATACATGTTAGTTTTTTATGCAAAAAATTTATTGGACTATACATCGTCCATTTTTCATGCCAAAAGTTGTTTATGCAAAAAACTTAATGGACTATACATCGTCCATTTTTTATGGATAAAATTAAATGGACTATACATCGTTAATTTTTTAATGTAAAAAATTAAATGGATTATACATCGTTTATTTTTTAATGCAAAAAATTAAATGGATTAAACATCTTTAATTTTTTATGCAAAAAATTTAATGGACTATACATCGTCCATTTTTTATGCAAAAAATTAAATGGACTATACATCGTCCATTTTATGCCAAAATTTGTTTATGCAAAAAACTTAAGGGACTTTACATCGCCCATTTTTTATGGATAAAATTAAATGGACTATACATCGTTAAATTTTTAATGTAAAAAATTAAATGGATTATATATACATCGTTAATTTTTTAATGCAAAAAATTAAATAGATTATACATCTTTAATTTTTTATGCAAAAAATTTAATGGACTATACATCGTCCATTTTTCATGGCAAAAGTTTTTTATGCAAAAAATTTAATGGACTATAATCGTCCATTTTTTATGCAAAAAATTAAATGGACTATACATCGTCCATTTTTCATGCCAAAAGTTTTTTTATGCAAAAAATTAAATGGACTATACATCGTCCATTTTTTATGCAAAAAATTAAATGGATTATACATCGTTAATTTTTTTATGCAAAAAAATTATACATCGTCCAATTTTCATGCCAAAATTTTAATGGACTATACATCGTCCAACTTTCATGCCAAAAGTTTTTTTATACAAAAAATTTAATGGACTATACGTCGTTAATTTTTTAATTCAAAAAATTTAATGGATTATACATCGTTAATTTTTTAATGCAAAAAATTAAATGGATTATACATCTTTCATTTTTTATGCAAAAACTTTAATGGACTATACATCGTCCATTTTTCATGGCAAAAGATTTTTATGCAGAAAATTTAATGGACTATACATCGTCCATTTTTTATGCAAAAAATTAAATGGACTATACATCGTCCATTTTTCATACCAAAAGTTTTTTTGATACAAAAAATTTAACGGACTATACATCGTCCATTTTTTATGCAAAAAATTTAATGGACTATATACATCGTCCATTTTTTATGGAAAAAATTTAATGGACTATACATCGTTAATTTTTTTAATGCAAAAAATTGACAGGACTATACATCGTTAATTTTTAATGTCAAAAGTTTTTTTATGCAAAAAATTTAATGGACTACACATCGTTAATTTTTTAATGCAAAAAATTTTATGGAGTATACATCGTCCATTTTTTATGCAAAAAATTTATACATCGAGCATTTTTGATGCCAAAAGTTTTTTTATGCAAAAAATTAAATGGACTATACATCGTCCATTTTCATGCAAAAAATTAAATGGATTATACATCGTTAATTTTTTTATGCAAAAAATTTTATTGATTTATGCATCGTCCATTTTTTTATGCAGAAAATTTAATGGACTATACATCGTCCATTTTTCATGCCAAAAGTGTTGTTATGCAAAAAATTAAATGGATTATACATCTTTAATTTTTTATGCAAAAAAATTATACATCGTCCAATTTTCATGCCAAAAGTTTTTTTATGCCAAAATTTTAATGGACTATACATCGTCAAACTTTCATGCCAAAAGTTTTTTTATACAAAAAATTTAATGGACTGTACGTCGTTAATTTTTTAATGCAAATAATTTAATGGATCTACATCGTTAATTTTTTAATGTAAAAAATTACATGGATTATATATCGTTAATTTTTTAATGCAAAAAATTAAATGGATTATACATCTTTCATTTTTTATGCAAAAAATTTAAGGGACTATACATAGTCCATTTTTCATGGCAAAAGTCTTTTATGCAAAAAATTTAATGGACTATACATCGTCCATTTTTTATGCAAAAAATTAAATGGACTATACATCGTCCATTTTTCATACCAAAAGTTTTTTTGATACAAAAAATTTAACGGACTATACATCGTCCATTTTTTATGCAAAAAATTTAATGGACTATACATCGTTAATTTTTTTAATGCACAAAATTGACAGGCTTATACATCGTTAATTTTTGATGTCAAAAGTTTTTTTATGGAAAAAATTTAATGGACTATACATCGTTAATTTTTTAATGCAAAAAATTTAATGGAGTATACATCGTCCATTTTTTATGCAAAAAATTTATACATCGAGCATTTTTGATGCCAAAAGTTTTTTTATGCAAAAAATTCAAAAAATTAAATGGATTATACATCGTTAATTTTTTTATGCAAAAAATTTTATTGATTTATGCATCGTCCATTTTTTTATGCAGAAAATTTAAAGGACTATACATCGTCCATTTTTCATGCCAAAAGTTTTTGTATGCAAAAATTAAATGGATTATACATCGTCCATTTTTTATGGAAATAATTAAATGGATTATACATCGTTAATTTTTTTATGCAAAAAAGTTAATAGACTATACATGTTAGTTTTTTATGCAAAAAATTTATTGGACTATACATCGTCCATTTTTCATGCCAAAAGTTGTTTATGCAAAAAACTTAATGGACTATACATCGTCCATTTTTTATGGATAAAATTAAATGGACTATACATCGTTAATTTTTTAATGTAAAAAATTAAATGGATTATACATCGTTTATTTTTTAATGCAAAAAATTAAATGGATTAAACATCTTTAATTTTTTATGCAAAAAATTTAATGGACTATACATCGTCCATTTTTCATGGCAAAAGTTTTTTATGCAAAAAATTAATACGTCGAGCATTTTTGATGCCAAAAGTTTTTTTATGCAAAAAATTCAAAAAATAAATGGATTATACATCGTTAATTTTTTTATGCAAAAAATTTTATTGATTAATGCATCGTCCATTTTTTTATGCAGAAAATTTAAAGGACTATACATCGTCCATTTTTCATGCCAATAGTGTTTTTATGCAAAAAATTAAATGGATTATACACCTTTACTTTTTTATGCAAAAAAATTATACATCGTCCAATTTTCATGCCAAAAGTTTTTTTATGCAATATACATCGATAATTTTTCATACCAAAAGTTTTTTTGATACAAAAAATTTAATGGACTATACATCGTGCATTTTTTATGCAAAATATTAAATGGATTATACATCTTTAATTTTTTATGCAAAAAATTTATTGGACTATACATCGTCCATTTTTCATGCCAAAAGTTGTTTATGCAAAAAACTTAATGGACTAGACATCATCAATTTTTTATGGATAAAATTAAATGGACTATACATCGTTAATTTTTTAATGTAAAAAATTAAATGGATTATACATCGTTAATTTTTTAATGCAAAAAATTAAATGGATTTTACATCTTTAATTTTTAATGCAAAAAATTTAATGGACTATAATACATCGTCCATTTTTCATGGCAAAAGTTTTTTATGCAAAAAATTTAATGGACTATACATCGTCCATTTTTTATGCAAAAAATTAAATGGACTATACATCGTCCATTTTTCATACCAAAAGTTTTTTATGCAAAAAATTAAATGGATATACATCGTCAATTTTTTTATGCAGAAAATTTAATGGACAATACATCGTCCATTTTTCATGCCTAAAGTTTTTTTATGCAAAAAATTAAATGGACTATACATCGTCCATTTTTTATGCAAAAAATTTATACATCGAGCATTTTTGATGCCAAAAGTTTTTTTATGCAAAAAATTCAAAAAATTAAATGGATTATACATCGTTAAATTTTTAATGTAAAAAATTAAATGGATTATATATACATCGTTAATTTTTTAATGCAAAAAATTAAATAGATTATACATCTTTAATTTTTTATGCAAAAAATTTAATGGACTATAATCGTCCATTTTTTATGCAAAAAATTAAATGGACTATACATCGTCCATTTTTCATGCCAAAAGTTTTTTTATGCAAAAAATTAAATGGACTATACATCGTTAATTTTTTTATGCAAAAAATTTTATTGATTAATGCATCGTCCATTTTTTTATGCAGAAAATTTAAAGGACTATACATCGTCCATTTTTCATGCCAATAGTGTTTTTATGCAAAAAATTAAATGGATTATACACCTTTACTTTTTTATGCAAAAAAATTATACATCGTCCAATTTTCATGCCAAAAGTTTTTTTATGCAATATACATCGATAATTTTTCATACCAAAAGTTTTTTTGATACAAAAAATTTAATGGACTATACATCGTGCATTTTTTATGCAAAATATTAAATGGATTATACATCTTTAATTTTTTATGCAAAAAATTTATTGGACTATACATCGTCCATTTTTCATGCCAAAAGTTGTTTATGCAAAAAACTTAATGGGCTAGACATCATCCATTTTTTATGGATAAAATTAAATGGACTATACATCGTTAATTTTTTAATGTAAAAAATTAAATGGATTATACATCGTTAATTTTTTAATGCAAAAAATTAAATGGATTTTACATCTTTAATTTTTAATGCAAAAAATTTAATGGACTATACATCGTCCATTTTTCATGGCAAAAGTTTTTTATGCAAAAAATTTAATGGACTATACATCGTCCATTTTTTATGCAAAAAATTAAATGGACTATACATCGTCCATTTTTCATACCAAAAGTTTTTTATGCAAAAAATTAAATGGATATACATCGTCAATTTTTTTATGCAGAAAATTTAATGGACAATACATCGTCCATTTTTCATGCCTAAAGTTTTTTTATGCAAAAAATTAAATGGACTATACATCGTCCATTTTTTATGCAAAAAATTTATACATCGAGCATTTTTGATGCCAAAAGTTTTTTTATGCAAAAAATTCAAAAAATTAAATGGATTATACATCGTTAATTTTTTTATGCAAAAAATTTTATTGATTTATGCATCGTCCATTTTTTTATGCAGAAAATTTAAAGGACTATACATCGTCCATTTTTCATGCCAAAAGTTTTTGTATGCAAAAATTAAATGGATTATACATCGTCCATTTTTTATGGAAATAATTAAATGGATTATACATCGTTAATTTTTTTATGCAAAAAAGTTAATAGACTATACATGTTAGTTTTTTATGCAAAAAATTTATTGGACTATACATCGTCCATTTTTCATGCCAAAAGTTGTTTATGCAAAAAACTTAATGGACTATACATCGTCCATTTTTTATGGATAAAATTAAATGGACTATACATCGTTAATTTTTTAATGTAAAAAATTAAATGGATTATACATCGTTTATTTTTTAATGCAAAAAATTAAATGGATTAAACATCTTTAATTTTTTATGCAAAAAATTTAATGGACTATACATCGTCCATTTTTCATGGCAAAAGTTTTTTATGCAAAAAATTTAATGGACTATAATCGTCCATTTTTTATGCAAAAAATTAAATGGACTATACATCGTCCATTTTTCATGCCAAAAGTTGTTTATGCAAAAAACTTAATGGGCTAGACATCATCCATTTTTTATGGATAAAATTAAATGGACTATACATCGTTAATTTTTTAATGTAAAAAATTAAATGGATTATACATCGTTAATTTTTTAATGCAAAAAATTAAATGGATTTTACATCTTTAATTTTTAATGCAAAAAATTTAATGGACTATACATCGTCCATTTTTCATGGCAAAAGTTTTTTATGCAAAAAATTTAATGGACTATACATCGTCCATTTTTTATGCAAAAAATTAAATGGACTATACATCGTCCATTTTTCATACCAAAAGTTTTTTATGCAAAAAATTAAATGGATATACATCGTCAATTTTTTTATGCAGAAAATTTAATGGACAATACATCGTCCATTTTTCATGCCTAAAGTTTTTTTATGCAAAAAATTAAATGGACTATACATCGTCCATTTTTTATGCATTTTTGATGCCAAAAGTTTTTTTATGCAAAAAATTCAAAAAATTAAATGGATTATACATCGTTAATTTTTTTATGCAAAAAATTTTATTGATTTATGCATCGTCCATTTTTTTATGCAGAAAATTTAAAGGACTATACATCGTCCATTTTTCATGCCAAAAGTTTTTGTATGCAAAAATTAAATGGATTATACATCGTCCATTTTTTATGGAAATAATTAAATGGATTATACATCGTTAATTTTTTTATGCAAAAAAGTTAATAGACTATACATGTTAGTTTTTTATGCAAAAAATTTATTGGACTATACATCGTCCATTTTTCATGCCAAAAGTTGTTTATGCAAAAAACTTAATGGACTATACATCGTCCATTTTTTATGGATAAAATTAAATGGACTATACATCGTTAATTTTTTAATGTAAAAAATTAAATGGATTATACATCGTTTATTTTTTAATGCAAAAAATTAAATGGATTAAACATCTTTAATTTTTTATGCAAAAAATTTAATGGACTATACATCGTCCATTTTTCATGGCAAAAGTTTTTTATGCAAAAAATTTAATGGACTATAATCGTCCATTTTTTATGCAAAAAATTAAATGGACTATACATCGTCCATTTTATGCCAAAATTTGTTTATGCAAAAAACTTAAGGGACTTTACATCGCCCATTTTTTATGGATAAAATTAAATGGACTATACATCGTTAAATTTTTAATGTAAAAAATTAAATGGATTATATATACATCGTTAATTTTTTAATGCAAAAAATTAAATAGATTATACATCTTTAATTTTTTATGCAAAAAATTTAATAGACTATACATCGTCCATTTTTCATACCAAAAGTTTTTTTGATACAAAAAATTTAACGGACTATACATCGTCCATTTTTTATGGAAAAAATTTAATGGACTATACATCGTTAATTTTTTTAATGCACAAAATTGACAGGCTTATACATCGTTAATTTTTGATGTCAAAAGTTTTTTTATGGAAAAAATTTAATGGACTATACATCGTTAATTTTTTAATGCAAAAAATTTAATGGAGTATACATCGTCCATTTTTTATGCAAAAAATTTATACATCGAGCATTTTTGATGCCAAAAGTTTTTTTATGCAAAAAATTCAAAAAATTAAATGGATTATACATCGTTAATTTTTTTATGCAAAAAATTTTATTGATTTATGCATCGTCCATTTTTTTATGCAGAAAATTTAAAGGACTATACATCGTCCATTTTTCATGCCAAAAGTTTTTTTATGCAAAAATTAAATGGATTATACATCGTCCATTTTTTATGGAAATAATTAAATGGATTATACATCGTTAATTTTTTTATGCAAAAAAGTTAATAGACTATACATGTTAGTTTTTTATGCAAAAAATTTATTGGACTATACATCGTCCATTTTTCATGCCAAAAGTTGTTTATGCAAAAAACTTAATGGACTATACATCGTCCATTTTTTATGGATAAAATTAAATGGACTATACATCGTTAATTTTTTAATGTAAAAAATTAAATGGATTATACATCGTTTATTTTTTAATGCAAAAAATTAAATGGATTAAACATCTTTCATTTTTTATGCAAAAAATTTAATGGACTATACATCGTCCATTTTTTATGCAAAAAATTAAATGGACTATACATCGTCCATTTTATGCCAAAATTTGTTTATGCAAAAAACTTAAGGGACTTTACATCGCCCATTTTTTATGGATAAAATTAAATGGACTATACATCGTTAAATTTTTAATGTAAAAAATTAAATGGATTATATATACATCGTTAATTTTTTAATGCAAAAAATTAAATAGATTATACATCTTTAATTTTTTATGCAAAAAATTTAATGGACTATACATCGTCCATTTTTCATGGCAAAAGTTTTTTATGCAAAAAATTTAATGGACTATAATCGTCCATTTTTTATGCAAAAAATTAAATGGACTATACATCGTCCATTTTTCATGCCAAAAGTTTTTTTATGCAAAAAATTAAATGGACTATACATCGTCCATTTTTTATGCAAAAAATTAAATGGATTATACATCGTTAATTTTTTTATGCAAAAAAATTATACATCGTCCAATTTTCATGCCAAAATTTTAATGGACTATACATCGTCCAACTTTCATGCCAAAAGTTTTTTTATACAAAAAATTTAATGGACTATACGTCGTTAATTTTTTAATTCAAAAAATTTAATGGATTATACATCGTTAATTTTTTAATGCAAAAAATTAAATGGATTATACATCTTTCATTTTTTATGCAAAAACTTTAATGGACTATACATCGTCCATTTTTCATGGCAAAAGATTTTTATGCAGAAAATTTAATGGACTATACATCGTCCATTTTTTATGCAAAAAATTAAATGGACTATACATCGTCCATTTTTCATACCAAAAGTTTTTTTGATACAAAAAATTTAACGGACTATACATCGTCCATTTTTTATGCAAAAAATTTAATGGACTATATACATCGTCCATTTTTTATGGAAAAAATTTAATGCAAAAAATTGACAGGACTATACATCGTTAATTTTTAATGTCAAAAGTTTTTTTATGCAAAAAATTTAATGGACTACACATCGTTAATTTTTTAATGCAAAAAATTTTATGGAGTATACATCGTCCATTTTTTATGCAAAAAATTTATACATCGAGCATTTTTGATGCCAAAAGTTTTTTTATGCAAAAAATTAAATGGACTATACATCGTCCATTTTCATGCAAAAAATTAAATGGATTATACATCGTTAATTTTTTTATGCAAAAAATTTTATTGATTTATGCATCGTCCATTTTTTTATGCAGAAAATTTAATGGACTATACATCGTCCATTTTTCATGCCAAAAGTGTTTTTATGCAAAAAATTAAATGGATTATACATCTTTAATTTTTTATGCAAAAAAATTATACATCGTCCAATTTTCATGCCAAAAGTTTTTTTATGCCAAAATTTTAATGGACTATACATCGTCAAACTTTCATGCCAAAAGTTTTTTTATACAAAAAATTTAATGGACTGTACGTCGTTAATTTTTTAATGCAAAAAATTTAATGGATATACATCGTTAATTTTTTAATGTAAAAAATTACATGGATTATATATCGTTAATTTTTTAATGCAAAAAATTAAATGGATTATACATCTTTCATTTTTTATGCAAAAAATTTAAGGGACTATACATAGTCCATTTTTCATGGCAAAAGTCTTTTATGCAAAAAATTTAATGGACTATACATCGTCCATTTTTTATGCAAAAAATTAAATGGACTATACATCGTCCATTTTTCATGGCAAAAGTTTTTTTGATACAAAAAATTTAACGGACTATACATCGTCCATTTTTTATGCAAAAAATTTAATGGACTATACATCGTTAATTTTTTTAATGCACAAAATTGACAGGCTTATACATCGTTAATTTTTGATGTCAAAAGTTTTTTTATGGAAAAAATTTAATGGACTATACATCGTTAATTTTTTAATGCAAAAAATTTAATGGAGTATACATCGTCCATTTTTTATGCAAAAAATTTATACATCGAGCATTTTTGATGCCAAAAGTTTTTTTATGCAAAAAATTTAATGGACTATACATCGTCCATTTTTTATGCAAAAAATTAAATGGACTATACATCGTCCATTTTTCATACCAAAAGTTTTTTATGCAAAAAATTAAATGGATATACATCGTCAATTTTTTTATGCAGAAAATTTAATGGACAATACATCGTCCATTTTTCATGCCTAAAGTTTTTTTATGCAAAAAATTAAATGGACTATACATCGTCCATTTTTTATGCAAAAAATTTATACATCGAGCATTTTTGATGCCAAAAGTTTTTTTATGCAAAAAATTCAAAAAATTAAATGGATTATACATCGTTAATTTTTTTATGCAAAAAATTTTATTGATTTATGCATCGTCCATTTTTTTATGCAGAAAATTTAAAGGACTATACATCGTCCATTTTTCATGCCAAAAGTTTTTGTATGCAAAAATTAAATGGATTATACATCGTCCATTTTTTATGGAAATAATTAAATGGATTATACATCGTTAATTTTTTTATGGAAAAAAGTTAATAGACTATACATGTTAGTTTTTTATGCAAAAAATTTATTGGACTATACATCGTCCATTTTTCATGCCAAAAGTTGTTTATGCAAAAAACTTAATGGACTATACATCGTCCATTTTTTATGGATAAAATTAAATGGACTATACATCGTTAATTTTTTAATGTAAAAAATTAAATGGATTATACATCGTTTATTTTTTAATGCAAAAAATTAAATGGATTAAACATCTTTAATTTTTTAAGCAAAAAATTTAATGGACTATACATCGTCCATTTTTCATGGCAAAAGTTTTTTATGCAAAAAATTTAATGGACTATAATCGTCCATTTTTTATGCAAAAAATTAAATGGACTATACATCGTCCATTTTATGCCAAAATTTGTTTATGCAAAAAACTTAATGGACTATACATCGTCCATTTTTTATGGATAAAATTAAATGGACTATACATCGTTAATTTTTTAATGTAAAAAATTAAATGGATTATACATCGTTTATTTTTTAATGCAAAAAATTAAATGGATTAAACATCTTTAATTTTTTATGCAAAAAATTTAATGGACTATACATCGTCCATTTTTTATGCAAAAAATTAAATGGACTATACATCGTCCATTTTATGCCAAAATTTGTTTATGCAAAAAACTTAAGGGACTTTACATCGCCCATTTTTTATGGATAAAATTAAATGGACTATACATCGTTAAATTTTTAATGTAAAAAATTAAATGGATTATATATACATCGTTAATTTTTTAATGCAAAAAATTAAATAGATTATACATCTTTAATTTTTTATGCAAAAAATTTAATGGACTATACATCGTCCATTTTTCATGGCAAAAGTTTTTTATGCAAAAAATTTAATGGACTATAATCGTCCATTTTTTATGCAAAAAATTAAATGGACTATACATCGTCCAACTTTCATGCCAAAAGTTTTTTTATACAAAAAATTTAATGGACTATACGTCGTTAATTTTTTAATTCAAAAAATTTAATGGATTATACATCGTTAATTTTTTAATGCAAAAAATTAATTGGATTATACATCTTTCATTTTTTATGCAAAAACTTTAATGGACTATACATCGTCCATTTTTCATGGCAAAAGATTTTTATGCAGAAAATTTAATGGACTATACATCGTTCATTTTTTATGCAAAAAATTAAATGGACTATACATCGTCCATTTTTCATACCAAAAGTTTTTTTGATACAAAAAATTTAACGGACTATACATCGTCCATTTTTTATGCAAAAAATTTAATGGACTATATACATCGTCCATTTTTTATGGAAAAAATTTAATGGACTATACATCGTTAATTTTTTTAATGCAAAAAATTGACAGGACTATACATCGTTAATTTTTAATGTCAAAAGTTTTTTTATGCAAAAAATTTAATGGACTACACATCGTTAATTTTTTAATGCAAAAAATTTTATGGAGTATACATCGTCCATTTTTTATGCAAAAAATTTATACATCGAGCATTTTTGATGCCAAAAGTTTTTTTATGCAAAAAATTAAATGGACTATACATCGTCCATTTTCATGCAAAAAATTAAATGGATTATACATCGTTAATTTTTTTATGCAAAAAATTTTATTGATTTATGCATCGTCCATTTTTTTATGCAGAAAATTTAATGGACTATACATCGTCCATTTTTCATGCCAAAAGTGTTTTTATGCAAAAAATTAAATGGATTATACATCTTTAATTTTTTATGCAAAAAAATTATACATCGTCCAATTTTCATGCCAAAAGTTTTTTTATGCCAAAATTTTAATGGACTATACATCGTCAAACTTTCATGCCAAAAGTTTTTTTATACAAAAAATTTAATGGACTGTACGTCGTTAATTTTTTAATGCAAAAAATTTAATGGATATACATCGTTAATTTTTTAATGTAAAAAATTACATGGATTATATATCGTTAATTTTTTAATGCAAAAAATTAAATGGATTATACATCTTTCATTTTTTATGCAAAAAATTTAAGGGACTATACATAGTCCATTTTTCATGGCAAAATTCTTTTATGCAAAAAATTTAATGGACTATACATCGTCCATTTTTTATGCAAAAAATTAAATGGACTATACATCGTCCATTTTTCATGGCAAAAGTTTTTTTGATACAAAAAATTTAACGGACTATACATCGTCCATTTTTTATGCAAAAAATTTAATGGACTATACATCGTTAATTTTTTTAATGCACAAAATTGACAGGCTTATACATCGTTAATTTTTGATGTCAAAAGTTTTTTTATGGAAAAAATTTAATGGACTATACATCGTTAATTTTTTAATGCAAAAAATTTAATGGAGTATACATCGTCCATTTTTTATGCAAAAAATTTATACATCGAGCATTTTTGATGCCAAAAGTTTTTTTATGCAAAAAATTCAAAAAATTAAATGGATTATACATCGTTAATTTTTTTTATGCAAAAAATTTTATTGATTTATGCATCGTCCATTTTTTATGCAGAAAATTTAAAGGACTATACATCGTCCATTTTTCATGCCAAAAGTTTTTTTATGCAAAAATTAAATGGATTATACATCGTCCATTTTTTATGGAAATAATTAAATGGATTATACATCGTTAATTTTTTTATGCAAAAAAGTTAATAGACTATACATGTTAGTTTTTTATGCAAAAAATTTATTGGACTATACATCGTCCATTTTTCATGCCAAAAGTTGTTTATGCAAAAAATTTAATGGACTATACATCGTCCATTTTTTATGCAAAAAATTAAATGGACTATACATCGTCCATTTTTCATACCAAAAGTTTTTTATGCAAAAAATTAAATGGATATACATCGTCAATTTTTTTATGCAGAAAATTTAATGGACAATACATCGTCCATTTTTCATGCCTAAAGTTTTTTTATGCAAAAAATTAAATGGACTATACATCGTCCATTTTTTATGCAAAAAATTTATACATCGAGCATTTTTGATGCCAAAAGTTTTTTTATGCAAAAAATTCAAAAAATTAAATGGATTATACATCGTTAATTTTTTTATGCAAAAAATTTTATTGATTTATGCATCGTCCATTTTTTTATGCAGAAAATTTAAAGGACTATACATCGTCCATTTTTCATGCCAAAAGTTTTTGTATGCAAAAATTAAATGGATTATACATCGTCCATTTTTTATGGAAATAATTAAATGGATTATACATCGTTAATTTTTTTATGCAAAAAAGTTAATAGACTATACATGTTAGTTTTTTATGCAAAAAATTTATTGGACTATACATCGTCCATTTTTCATGCCAAAAGTTGTTTATGCAAAAAACTTAATGGACTATACATCGTCCATTTTTTATGGATAAAATTAAATGGACTATACATCGTTAATTTTTTAATGTAAAAAATTAAATGGATTATACATCGTTTATTTTTTAATGCAAAAAATTAAATGGATTAAACATCTTTAATTTTTTATGCAAAAAATTTAATGGACTATACATCGTCCATTTTTCATGGCAAAAGTTTTTTATGCAAAAAATTTAATGGACTATAATCGTCCATTTTTTATGCAAAAAATTAAATGGACTATACATCGTCCATTTTATGCCAAAATTTGTTTATGCAAAAAACTTAAGGGACTTTACATCGCCCATTTTTTATGGATAAAATTAAATGGACTATACATCGTTAAATTTTTAATGTAAAAAATTAAATGGATTATATATACATCGTTAATTTTTTAATGCAAAAAATTAAATAGATTATACATCTTTAATTTTTTATGCAAAAAATTTAATGGACTATACATCGTCCATTTTTCATGGCAAAAGTTTTTTATGCAAAAAATTTAATGGACTATAATCGTCCATTTTTTATGCAAAAAATTAAATGGACTATACATCGTCCATTTTTCATGCCAAAAGTTTTTTTATGCAAAAAATTAAATTGACTATACATCGTCCATTTTTTATGCAAAAAATTAAATGGATTATACATCGTTAATTTTTTAATGCAAAAAATTAAATGGATTATACATCTTTCATTTTTTATGCAAAAACTTTAATGGACTATACATCGTCCATTTTTCATGGCAAAAGATTTTTATGCAGAAAATTTAATGGAGTATACATCGTCCATTTTTTATGCAAAAAATTAAATGGACTATACATCGTCCATTTTTCATACCAAAAGTTTTTTTGATACAAAAAATTTAACGGACTATACATCGTCAATTTTTTATGCAAAAAATTTAATGGACTATATACATCGTCCATTTTTTATGGAAAAAATTTAATGGACTATACATCGTTAATTTTTTTAATGCAAAAAATTGACAGGACTATACATCGTTAATTTTTAATGTCAAAAGTTTTTTTATGCAAAAAATTTAATGGACTACACATCGTTAATTTTTTAATGCAAAAAATTTTATGGAGTATACATCGTCCATTTTTTATGCAAAAAATTTATACATCGAGCATTTTTGATGCCAAAAGTTTTTTTATGCAAAAAATTAAATGGACTATACATCGTCCATTTTCATGCAAAAAATTAAATGGATTATACATCGTTAATTTTTTTATGCAAAAAATTTTATTGATTTATGCATCGTCCATTTTTTTATGCAGAAAATTTAATGGACTATACATCGTCCATTTTTTATGCAAAAAATTAAATGGACTATACATCGTCCATTTTTCATACCAAAAGTTTTTTTGATACAAAAAATTTAACGGACTATACATCGTCCATTTTTTATGCAAAAAATTTAATGGACTATACATCGTTAATTTTTTTAATGCACAAAATTGACAGGCTTATACATCGTTAATTTTTGATGTCAAAAGTTTTTTTATGGAAAAAATTTAATGGACTATACATCGTTAATTTTTTAATGCAAAAAATTTAATGGAGTATACATCGTCCATTTTTTATGCAAAAAATTTATACATCGAGCATTTTTGATGCCAAAAGTTTTTTTATGCAAAAAATTCAAAAAATTAAATGGATTATACATCGTTAATTTTTTTATGCAAAAAATTTTATTGATTTATGCATCGTCCATTTTTTTATGCAGAAAATTTAAAGGACTATACATCGTCCATTTTTCATGCCAAAAGTTTTTTTATGCAAAAATTAAATGGATTATACATCGTCCATTTTTTATGGAAATAATTAAATGGATTATACATCGTTAATTTTTTTATGCAAAAAAGTTAATAGACTATACATGTTAGTTTTTTATGCAAAAAATTTATTGGACTATACATCGTCCATTTTTCATGCCAAAAGTTGTTTATGCAAAAAACTTAATGGACTATACATCGTCCATTTTTTATGGATAAAATTAAATGGACTATACATCGTTAATTTTTTAATGTAAAAAATTAAATGGATTATACATCGTTTATTTTTTAATGCAAAAAATTAAATGGATTAAACATCTTTCATTTTTTATGCAAAAAATTTAATGGACTATACATCGTCCATTTTTCATGGCAAAAGTTTTTTATGGAAAAAATTTAATGGACTATAATCGTCCATTTTTTATGCAAAAAATTAAATGGACTATACATCGTCCATTTTATGCCAAAATTTGTTTATGCAAAAAACTTAAGGGACTTTACATCGCCCATTTTTTATGGATAAAATTAAATGGACTATACATCGTTAAATTTTTAATGTAAAAAATTAAATGGATTATATATACATCGTTAATTTTTTAATGCAAAAAATTAAATAGATTATACATCTTTAATTTTTTATGCAAAAAATTTAATGGACTATACATCGTCCATTTTTCATGGCAAAAGTTTTTTATGCAAAAAATTTAATGGACTATAATCGTCCATTTTTTATGCAAAAAATTAAATGGACTATACATCGTCCATTTTTCATGCCAAAAGTTTTTTTATGCAAAAAATTAAATGGACTATACATCGTCCATTTTTTATGCAAAAAATTTAATGGACTATACATCGTTAATTTTTTTAATGCAAAAAATTAAATGGATTATACATCTTTCATTTTTTATGCAAAAACTTTAATGGACTATACATCGTCCATTTTTCATGGCAAAAGATTTTTATGCAGAAAATTTAATGGACTATACATCGTCCATTTTTTATGCAAAAAATTAAATGGACTATATATACATCGTCCATTTTTCATACCAAAAGTTTTTTTGATACAAAAAATTTAACGGACTATACATCGTCCATTTTTTATGCAAAAAATTTAATGGACTATATACATCGTCCATTTTTTATGGAAAAAATTTAATGGACTATACATCGTTAATTTTTTTAATGCAAAAAATTGACAGGACTATACATCGTTAATTTTTAATGTCAAAAGTTTTTTTATGCAAAAAATTTAATGGACTACACATCGTTAATTTTTTAATGCAAAAAATTTTATGGAGTATACATCGTCCATTTTTAATGCAAAAAATTTATACATCGAGCATTTTTGATGCCAAAAGTTTTTTTATGCAAAAAATTAAATGGACTATACATCGTCCATTTTCATGCAAAAAATTAAATGGATTATACATCTTTCATTTTTTATGCAAAAACTTTAATGGACTATACATCGTCCATTTTTCATGGCAAAAGATTTTTATGCAGAAAATTTAATGGACTATACATCGTCCATTTTTTATGCAAAAAATTAAATGGACTATACATCGTCCATTTTTCATACCAAAAGTTTTTTTGATACAAAAAATTTAACGGACTATACATCGTCCATTTTTTATGCAAAAAATTTAATGGACTATATACATCGTCCATTTTTTATGGAAAAAATTTAATGGACTATACATCGTTAATTTTTTTAATGCAAAAAATTGACAGGACTATACATCGTTAATTTTTAATGTCAAAAGTTTTTTTATGCAAAAAATTTAATGGACTACACATCGTTAATTTTTTAATGCAAAAAATTTTATGGAGTATACATCGTCCATTTTTTATGCAAAAAATTTATACATCGAGCATTTTTGATGCCAAAAGTTTTTTTATGCAAAAAATTAAATGGACTATACATCGTCCATTTTCATGCAAAAAATTAAATGGATTATACATCGTTAATTTTTTTATGCAAAAAATTTAATTGATTTATGCATCGTCCATTTTTTTATGCAGAAAATTTAATGGACTATACATCGTCCATTTTTCATGCCAAAAGTGTTTTTATGCAAAAAATTAAATGGATTATACATCTTTAATTTTTTATGCAAAAAAATTATACATCGTCCAATTTTCATGCCAAAAGTTTTTTTATGCCAAAATTTTAATGGACTATACATCGTCAAACTTTCATGCCAAAAGTTTTTTTATACAAAAAATTTAATGGACTGTACGTCGTTAATTTTTGAATGCAAAAAATTTAATGGATATACATCGTTAATTTTTTAATGTAAAAAATTACATGGATTATATATCGTTAATTTTTTAATGCAAAAAATTAAATGGATTACACATCTTTCATTTTTTATGCAAAAAATTTAATGGAGTATACATCGTCCATTTTTTATGCAAAAAATTTATACATCGAGCATTTTTGATGCCAAAAGTTTTTTTATGCAAAAAATTCAAAAAATTAAATGGATTATACATCGTTAATTTTTTTATGCAAAAAATTTTATTGATTTATGCATCGTCCATTTTTTTATGCAGAAAATTTAAAGGACTATACATCGTCCATTTTTCATGCCAAAAGTTTTTTTATGCAAAAATTAAATGGATTATACATCGTCCATTTTTTATGGAAATAATTAAATGGATTATACATCGTTAATTTTTTTATGCAAAAAAGTTAATAGACTATACATGTTAGTTTTTTATGCAAAAAATTTATTGGACTATACATCGTCCATTTTTCATGCCAAAAGTTGTTTATGCAAAAAACTTAATGGACTATACATCGTCCATTTTTTATGGATAAAATTAAATGGACTATACATCGTTAATTTTTTAATGTAAAAAATTAAATGGATTATACATCGTTTATTTTTTAATGCAAAAAATTAAATGGATTAAACATCTTTCATTTTTTATGCAAAAAATTTAATGGACTATACATCGTCCATTTTTCATGGCAAAAGTTTTTTATGCAAAAAATTTAATGGACTATAATCGTCCATTTTTTATGCAAAAAATTAAATGGACTATACATCGTCCATTTTATGCCAAAATTTGTTTATGCAAAAAACTTAAGGGACTTTACATCGCCCATTTTTTATGGATAAAATTAAATGGACTATACATCGTTAAATTTTTAATGTAAAAAATTAAATGGATTATATATACATCGTTAATTTTTTAATGCAAAAAATTAAATAGATTATACATCTTTAATTTTTTATGCAAAAAATTTAATGGACTATACATCGTCCATTTTTCATGGCAAAAGTTTTTTATGCAAAAAATTTAATGGACTATAATCGTCCATTTTTTATGCAAAAAATTAAATGGACTATACATCGTCCATTTTTCATGCCAAAAGTTTTTTTATGCAAAAAATTAAATGGACTATACATCGTCCATTTTTTATGCAAAAAATTTAATGGACTATACATCGATAATTTTTTTAATGCAAAAAATTGACAGGACTATACATCGTTAATTTTTGATGTCAAATGTTTTTTATGCAAAAAATTTAATGGACTACACATCGTTAATTTTTTAATGCAAAAAATTTAATGGAGTATACATCGTCCATTTTTTATGCAAAAAATTAATACGTCGAGCATTTTTGATGCCAAAAGTTTTTTTATGCAAAAAATTCAAAAAATAAATGGATTATACATCGTTAATTTTTTTATGCAAAAAATTTTATTGATTAATGCATCGTCCATTTTTTTATGCAGAAAATTTAAAGGACTATACATCGTCCATTTTTCATGCCAATAGTGTTTTTATGCAAAAAATTAAATGGATTATACACCTTTACTTTTTTATGCAAAAAAATTATACATCGTCCATTTTTCATACCAAAAGTTTTTTATGCAAAAAATTAAATGGATATACATCGTCAATTTTTTTATGCAGAAAATTTAATGGACAATACATCGTCCATTTTTCATGCCTAAAGTTTTTTGATGCAAAAAATTAAATGGACTATACATCGTCCATTTTTTATGCAAAAAATTTATACATCGAGCATTTTTGATGCCAAAAGTTTTTTTATGCAAAAAATTAAAAAAATTAAATGGATTATACATCGTTAATTTTTTTATGCAAAAAATTTTATTGATTTATGCATCGTCCATTTTTTTATGCAGAAAATTTAAAGGACTATACATCGTCCATTTTTCATGCCAAAAGTTTTTGTATGCAAAAATTAAATGGATTATACATCGTCCATTTTTTATGGAAATAATTAAATGGATTATACATCGTTAATTTTTTTATGCAAAAAAGTTAATAGACTATACATGTTAGTTTTTTATGCAAAAAATTTATTGGACTATACATCGTCCATTTTTCATGCCAAAAGTTGTTTATGCAAAAAACTTAATGGACTATATATACATCGTCCATTTTTTATGGATAAAATTAAATGGACTATACATCGTTAATTTTTTAATGTAAAAAATTAAATGGATTATACATCGTTTATTTTTTAATGCAAAAAATTAAATGGATTAAACATCTTTAATTTTTTATGCAAAAAATTTAATGGACTATACATCGTCCATTTTTCATGGCAAAAGTTTTTTATGCAAAAAATTTAATGGACTATAATCGTCCATTTTTTATGCAAAAAATTAAATGGACTATACATCGTCCATTTTATGCCAAAATTTGTTTATGCAAAAAACTTAAGGGACTTTACATCGCCCATTTTTTATGGATAAAATTAAATGGACTATACATCGTTAAATTTTTAATGTAAAAAATTAAATGGATTATATATACATCGTTAATTTTTTAATGCAAAAAATTTTATGGAGTATACATCGTCCATTTTTTATGCAAAAAATTTATACATCGAGCATTTTTGATGCCAAAAGTTTTTTTATGCAAAAAATTAAATGGACTATACATCGTCCATTTTCATGCAAAAAATTAAATGGATTATACATCGTTAATTTTTTTATGCAAAAAATTTTATTGATTTATGCATCGTCCATTTTTTTATGCAGAAAATTTAATGGACTATACATCGTCCATTTTTCATGCCAAAAGTGTTTTTATGCAAAAAATTAAATGGATTATACATCTTTAATTTTTTATGCAAAAAAATTATACATCGTCCAATTTTCATGCCAAAAGTTTTTTTATGCCAAAATTTTAATGGACTATACATCGTCAAACTTTCATGCCAAAAGTTTTTTTATACAAAAAATTTAATGGACTGTACGTCGTTAATTTTTTAATGCAAAAAATTTAATGGATATACATCGTTAATTTTTTAATGTAAAAAATTACATGGATTATATATCGTTAATTTTTTAATGCAAAAAATTAAATGGATTATACATCTTTAATTTTTTATGCAAAAAATTTAAGGGACTATACATAGTCCATTTTTCATGGCAAAAGTCTTTTATGCAAAAAATTTAATGGACTATACATCGTCCATTTTTTATGCAAAAAATTAAATGGACTATACATCGTCCATTTTTCATGGCAAAAGTTTTTTTGATACAAAAAATTTAACGGACTATACATCGTCCATTTTTTATGCAAAAAATTTAATGGACTATACATCGTTAATTTTTTTAATGCACAAAATTGACAGGCTTATACATCGTTAATTTTTGATGTCAAAAGTTTTTTTATGGAAAAAATTTAATGGACTATACATCGTTAATTTTTTAATGCAAAAAATTTAATGGAGTATACATCGTCCATTTTTTATGCAAAAAATTTATACATCGAGCATTTTTGATGCCAAAAGTTTTTTTATGCAAAAAATTCAAAAAATTAAATGGATTATACATCGTTAATTTTTTTATGCAAAAAATTTTATTGATTTATGCATCGTCCATTTTTTTATGCAGAAAATTTAAAGGACTATACATCGTCCATTTTTCATGCCAAAAGTTTTTTTATGCAAAAATTAAATGGATTATACATCGTCCATTTTTTATGGAAATAATTAAATGGATTATACATCGTTAATTTTTTTATGCAAAAAAGTTAATAGACTATACATGTTAGTTTTTTATGCAAAAAATTTATTGGACTATACATCGTCCATTTTTCATGCCAAAAGTTGTTTATGCAAAAAACTTAATGGACTATACATCGTCCATTTTTTATGGATAAAATTAAATGGACTATACATCGTTAATTTTTTAATGTAAAAAATTAAATGGATTATACATCGTTTATTTTTTAATGCAAAAAATTAAACGGATTAAACATCTTTAATTTTTTATGCAAAAAATTTAATGGACTATACATCGTCCATTTTTCATGGCAAAAGTTTTTTATGCAAAAAATTTAATGGACTATAATCGTCCATTTTTTATGCAAAAAATTAAATGGACTATACATCGTCCATTTTTCATGCCAAAAGTTTTTTTATGCAAAAAATTATATGGACTATACATCGTCCATTTTTTATGCAAAAAATTTAATGGACTATACATCGTTAATTTTTTTAATGCAAAAAATTGACAGGACTATACATCGTTAATTTTTGATGTCAAAAGTTTTTTATGCAAAAAATTTAATGGACTACACATCGTTAATTTTTTTAATGCAAAAAATTGACAGGACTATACATCGTTAATTTTTGATGTCAAAAGTTTTTTATGCAAAAAATTTAATGGACTACACATCGTTAATTTTTTAATGCAAAAAATTTAATGGAGTATACATCGTCCATTTTTTATGCAAAAAATTAATACGTCGAGCATTTTTGATGCCAAAAGTTTTTTTATGCAAAAAATTCAAAAAATAAATGGATTATACATCGTTAATTTTTTTATGCAAAAAATTTTATTGATTAATGCATCGTCCATTTTTTTATGCAGAAAATTTAAAGGACTATACATCGTCCATTTTTCATGCCAATAGTGTTTTTATGCAAAAAATTAAATGGATTATACACCTTTACTTTTTTATGCAAAAAAATTATACATCGTTCAATTTTCATGCCAAAAGTTTTTTTATGCAAAAAATTAAATGGACTATACATCGATAATTTTTCATACCAAAAGTTTTTTTGATACAAAAAATTTAATGGACTATACATCGTGCATTTTTTATGCAAAATATTAAATGGATTATACATCTTTAATTTTTTATGCAAAAAATTTATTGGACTATACATCGTCCATTTTTCATGCCAAAAGTTGTTTATGCAAAAAACTTAATGGACTAGACATCATCCATTTTTTATGGATAAAATTAAATGGACTATACATCGTTAATTTTTTAATGTAAAAAATTAAATGGATTATACATCGTTAATTTTTTAATGCAAAAAATTAAATGGATTTCACATCTTTAATTTTTAATGCAAAAAATTTAATGGACTATACATCGTCCATTTTTCATGGCAAAAGTTTTTTATGCAAAAAATTTAATGGACTATAATCGTCCATTTTTTATGCAAAAAATTAAATGGACTATACATCGTCCATTTTTCATACCAAAAGTTTTTTATGCAAAAAATTAAATGGATATACATCGTCAATTTTTTTATGCAGAATATTTAATGGACAATACGTCGTCCATTTTTCATGCCTAAAGTTTTTTTATGCAAAAAATTAAATGGACTATACATCGTCCATTTTTTATGCAAAAAAATTAATGGACTATACATCATTAATTTTTTTAATGCAAAAAATTGACAGGACTATACATCGTTAATTTTTGATGTCAAAAGTTTTTTTATGGATAAAATTAAATGGACTATACCTCGTTAATTTTTTTAAACAAAAAATTTAATTGACTTATACATCGACCATTTTTTTATGCAGAAAATTTAATGGACTATACATCGTCCATTTTTCATGCAAAAAGTTTTTTTATGCAAAAAATTAAATGGATTATACATCTTTACTTTTTTATGCAAAAAGCTTTTTTATGCAAAGAATTTAATGAACTGTACATCGTCCATTTTTCACGCCAAAAGTTTTTTTATACAAAAAATTTAACGGACTATATATACATCGTCCATTTTTTATGCAAAAAATTAAATGGATTATACATAGTTAATTTTTTTATGCAAAAAATTACATGGATTATACATCTTTAATTTTTTATGCAAAAAAATTATACATCGTCCAATTTTCATGCCAAAATTTTAATGGACTATACATCGTCCAACTTTCATGCCAAAAGTTTTTTTATACAAAAAATTTAATGGACTATACATCGTTGATTTTTTAATGCAAAAAATTTAATGGATTATACATCGTTAATTTTTTAATGCAAAAAATTAAATGGATTATACATCTTTCATTTTTTATGCAAAAACTTTAATGGACTATACATCGTCCATTTTTCATGGCAAAAGATTTTTATGCAAAAAATTTAATGGACTATACATCGTCCATTTTTTATGCAAAAAATTAAATGGACTATACATCGTCCATTTTTCATACCAAAAGTTTTTTTGATACAAAAAATTTAACGGACTATACATCGTCCATTTTTTATACAAAAAATTTAATGGACTATACGTCGTTAATATTTTAATGCAAAAAATTTAATGGAGTATACATCGTTAATTTTTTTATGTAAAAAATTACATGGATTATACATCGTTAATTTTTTAATGCAGAAAATTAAATGGATTATACATCTTTCATTTTTTATGCAAAAAATTGAATGGACTATACATCGTCCATTTTTCATGGCAAAAGTTTTTTATGCAAAAAATTTAATGGACTATACATCGTCCATTTTTTATGCAAAAAATTAAATGGACTATTAATCGTTAATTTTTAATGCAACAAATTTAATGGAGTATACATCGTCCATTTACATGCCAAAAGTTTTTTATGCAAAAAATTTAATGTAGTATATTATCCATCGTTAATTTTTTTATGCAAAAAACTTAATAGACTATACATTGTTAATTTTTTATGCAAAAAACTTAATGGACTATACATCGTCCATTTTTTATGGATAAAATTAAATGGACTATACATCGTTAATTTTTTAATGTAAAAAATTAAATGGATTATACATCGTTAATTTTTTAATGCAAAAATTTAAATGGATTATACATCTTTCATTTTTTATGCAAAAAACTTAATGGACTATACATCGTCCATTTTTCATGGCAAAAGTTTTTTATGCAAAAAATTTAATGGACTATAATCGTCCATTTTTTATGCAAAAAATTAAATGGACTATACATCGTCCATTTTATGCCAAAAGTTGTTTATGCAAAAAACTTAAGGGACTTTACATCGCCCATTTTTTATGGATAAAATTAAATGGACTATACATCGTTAATTTTTTAATGTAAAAAATTAAATGGATTATATATACATCGTTAATTTTTTAATGCAAAAAATTAAATGGATTATACATCTTTAATTTTTTATGCAAAAAATTTAATGGACTATAATCGTCCATTTTTCATGGCAAAAGTTTTTTATGCAAAAAATTTAATGGACTATACATCGTCCATTTTTTATGCAAATAATTAAATGGATTATACATCGTTAATTTTTTTATGCAAAAAAGTTAATAGACTATACATTGTTAGTTTTTTATGCAAAAAATGTATTATATATACATCGTTAATTTTTTAATGCAAAAAATTAAATAGATTATACTTCGTTAATTTTTTTATGCAAAAAATTTTATTGATTTATGCATCGTTAATTTTTATGCAGAAAATTTAATGAACTATACATCGTCCATTTTTCATGCCAAAAGTGTTTTTATGCAAAAAATTAAATGGATTATACATCTTTAATTTTTTATGCAAAAAAATTATACATCGTCCAATTTTCATGCCAAAAGTTTTTTTATGCCAAAATTTTAATGGACTACACATCGTCCAAATTTCATGCCAAAAGTTTTTTTATACAAAAAATTTAATGGACTATACGTCGTTAATTTTTTAATGCAAAAAATTTAATGGAGTATACATCGTTAGTTTTTTAATGTAAAAAATTACATGGATTATATATCGTTAATTTTTTAATGCAAAAAATTAAATGGATTATACATCTTTCATTTTTTATGCAAAAAATTTAAGGGACTATACATCGTCCATTTTTCATGGCAAAAGTCTTTTATGCAAAAAATTTAATGGACTATACATCGTCCATTTTTTATGCAAAAAATTAAATGGACTATACATCGTCCATTTTTCATACCAAAAGTTTTTTTGATACAAAAAATTTAACGGACTATACATCGTCCATTTTTTATGCAAAAAATTTAATGGACTATACATCGTTAATTTTTTTAATGCACAAAATTGACAGGCTTATACATCGTTAATTTTTGATGTCAAAAGTTTTTTTATGCAAAAAATTTAATGGACTATACATCGTTAATTTTTTAATGCAAAAAATCGTCCATTTTTTATGCAAAAAATTTATACATCGAGCATTTTTGATGCCAAAAGTTTTTTTATGCAAAAAATTCAAAAAATTAAATGGATTATACATCGCTAATTTTTTTATGCAAAAAATTTTATTGATTTATGCATAGTCCATTTTTTTATGCAGAAAATTTAAAGGACTATACATCGTCCATTTTTCATGCCAATAGTGTTTTTATGCAAAAATTAAATAAATGGATTATACATCTTTCATTTTTTATGCAAAAAATTTAATGGACTATACATCGTTACTTTTTAATGCAACAAATTTAATGGAGTATACATCGTCCATTTACATGCCAAAAGTTTTTTATGCAAAAAATTTAATGGAGTATACGTCGTCCATTTGTTATGCAAAAAATTAAATGGATTATACATCGTTAATTTTTTAATGCAAAAAATTTAATGGAGTATATATCGTCCATTTTTTATACAAAACATTTATACATCGAGCATTTTTCATGCCAAAACTTTTTTTTTGGCAAAAAATTCAATGGAATATACATCGTCCATTTTTTATGGAAAAAATTAAATGGATTATACATCGTTAATTTTTTATTGCAAAAATTTTAATGGAGTATACATCGTCCATTTTTATGGAAAAAATTTATACATCGTCCATTTTTATGGAAAAAATTAAATGGAATATACATCGTCCATTTTTCATTCCAAAAGCTTTTTTATGCAAAAAATTTAATGAACTATACATCGTTCATTTTTCATGCCAAAAGTTTTTTTGATACAAAAAATTTAACGGACTATACATCGTCCATTTTTTATGCAAAAAATTAAATGGATTATACATCGTTAATTTTTTAAGGCAAAAAATTTAATGGTGTATACATCGTCCATATTTTATGCAAAAAATTTATACATCGTCCATTTTTTATGCCAAAAGTTTTTTATGCAATAAATTAAATGGATTATACATCGTCAATTTTTTTGTGCAGAAAATTTAATGGACTATACATCGTCCATTTTTGATGTCAAAAGTTTTTTTATGCAAAAAATTTAATGGACTATACATCGTTAATTTTTTAATACAAAAAATTTAATGCAGTATACATCGTCCATTTTTTATGCAAAAAATTTATACATCGAGCATTTTTCATGCCAAAAGTTTTTTTATGCAAAAAATTTAATGGACTATACATCGTCCATTTTTATGCAAAAAATTAAATGGATAATACATCGTTAATTTTTTAATGCAAAAAATTTAATGGAGTATACATCGTCCATTTTTTATGCAAAAAATTTATACATCGTCCATTTTTCATGCCAAAAGTTTTTTATGCAAAAAATTGAATGGACTATACCTCGTTAATTTTTTGTATGCAAAAAATTTAATTGACTTATACATCGTTCATTTTTTTATGCAGAAAATTTAATGGACTATACATCGTCCATTTTTTTAGCAAAAAGTTTTTTTATGCAAAAAATTAAATGGATTATTCATCTTTACTTTTTTATGGAAAAAAAATTATACATCGTCAATTTTTCATGCCAAAATTTTTTTATGACAAAAATTTAATGGACTATACATCGTCCAGTTTTCATGCCAAAAGTTTTTTTATACAAAAAATTTAATGGGCTCTACATCGTCCATTTTTTATGCAAAAAATTAAATGGATTATACATCCTTAATTTTTTTATGCAAAAAATTTAATTGATTTATGCATCGTCCATTTTTTTATGCAGAAAATTTAATGGACTATATATCGTCCATTTTTCATGCCAAAAGTTTTTTTATGCAAAAAATTAAATGGATTATACATCTTTACTTTTTTATGGAAAAAAAATATACATCTTCCATTTTTCATGCCAAAAGTTTTTTTATGCAAAACATTTAATGGACTATACATCGTCCATTTTTTAATGCAGAAAATTTAATGGACTATACATCGTTAATTTTTTTATGCAAAAAGTTTAATTGACTTATACATCGTCCATTTTTTTATGCAGAAAATTTAATGGACTATACATCGTCCAATTTTCATGCCAAAAGTTTTTTTATGCAAAAAATTTAATGGAGTGTACATCGTCCATTTTTTATGCAAAAAATTTATACATCGAGCATTTTTCATGCCAAAAGTCTTTTTATGCAAAACATTTAATGGACTATACATCGTTCATTTTTTATGCAAAAAATTAAATGGATTATACATCGTTAATTTTTTAATGCAAAAACTTTTATGGAGTGTACATCGTCCATTTTTTATGCAAAAATTAAATGAATTATACATTGTTAATTTTTTAATGCAAAAAATTTAATGGAGTATATATACATCGTCCATTTTTTATGCAAAAAATTTATACATCGTCCATTTTGCATGCCAAAAGTTTTTTTATGCAAAAAATTAAATGGATTATACATCTTTACTTTTTTATGCAAAAAAAAATACACATCGTCCATTTTTGATGTGAAAAGTTTTTTTATGCAAAAAATTAAATGGACTATACATAGTCCATTTTTTATGCAAAAAATTAAATGGACTATACATCGTCCATTTTTCGTGCCAAAAGTTATTTTATACAAGAAATTAAATGGATTATACATCGTTAATTTTTTTATGCAAAAAATTTATTGGACTATTATAAATCGTCCATTTTTCATGCCAAAAGTTTTTTTATACAAAAAATTAAATGGATTATACATTGTTAATTTTTGAATGCAAAAAATTTAATGGACTATATATACATCGTCCATTTTTTATTTCAAAAGTTTTGTTATGCAAAAAATTTAATGGACTATACATCGTCCATTTTTTATGCAAATAATTAAATGGATTATACATCGTTAATTTTTTTATGCAAAAAATTTAATGGACTATACATCGTTAATTCTTTAATTCAAATAATTTAGTGGACTACACATCGTCCATTTTTCATGCCAAAAGTTTTTTTATGCAAAAAATTTAATGGACTATCCATCGTTAATTTTTTAATGCAAAAAATTTAATGGACTATACATCGTCCATTTTTCATGCCAAAAGTTTTTTTTATGCAAAACATTTAATGGACTATACATCGTTAATTTTTCATGCCAAAAGTTTTTTTATTATAAAAATTAAATGGATTATACAACTTTCATTTGTTATGCAAAAAATTTAATGGACTATACATCGTCCATTTGTTCATATGTTTAAACGTTTTTTATGGAAAAAATTTAATGGACTGTACATCGTCCATTTTTTATTTCAAAAGTTTTTTTATGCAAAAAATTTAATGGACTATACATAGTCCATATTTTATGCAAAAAATTAAATGGATTATACATCTCTCATTTTTTATGCAAAAAATTTAATGGAATAGACATCGTTAATTCTTTAATTCAAATAATTTAATGGACTATACATCGTCCATTTTTCATGCCAAAAGTTTTTTTATTCAAAAAATTAAATGGATTATACATCTTTCATTTGTTATGCAAAATATTTAATGGACTATACATCGTTAATTGTTTAATGCATTTTTTATGCAAATAATTAAATGGATTATACGTCGTTAATTTTTTTATGGAAAAAATTTAATGGACTATACATTGTTAATTTTTTAATTTAAAAAATTTAATGGACTGTATACATCGTCAATTTTTTATGCAAAAAATTAAATAGATTATACATTGCACATTTTTCATGCCAAAAGTTTTTTTATACAAAAAATTAAATGGATTATACATCTTTAATTTTTTATGCAAAAAATTAAATGTATTATACATCGTTAATTTTTTTATACAAATAATTAAATGGATTATACATCGTTAATTTTTTTATGCAAAAAATTTAATGGACTATACATCGTTAATTCTTTAATTCAAATAATTTAATAGACTATACATCGTCCATTTTTCATGCCAAAAGTTTTTTTATGCAAAAAATTAAATGGATTATACATCTTTACTTTTTTATGCAAAAAAAAATATACAACGTCCATTTTTCATGCCAAAAGTTTTTTTATGCCAAAAATTTAATGGACTATACATCGTCCAATTTTCATACCAAAAATTTTTTTATACAAAAAATTTAATGGACTATAATACATCGTCCATTTTTCATGCCAAAAGTTTTTTTATTCAAAAAATTTAATGGACTATAATACTTCGTCCATTTTTCATGCCAAAAGTTTTTTTTATGTAAAAAATTTAATGGACTATAATACATCGTCCATTTTTCATGCCAAATGTTTTTTTATTCAAAAAATTAAATGGATTATACATCTTTCATTTGTTATGCAAAAAATTAAATGGATTATACATTGCACATTTTTCATGCCAAAAGTGTTTATATGCAAAAAATTAAATAGATTATAAATCTTTCATTTTTTTATGGAAAAAATTTAATGCATTATACATCGTTAATTTTTTTATGCAATAAATTTAATAGACTATACATCGTCCATTTTTTATGTCAAAAGTTTTTTTATGCAAAAAATTTAATGGACAATACATCGTCCATTTTTTATACAAAAAATTAAATGGATTATACATCTTTAATTTTTTATGCAAAAAATTAAATGGATTATACATCGTTAATTTTTTTATGCAAAAAATTTAATGGACTATACATCGTCCATTTTTTATGCAAATAATTAAATGGATTATACATCGTTAATTTTTTTATGCAAAAAATTTTTTGGATTATACATCGTCCATTTTTCATGCCAAAAGTTTTTTTATGTAAAAAATGGAATGGACTATAATACATCGTTCATTTTTCATACCAAAAATTTTTTTATACAAAAAATTTAATGGACTATACATCGTCCATTTTTCATGCCAAAAGTTTTTTTATTCAAAAAATTTAATGGACTATAATACATCGTCCATTTTTCATACCAAAAATTTTTTTATACAAAAAATTTAATGGACTATACATCGTCCATTTTTCATGCCAAAAGTTTTTTTATGCAAAAAATTTAATGGACTATATATTGTCCATTTTTTATGCAAAAAATTTAAAGGACTATATATAAATAGATTATAAATCTTTCATTTTTTTATGGAAAAAATTTAATGCATTATACATCGTTAATTTTTTTATGCAATAAATTTAATAGACTATACATCGTCCATTTTTTATGTCAAAAGTTTTTTTATGCAAAAAATTTAATGGACAATACATCGTCCATTTTTTATGCAAATAATTAAATGGATTATACATCTTTATTTTTTTTATGCAAAAAATTTAATGGACTATACATTGTTAATTTTTGAATGCAAAAAATTAAATAGACTATACATCGTCCATATTTATGCAAAAAATTAAATGGATAATACATCGTCCATTTTTTATGCAAATAATTAAATGGATTATACATCGTTAATTTTTTTATGCAAAAAATTTAATGGACTATACATTGTTAATTTTTGAATGCAAAAAATTAAATAGACTATACATCGTCCATTTTTTATGTCAAAAGTTTTTTTATGCAAAAAATTTAATGGACTATACATCGTCCATTTTTCATGCCAAAAGTTTTTTTATGCAAAAAATTTAATGGACTATACATCGTTAATTTTTTAATGAAAATAATTTAATGGACTATACATCGTCCATTTTTCATGCCAAAAGTTTTTTTATACAAAAAATTTAATGGACTATACATCGTCCATTTTTCATGCCAAAAGTTTTTTTATTCAAAAAATTAAATGGATTATACATCTTTCATTTGTTATGCAAAATATTTAATGGACTATACATCGTTAATTGTTTAATGCAATTTATGCAAAAAATTAAATGGATTATACATCGTCCATTTTTTATGCAAATAATTAAATGGATTATACGTCGTTAATTTTTTTATGGAAAAAATTTAATGGACTATACATTGTTAATTTTTTAATTTAAAAAATTTAATGGACTGTATACATCGTCCATTTTTTATGCAAAAAATTAAATAGATTATACATTGCACATTTTTCATGCCAAAAGTTTTTTTATACAAAAAATTAAATGGATTATACATCTTTAATTTTTTATGCAAAAAATTAAATGTATTATACATCGTTAATTTTTTATGCAAACAATTAAATGGATTATACATCGTTAATTTTTGTATGCAAAAAATTTAATGCACTATACATTGTTAATTTTTGAATGTAAAAAATTTAATGGACTATACATCGTCCATTTTATATTTCAAAAGTTTTTTTATGCAAAAAATTTAATGGACTATACATCTTTCATTTGTTATGCAAAATATTTAATGGACTATACATCGTTAATTTTTTAATACAAAAAATTTAATGGACTATACATCGTTCATTTTTTAATGCAAAAAATTTAATGGACTATACATCGTCCATTTTTCATGCCAAAAGTTTTTTTATGCAAAACATTTAATGGACTATACATCGTTAATTTTTTAATTTAAAAAATTTATTGGACTATACATCGTCCATTTTTCATGCCAAATGTTTTTTTATTCAAAAAATTAAATGGATTTTACATCTTTCATTTGTTATGCAAAATATTTAATGGACTATACATCGTTAATTGTTTAATGCAATTTATGCAAAAAATTAAATGGATTATACATCGTCCATTTTTTATGCAAATAATTAAATGGATTATACGTAGTTAATTTTTTTATGGAAAAAATTTAATGGACTATACATTGTTAATTTTTTAATTTAAAAAATTTAATGGACTGTATACATCGTCCACTTTTTATGCAAATAATTAAATGGATTATACATCGTTAATTTTTTTATGCAAAAAATTTATTGGACTTACATCGTCCATTTTTCATGCCAAAAGTTTTTTTATACAAAAAATTAAATGGATTATACATCTTTCATTTTTTATGCAAAAAATTAAATGGACTATACATCGTTAATTCTTTAATTCAAATAATTTAATGAACTATACATCGTCCATTTTTCATGCCAAAAGTTTTTTTATGCAAAAAATTTAATGGATTATACATCTTTCATTTGTTATGCAAAAAATTTAATGGACAATACATCGTTAATTGTTTAATGCAATTTATGCAAAAAATTAAATGGATTATACATCGTCCATTTTTTATGCAAATAATTAAATGGATTATACATCGTTAATTTTTTTATGCAAAAAAGTTAATAGACTATACATCGTTAATTTTTTAATGCAAAAAATTTAATGGACTATACATCGTCCATTTTTCATGCCAAAAGTTTTTTTATGCAAAACATTTAATGGACTATACATCGTTAATTTTTTAATTTAAAAAATTTATTGGACTATACATCGTCCATTTTTCATGCCAAATGTTTTTTTATTCAAAAAATTAAATGGATTATACATCTTTCATTTGTTATGCAAAAAATTAAATGGATTATACATCGTCCATTTTTATGCAAAAAATTAAATCGACCATTTTTTATGCAAATAATTAAATGGATTATATATCGTTGATTTTTTTATGGAAAAAATTTAATGGACTATACATTGTTAATTTTTAAATACAAAAAGTTTAATGGACTATACATCGTCCATTTGTTCATACCAAAAGTTTTTGTATGCAAAAAATTTAATGGACTATACATCGTCCATTTTTTATGCAAAAAATTAAATGGATTATACATCTTTAATTTTTTATGCAAAAAATTTAATGGATTATACATCTTTAATTTTTTATGCAAATAATTAAATTAATCGTTAATTTTTTTATGCAAAAAATTTAATGGACTATACATTGTTAATTTTTGAATGCAAAAAATTTAATGGACTATACATCGTTCATTTTTCATGCCGAAAGTTTTTTATGCAAAAAATTTAATGGACTGTACATCGTCCATTTTTTATGCAAAAAATTAAATGGTTTATACATCGTCCATTTTTATGCAAAAAATTAAATCGACCATTTTTTATGCAAATAATTAAATGGATTATACATCGTTAATTTTTTATGGAAAAAATTTAGTGGACTATACATTGTTAATTTTTGAATGCAAAAAGTTTAATGGACTATACTTCGTCCATTTGTTTATACCAAAAGTTTTTGTATGCAAAAAATTTAATGGACTATACATCGTCCATTTTTTATGCAAAAAATTAAATGGATTCTACATCTTTAATTTTTTATGCAAAAAATTTAATGGATTATACATCTTTAATTTTTTATGCAAATAACTAAATTAATCGTTAATTTTTTTATGCAAAAAATTTAATGGACTATACATTGTTAATTTTTGAATGCAAAAAATTTAATGGACTATACATCGTCCATTTGTCATGCCGAAAGTTTTTTATGCAAAAAATTTAATGGACTGTACATCGTCCATTTTTTATGCAAATAATTAAATGGATTATACATCGTTAATTTTTTTATGCAAAAAATTTAATGGACTATACATCGTCCATTTTTCATGCCAAAAGTTTTTTATGGAAAAAATTTAATTGACTTTACATCGTTCTTTTTTTATGCAAAAAATTTTATGGAGTATACATCGTCAATTTTTTATGCAAAAAATTAAATGGATTATACATCGTCCATTTTTTATGCAAAAAATTTAATGGACTATATATACATCGTCCATTTTTTATGCAAAAAATGAAATGGATTATACATCTTTAATTTTTTATGCAAAAAATTTAATGGACTATACATAGTTAATTTTTTAATTCAAAAAATTTAATGGACTATATATACATCGTCCATTTTTCATGCCAAAAGTTTTTTTATGCAAAAAATTTAATGGACTATACATAGTTATTTTTTAATTCAAAAAATTTAATGGACTATATATCGTCCATTTTTCATGCCAAAAGTTTTTATGCAAAAAATTTAATGAACTATAATCGTTAATTTTTTAATGCAAAAAAATTTAGTGGACTATACATCGTCCATTTTTCATGCCAAAAGTTTTTTTTTTAAAAAAATTTAATGGACTATATATCGTCCATTTTTTATGCAAAAAATTTAATAGACTATATTCGTTAATTTGTTAATGCAAAAAATTTAATGGACAATACATCGCCCATTTTTCATGTCAAAAGTTTTTTTATGCAAAAAATTAAATGGACTGTACATCTTTAATTTTTTATGGAATAAATTTAATGGACTATACATAGTTAATTTTTTAAGTCAAAAAATTTAATGGACTATATATCGTCCATTTTTCATGCCAAAAGTTTTTATGCAAAAAATTTAATGAACTATAATCGTTAATTTTTTAATGCAAAAAAATTTAGTGGACTATACATCGTCCATTTTTCATGCCAAAAGTTTTTTTTTTTAAAAAATTTAATGGACTATATATCGTCCATTTTTTATGCAAAAAATTTAATAGACTATATATGCATCGTTAATTTTTTAAATGCAAAAAATTTAATGGACAATACATCGCCCATTTTTCATGTCAAAAGTTTTTTTATGCAAAAAATTAAATGGACTGTACATCTTTAATTTTTTATGGAATAAATTTAATGGACTATATTCGTTAATTTGTTAATGCAAAAAATTTAATGGACTATACATCGTCCATTTTTCATGCCAAAAGTTTTTTTATGCAAAACATTTAATGGACTATACATCGTTAATTTTTTAATTTAAAAAATTTAATGGACTATACATCATCCATTTTTCATGCCAAAAGTTTTTATACAAAAAATTAAATCGTACATTTTTTATGCAAATAATTAAATAGATTATACATCGTTAATTTTTTTATGGAAAAAATTTAATGGACTATACATCGTCCATTTTTCATGCCAAAAGCTTTTTTATACAAAAAATTAAATGGATTATATATACATCTTTAATTTTTTATGCAAAAAATTTAATGGACTATATTCGTTAATTTGTTAATGCAAAAAATTTAATGGACTATACATCGTCCATTTTTCATGCCAAAAGTTTTTTTATGCAAAACATTTAATGGACTATACATCGTTAATTTTTTAATTTAAAAAATTTAATGGACTATACATCATCCATTATTCATGCCAAAAGTTTTTTTATTCAAAAAATTAAATGGATTATACATCTTTAATTTTTTATGCAAACAATTTAATGTTCTATACATCGTTAATTGTTTAATGCAAAAAGTTTAATGGACTATACATCGTCCATTTTTGATGTCAAAAGTTTTTTTCTGCAAAAAATTAAATGGATTATACATCGTCCATTTTTTATGCAAAAAATTAAATGGATTAGACATCGTCCATTTTTTATGCAAATAATTAAATGGATTATACATCGTTAATTTTTGTATGCAAAAAATTTAATGGACTATATGTTGTTAATTTTTGAATGCAAAAAATTTAATGGACTATATATCGTCCATTTTTTATGTCAAAAGTTTTTTTATGCAAAAAATTTAATGGACTATATATCGCCCATTTCTTATGCAAAAAATTAAATGGATTAGACACCGTCCATTTTTTATGCAAAAAATTAAATGGATTATACATCGTTAATTTTTTTATGCAAAAAATTTAATGGACTATACATTGTTAATTTTTGAATGCAAAAAATTTAACGGACTATACATCGTCCATTTTTTGTTTCAAAAGTTTTTTTATGCAAAAAATTAAATGAATTATACATCGTCCATTTTTTATGCAAATAATTAAATGGATTATACATCTTTAATTTTTTTATGCAAAAAATTTAATGGGCTATACATTGTTAATTTTTGAATGCAAAAAATTTAATGGACTATACATCGTCCATTTGTTCATACCAAAAGTTTTTGCATGCAAAAAATTTAATGGACTATACGTCGTCCATTTTTCATGCTAAAAGTTTTTTTATACAAAAAATTTAATGGACTATACATCGTCCATTTTTCATGCCAAAAGTTTTTTTATACAAAAAATTTAATGGACTATACATTGTTAATATTTTTATGCAAAAAATTTAATGGACTTATACATCGTCCATTTGTTTATGCCAAAAATTTAATAGACTATCATCGTCCATTCTTTAAGCAAAAAATTTAATGGACTATACATCGACCATTTTTTATGGAAAAAATTAAATGGACTATACATCGTTAATTTTTGAATGCAAAAAATTTAATGGACTATACATCGTTAATTTTTTAATTCAAAAAATTTAATGGACTATATATCGTCCATTTTTCATCTCAAAAGTTTTTATGCAAAAAATTTAAACTATACATCGTTAATTGTTGAATGCAAAAAATTAAATGGATTATAAATCGTTAATTTTTTTATGGAAAAAATTTAATGGACTATACATCGTCCATTTTTCATGCCAAAACTTTTTCTCATGTAAAAAATTTAATGGACTATAATACATCGTCCATTTTTCATAGCAAAAATTTTTTTATACAAAAAATTTAATGGACTATATACATCGTCCATTTTTCATGCCAAAAGTTTTTTTATTCAAAATACTAATTGGATTATACATCGTCCATTTTTTATGCAAAAAATTAAATGGATTATAAATCGTTAATTTTTTTATGCCAAAAATTTCATGGACTATACATCGTCCATTTTTCATGACTAAGGTTTTTTTTATGTAAAAAATTTAATGGACTATAATACATCGTCCATTTTTCATACCAAAGATTTTTTTATACGAAAAATTTAATGGACTATACATCGTCCATTTTTCATGCCAAAAGTTTTTTCATCCATCATCCATTTTTAATGCAAAAAGTTTTTTATGCCAAAAATTTGATGGACTGTACATCGTCCATTTTTAATGCAAAAAATTAAATGGACTCTACATCGTCCATTTTTCATACCAAAAGTTTTTTTATGCAAAAAATTTAATGGACTATACATCATCCATTGTTCATGCCAAAAGTTTTTTTATTCAAAAAATTTAATGGACTATACAACGTCCATTTTTCATGCCAAAAGTTTTTTATGCAAAAAATATAATGGACTATACATCGACCATTTTTTATGGAAAAAATTAAATGGATTATACATCGTCCATTTTTCATACCAAAAGTTTTTTTATGCAAAAAATTTAATGGACTATACGTCATCCATTGTTCATCCCAAAAGTTTAATGGACTATACATCGTCCATTTTTCATGCCAAAAGTTTTTTATGGAAAAAATTTAATGGACTATACATCGACCATTTTTTATGCAAAAATTTGATGGACTGTACATCGTTAATTTTTGAATGCAAAAAATTTAATGGACTATACATCGTTAATTTTTTAATTCAAAAAATTTAATGGACTATATATCATCCATTTTTCATGCAAAAAGTTTTTTATGCCAAAAATTTGATGGACTGTACATCGTCCATTTTTAATGCAAAAAATTAACAAAAGTTTTTTTATGCAAAAAATTTAATGGACTATACATCATCCATTGTTCATGCCAAAAATTTTTTTATACAAAAAATTTAATGGACTATACATCGTCCATTTTTCATGCCAAAAGTTTTTTTATTCAAAATACTAATTGGATTATACATCGTCTATTTTTTATGCAAAAAATTAAATGGATTATAAATCGTTAATTTTTTTATGCCAAAAATTTCATGGACTATACGTCATCCATTGTTCATCCCAAAAGTTTAATGGACTATACATCGTCCATTTTTCATGCCAAAAGTTTTTTATGGAAAAAATTTAATGGACTATACATCGACCATTTTTTATGCAAAAATTTGATGGACTGTACATCGTTAATTTTTGAATGCAAAAAATTTAATGGACTATACATCGTTAATTTTTTAATTCAAAAAATTTAATGGACTATATATCGTCCATTTTTCATGCCAAAAGTTTTTATGCAAAAAATTTAATGAACTATACATCGTTAATTTTTGAATGCAAAAAATTAAATGGATTATAAATCGTTAATTTTTTTATGCAAAAAATTTAATGGACTATACATCGTCCATTTTTCATGCCAAAAGTTTTTTTATGTAAAAAATTTAATGGAATATACATCGCCAATTTTTCATGCAAAAAGTATTTTATGCAAAAAATTTAATGGACTGTACATCGTCCATTTTTTATGGAAAAAATTAAATGTATTATACATCGTCCATTTTTTATGCAAAAATTAAATGGATTATACATCGTTAATTTTTTATAGAAAAAAATTGAATGGACAATGAATGCATCGTCCATTTTGGACTATACATCGTCCATTTGTTCATACCAAAAATTTTTGTATGCAAAAAATTTAATGGACTATACATCGTCCATTTTTCATGCCAAAAGTTTTTTATGCAAAAAATTTAATGGACTATACATCGTCCATTTTTCATGCCAAAAGTTTTTTTATGTTAAAAATTTAATGGACTATAATACATCGTCCATTTTTCATAGCAAAAATTTTTTTAATACAAAAAATTTAATGGACTATACATCGTCCATTTTGCATGCAAAAAATTAAATGGATTATACATCGTTAATTTTTTTATGCAAAAAATTTAATGGACTATATATACATCGTCCATTTTTCATGCCAAAAGCTTTATTATTCAAAAAATTAAATTGATTATACATCGTCCATTTTTTATGCAAAAAATTAAATGGATTATACATCGTTAATTTTTTTATGCAAAAAATTTAATGGACTATATATCATCCATTTTTCATGCAAAAAGTTTCTTATGCCAAAAATTTGATGGACTGTACATCGTCCATTTTTAATGCAAAAAATTAACAAAATTTTTTTTATGCAAAAAATTTAATGGACTATACATCATCCATTGTTCATGCCAAAAGTTTTTTTATGCAAAAAATTTAATGGACTATACATCGTCCATTTTTCATGCCAAAAGTTTTTTTATGTCAAAAATTTAATGGACTATACATCGACCATTTTTTATACCAAAAGTTTTTGTCCATTTTTTATGCAAAAAATTAAATGGATTATACATCGTTAATTTTTTTATGCAAAAAAATTAATGAACTATACATCGTCCATTTTTCATGAAAAAAGTTTTTTATGCAAAAAATTTAATGGACTATAATACATGGTCCATTTTTCATAGGAAAAGCTTTTTTATACAAAAAATTTAATGGACTATATGGATTATATATCGTTTATTTTTTAATGCAATAAATTTAATGGACTATAGATCGTCCAGTTTTTTATGCAAAAAATTAAATGGATTATACATCTTTAATTTTTTTATGCAAAAAATTTATACATCGTCCATTTATCATGCCAAAAGTTTTTTATGCAAAAAATTTAATGGAATATAATACATTGTCCATTTTTAATAGCAAAAGTTGTTTTATGCAAAAATTTAATGGATTATACATCGTCCATTTTTCATGCCAAAAGTTTTTTATACAAAAAAATTAAAGGACTATACATCGTCCATTTATCATGCCAAAAGTTTGTTATGCATAAAATTTAAAGGACTATACGTCGTCCATTTTTTATGCCAAACATTTAATGGACTATATATACATCGTCCATTTTTCATGCCAATAGTTTTTTATGCAAACAATTTAATGGACTGTACATCGTCCATTTTTTATAGAAAAAATTAAATGGATTATACATCTTTCATTTTGTATGCAAAAAAATTATACATCGTCCATTTTTCATGCCAAAAGTTTTTTTATGCAAAAAATTTAAAGGACTATACATCGTCCATCTTTTTATGGAAAAAATTAAATGGAATATACATCTTTTATTTTTTTATGCAAAAAATTTATACATCGTAAATTTTTCATGGCAAAAGTTTTTTATGCAAAAAATTTAATGGACTATAATACATAGTCCATTTTTCATAGGAAAATCTTTTTTATACAAAAAATTTAATGGACTATACATCGTCCATTTTTTTATGCAAAAATTAAATGGATTATACATCGTTAATTTTTTAATGCAATAAATTTAATGGATTATAGATCGTCAATTTTTTTATGCAAAAAATTAAATGGATTATACATCTTTAATTTTTTTATGCAAAAAATTTATACATCGTCCATTTATCATGCCCAAAGTTTTTTATACAAAAAATTTAATGGACTATACATCGTCCATTTTAATGCCAAAAATTTAATGGACTATACATCGTCCATTTTTTTATGCAAAAAATTAAATGGATTATATATCGTTAACTTTTTAATGCAAAAAATTTAATGGACTATACATCGTCCATTTTTTTATGCAAAAATTAAATAGATTATACATCGTTAATTTTTTAATGCAAAAATTTTAATGGACTATACATTGTCCATTTTTGATGTCAAAAGTTTTTTTATGCAAAAAAGTTAAACATTGTCCATTTTCTATGGAAAAAATTAAATGGATTATACATCTTCAATTTTTTTATGCAAAAATATTATACATCGTCCATTTTTCATGCCAAAAGTTTTTTTACGCCAAAAATTTAATGAACTATACATCGTCCATTTTTCATGCCAAAAGTTTGTTTATAAAAAAAATTTAATGGACTATACATCGTCCATTTTTTATGAAAAAAATTAAATGGATTATACATCTTTAATTTTTTATGCAAAAAATTTATACATCATCCATTTTTCATGCAAAAAGTTTTTTATGCCAAAAATTTGATGGACTGTACATCGTCCATTTTTAATGCAAAAAATTAACAAAAGTTTTTTTATGCAGAAAATTTAGTGGACTATACATCGTCCATTTTTCATGCCAAAAGTTTTTTTATGCAAAAAATTAAATGGATTATACATCTTCAATTTTTTTATGCAAAAATATTATACATCGTCCATTTTTCATGCCAAAAGTTTTTTTACGCCAAAAATTTAATGAACTATACATCGTCCATTTTTCATGCCAAAAGTTTGTTTATAAAAAAAATTTAATGGACTATACATCGTCCATTTTTTATGAAAAAAATTAAATGGATTATACATCTTTAATTTTTTATGCAAAAAATTTATACATCATCCATTTTTCATGCAAAAAGTTTTTTATGCCAAAAATTTGATGGACTGTACATCGTCCATTTTTAATGCAAAAAATTAACAAAAGTTTTTTTATGCAAAAAATTTAATGGACTATACATCATCCATTATTCATGCCAAAAGTTTTTTTATGGAAGAAATTTAATGGACTATACATCGTCCATTTTTCATGCCAAAAGTTTTTTTATGTCAAAAATTTAATGGACTATACATCGACCATTTTTTATACCAAAAGTTTTTGTCCATTTTTTATGCAAAAAATTAAATGGATTATACATCGTTAATTTTTTTATGCAAAAAAATTAATGAACTATACATCGTCCATTTTTCATGAAAAAAGTTTTTTATGCAAAAAATTTAATGGACTATAATACATGGTCCATTTTTCATAGGAAAAGCTTTTTTATACAAAAAATTTAATGGACTATATGGATTATATATCGTTTATTTTTTAATGCAAAAAATTTAATGGACTATACATCGGCCATTTTTTATGCCAAAAATTTAATGGCCTATACATCGTCCATTTTTTTATGCAAAAAATTAAATGGATTATACATCGTTAATTTTTGAATGCAAAAATTTTAATGGACTATACATCTTCCATTTATGATGTCAAAAGTTTTTTTATGCATTGTCCATTTTTTATGCAAAAAAATTAATGAACTATACATCGTTCATTTTTCATGCCAAAAGTTTTTTATGCAAAAAATTTAATGGAATATAATACATTGTCCATTTTTAATAGCAAAAGTTGTTTTATGCAAAAATTTAATGGATTATACATCGTCCATTTTTCATGCCAAAAGTGTTTTTATACAAAAAATTCAATGGAATATACATCGTCCATTTTTTATGCAAAATATTAAATGGATTATACATCGTTAATTTTTTTATGAAAAAAATTTAATGGACTATACATTGTCCATTTTTCATGCCAAAAGTTTTTTATACAAAAAAATTAAAGGACTATACATCGTCCATTTATCATGCCAAAAGTTTTTTATGCATAAAATTTAAAGGACTATACATCGTCCATTTTTTATGCCAAACATTTAATGGACTATATATACATCGTCCATTTTTCATGCCAATAGTTTTTTATGCAAACAATTTAATGGACTGTACATCGTCCATTTTTTATAGAAAAAATTAAATGGATTATACATCTTTCATTTTGTATGCAAAAAAATTATACATCGTCCATTTTTCATGCCAAAAGTTTTTTTATGCAAAAAATTTAAAGGACTATACATCGTCCATCTTTTTATGCAAAAAATTAAATGGAATATACATCTTTTATTTTTTTATGCAAAAAATTTATACATCGTAAATTTTTCATGCCAAAAGTTTTTTATGCCAAAAATTTGATGGACTGTACATCGTCCATTTTTAATGCAAAAAATTAACAAAAGTTTTTTTATGCAGAAAATTTAGTGGACTATACATCGTCCATTTTTCATGCCAAAAGTTTTTTTATGCAAAAAATTAAATGGATTATACATCTTCAATTTTTTTATGCAAAAATATTATACATCGTCCATTTTTCATGCCAAAAGTTTTTTTACGCCAAAAATTTAATGAACTATACATCGTCCATTTTTCATGCCAAAAGTTTGTTTATAAAAAAAATTTAATGGACTATACATCGTCCATTTTTTATGAAAAAAATTAAATGGATTATACATCTTTAATTTTTTATGCAAAAAATTTATACATCATCCATTTTTCATGCAAAAAGTTTTTTATGCCAAAAATTTGATGGACTGTACATCGTCCATTTTTAATGCAAAAAATTAACAAAAGTTTTTTTATGCAGAAAATTTAGTGGACTATACATCGTCCATTTTTCATGCCAAAAGTTTTTTTATGCAAAAAATTAAATGGATTATACATCTTCAATTTTTTTATGCAAAAATATTATACATCGTCCATTTTTCATGCCAAAAGTTTTTTTACGCCAAAAATTTAATGAACTATACATCGTCCATTTTTCATGCCAAAAGTTTGTTTATAAAAAAAATTTAATGGACTATACATCGTCCATTTTTTATGAAAAAAATTAAATGGATTATACATCTTTAATTTTTTATGCAAAAAATTTATACATCATCCATTTTTCATGCAAAAAGTTTTTTATGCCAAAAATTTGATGGACTGTACATCGTCCATTTTTAATGCAAAAAATTAACAAAAGTTTTTTTATGCAAAAAATTTAATGGACTATACATCATCCATTATTCATGCCAAAAGTTTTTTTATGGAAGAAATTTAATGGACTATACATCGTCCATTTTTCATGCCAAAAGTTTTTTTATGTCAAAAATTTAATGGACTATACATCGACCATTTTTTATACCAAAAGTTTTTGTCCATTTTTTATGCAAAAAATTAAATGGATTATACATCGTTAATTTTTTTATGCAAAAAAATTAATGAACTATACATCGTCCATTTTTCATGAAAAAAGTTTTTTATGCAAAAAATTTAATGGACTATAATACATGGTCCATTTTTCATAGGAAAAGCTTTTTTATACAAAAAATTTAATGGACTATATGGATTATATATCGTTTATTTTTTAATGCAAAAAATTTAATGGACTATACATCGGCCATTTTTTATGCCAAAAATTTAATGGCCTATACATCGTCCATTTTTTTATGCAAAAAATTAAATGGATTATACATCGTTAATTTTTGAATGCAAAAATTTTAATGGACTATACATCTTCCATTTATGATGTCAAAAGTTTTTTTATGCATTGTCCATTTTTTATGCAAAAAAATTAATGAACTATACATCGTCCATTTTTCATGCCAAAAGTTTTTTATGCAAAAAATTTAATGGAATATAATACATTGTCCATTTTTAATAGCAAAAGTTGTTTTATGCAAAAATTTAATGGATTATACATCGTCCATTTTTCATGCCAAAAGTGTTTTTATACAAAAAATTCAATGGAATATACATCGTCCATTTTTTATGCAAAATATTAAATGGATTATACATCGTTAATTTTTTTATGAAAAAAATTTAATGGACTATACATTGTCCATTTTTCATGCCAAAAGTTTTTTATACAAAAAAATTAAAGGACTATACATCGTCCATTTATCATGCCAAAAGTTTTTTATGCATACAATTTAAAGGACTATACATCGTCCATTTTTTATGCCAAACATTTAATGGACTATATATACATCGTCCATTTTTCATGCCAATAGTTTTTTATGCAAACAATTTAATGGACTGTACATCGTCCATTTTTTATAGAAAAAATTAAATGGATTATACATCTTTCATTTTGTATGCAAAAAAATTATACATCGTCCATTTTTCATGCCAAAAGTTTTTTTATGCAAAAAATTTAAAGGACTATACATCGTCCATCTTTTTATGCAAAAAATTAAATGGAATATACATCTTTTATTTTTTTATGCAAAAAATTTATACATCGTAAATTTTTCATGCCAAAAGTTTTTTATGCCAAAAATTTGATGGACTGTACATCGTCCATTTTTAATGCAAAAAATTAACAAAAGTTTTTTTATGCAGAAAAATTAGTGGACTATACATCGTCCATTTTTCATGCCAAAAGTTTTTTTATGCAAAAAATTAAATGGATTATACATCTTCAATTTTTTTATGCAAAAATATTATACATCGTCCATTTTTCATGCCAAAAGTTTTTTTACGCCAAAAATTTAATGAACTATACATCGTCCATTTTTCATGCCAAAAGTTTGTTTATAAAAAAAATTTAATGGACTATACATCGTCCATTTTTTATGAAAAAAATTAAATGGATTATACATCTTTAATTTTTTATGCAAAAAATTTATACATCATCCATTTTTCATGCAAAAAGTTTTTTATGCCAAAAATTTGATGGACTGTACATCGTCCATTTTTAATGCAAAAAATTAACAAAAGTTTTTTTATGCAAAAAATTTAATGGACTATACATCATCCATTGTTCATGCCAAAAGTTTTTTTATGGAAAAAATTTAATGGACTATACATCGTCCATTTTTCATGCCAAAAGTTTTTTTATGTCAAAAATTTAATGGACTATACATCGACCATTTTTTATACCAAAAGTTTTTGTCCATTTTTTATGCAAAAAATTAAATGGATTATACATCGTTAATTTTTTTATGCAAAAAAATTAATGAACTATACATCGTCCATTTTTCATGAAAAAAGTTTTTTATGCAAAAAATTTAATGGACTATAATACATGGTCCATTTTTCATAGGAAAAGCTTTTTTATACAAAAAATTTAATGGACTATATGGATTATATATCGTTTATTTTTTAATGCAATAAATTTAATGGACTATAGATCGTCCAGTTTTTTATGCAAAAAATTAAATGGATTATACATCTTTAATTTTTTTATGCAAAAAATTTATACATCGTCCATTTATCATGCCAAAAGTTTTTTATGCAAAAAATTTAATGGACTATAGATCGGCCATTTTTTATGCCAAAAATTTAATGGCCTATACATCGTCCATTTTTTTATGCAAAAAATTAAATGGATTATACATCGTTAATTTTTTAATGCAAAAATTTTAATGGACTATACATTGTCCATTTTTGATGTCAAAAGTTTTTTTATGCAAAAAAGTTAAACATTGTCCATTTTTTATGGAAAAAATTAAATGGATTATACATCGTTAATTTTTGAATGCAAAAATTTTAATGGACTATACATCTTCCATTTATGATGTCAAAAGTTTTTTTATGCATTGTCCATTTTTTATGCAAAAAAATTAATGAACTATACATCGTCCATTTTTCATGCCAAAAGTTTTTTATGCAAAAAATTTAATGGAATATAATACATTGTCCATTTTTAATAGCAAAAGTTGTTTTATGCAAAAATTTAATGGATTATACATCGTCCATTTTTCATGCCAAAAGTGTTTTTATACAAAAAATTCAATGGAATATACATCGTCCATTTTTTATGCAAAATATTAAATGGATTATACATCGTTAATTTTTTTATGAAAAAAATTTAATGGACTATACATTGTCCATTTTTCATGCCAAAAGTTTTTTATACAAAAAAATTAAAGGACTATACATCGTCCATTTATCATGCCAAAAGTTTTTTATGCATAAAATTTAAAGGACTATACATCGTCCATTTTTTATGACAAACATTTAATGGACTATATATACATCGTCCATTTTTCATGCCAATAGTTTTTTATGCAAACAATTTAATGGACTGTACATCGTCCATTTTTTATAGAAAAAATTAAATGGATTATACATCTTTCATTTTGTATGCAAAAAAATTATACATCGTCCATTTTTCACGCCAAAAGTTTTTTTATGCAAAAAATTTAAAGGACTATACATTGTCCATCTTTTTGTGCAAAAAATTAAATGGAATATACATCTTTTATTTTTTTATGCAAAAAATTTATACATCGTAAATTTTTCATGCCAAAAGTTTTTTATGCAAAAAATTTAATGGACTATAATACATAGTCCATTTTTCATAGGAAAATCTTTTTTATACAAAAAATTTAATGGACTATACATCGTCCATTTTAATGCCAAAAATTTAATGGACTATACATCGTCCATTTTTTTATGCAAAAAATTAAATGGATTATATATCGTTAACTTTTTAATGCAAAAAATTTAATGGACTATACATCGTCCATTTTTTTATGCAAAAATTAAATAGATTATACATCGTTAACTTTTTAATGCAAAAAATTTAATGGACTATACATCGTCCATTTTTTATGTCAAAAAATTTTTATGCAAAAAATTAAATGGATTATACATCTTTCATTTTTTTATTCAAAAAATTAAATGGATTATACATCGTTAATTTTTTTATGAAAGGATTATACATCTTTCATTATTTTATGCAAAAAATGTATACATCGTCCATTTTTCATGCCAAAAGTATTTTAATGCAAAAAATTTAATGGACTATGCATCGTTAATTTTTTTATGCCAAAAATTTAATTGACTTATACATCGTCAATTTTTTTATGAAGAAAATTTAGTGGACTATACATCGTCCATTTTTCATGCCAAAAGTTTTTTTATGCAAAAAATTAAATGGATTATACATCTTCAATTTTTTTATGCAAAAATATTATACATCGTCCATTTTTCATGCCAAAAGTTTTTTTACGCCAAAAATTTAATGAACTATACATCGTCCATTTTTCATGCCAAAAGTTTGTTTATAAAAAAAATTTAATGGACTATACATCGTCCATTTTTCATGCCAAAAGTTTGTTTATAAAAAAAATTTAATGGATTATACATCTTCAATTTTTTTATGCAAAAATATTATACATCGTCCATTTTTCATGCCAAAAGTCTTTTTATGCAAAAAATTAAATGGATTATACATCGTTAATTTTTTAATGCAAAAAATTTAATAAGCTATACATCGTCCATTTTTCATGGCAAAAGTTTTTTTATGCCAAAAATTTAATGGACTATACATCGTCCATTTTTCATGCCAAAAGTTTTTTTATGCAAAAAATTTAATGGACTTATACATCGTCCATTTTTTTATTCAGAAAATTTAATGGATTATACATCGTCCATTTTTTTATGCAAAAAAATTAAAAGGATAATACATCTTTAATTTTTTTATGCAAAAAATTTATACATCGGCCATTTTTCATGCCAAAAGTTTTTTTATGCAAAAAATTTAATAGACTATACATCGTCCATTTTTTTATGCAAAAAACTAAGTAGATTATACATCTTTAATTTGTTTATGCAAAAAATTTATACATCGTCCATTTTTCATGCCAAAAGTTTTTTTATACATCGTTAATTTTTTAATGCAAAAAACCTAATAAACTATACATCGTCCATTTTTCATGCCAAAAGTTTTTTTATACAAAAAATTTAATGGACTATACATCGTACATTTTTTATGCAAAAAATTAAATGGATCGGTAAATTTTTAATGCAAAAAATTTAATGGACTATATCGTCCATTTTTTATGTCAAAAGTTTTTTTATGGAAAAAATTAAATTGATTATACATCGTCCATTTTTTATGCAAAAAATTAAATGGATTATACATCGTTAATATTTTAATGCAGAAAATTTAATTGACTTAAACATCGTCCATTTTCTTATGCAGAAAATTTAATGGACTATACATCGTCCATTTTTCATGCCAAAAGTTTTTTATGCAAAAAATTAAATGGATTATACATCGTTAATTTTTTAATGCAAAAAATTTAATAAACTATACATCGTCCCTTTTTCATGCCAACATTTTTTTTATACAAAAAATTTAATATACATCGTCCATTTTTTATGCAAAAAATTAAATGGATTATACATCGTTAATTTTTTAATGCAAAAAATTTAATGGACTATACATCGTCCATTTTTTATGTCAAAAGTTTTTTTATGGAAAAAATTAAATGGATTATACATCGTTAATTTTTTAATGCAAAAAATTTAATGGGCTGTACATCGTCCATTTTTCATAGCAAAAGTTTTTTTATGCAAAAATTTAAATGGACTATACATCGTCCATTTTTCATGCCAAAAGTCTTTTTATGCAAAAAATTAAATGGATTATACATCGTTAATTTTTTAATGCAAAAAATTTAATAAGCTATACATCGTCCATTTTTCATGGCAAAAGTTTTTTTATGCCAAAAATTTAATGGACTATACATCGTCCATTTTTCATGCCAAAAGTTTTTTTATGCAAAAAATTTAATGGACTATACATCGTCCATTTTTTATGTCAAAAGTTTTTTTATGCAAAAAATTAAATGGATTATACATCGTTAATTTTTTAATGCAAAAAATTTAATAGGCTGTACATCGTCCATTTTTCATAGCAAAAGTTTTTTTATGCAAAAATTTAATGGACTATACATCGTAAATTTTTCATGCCAAAAGTTTTTTATGCAAAAAATTTAATGGACTATAATACATAGTCCATTTTTCATAGGAAAATCTTTTTTATACAAAAAATTTAATGGACTATACATCGTCCATTTTAATGCCAAAAATTTAATGGACTATACATCGTCCATTTTTTTATGCAAAAATTAAATAGATTATACATCGTTAACTTTTTAATGCAAAAAATTTAATGGACTATACATCGTCCATTTTTTATGTCAAAAAATTTTTATGCAAAAAATTAAATGGATTATACATCTTTCATTTTTTTATGCAAAAAATTAAATGGATTATACATCGTTAATTTTTTTATGAAAGGATTATACATCTTTCATTATTTTATGCAAAAAATGTATACATCGTCCATTTTTCATGCCAAAAGTATTTTAATGCAAAAAATTTAATGGACTATGCATCGTTAATTTTTTTATGCCAAAAATTTAATTGACTTATACATCGTCAATTTTTTTATGCAGAAAATTTAGTGGACTATACATCGTCCATTTTTCATGCCAAAAGTTTTTTTATGCAAAAAATTAAATGGATTATACATCTTCAATTTTTTTATGCAAAAATATTATACATCGTCCATTTTTCATGCCAAAAGTTTTTTTACGCCAAAAATTTAATGAACTATACATCGTCCATTTTTCATGCCAAAAGTTTGTTTATAAAAAAAATTTAATGGACTATACATCGTCCATTTTTTATGAAAAAAATTAAATGGATTATACATCTTTAATTTTTTATGCAAAAAATTTATACATCGTCCATTTTTCATGCTAAAAGTTTTTTTATGCAAAAAATTTAATGGACTATACATCGTTAATTATTTAATGCAAAAAATTTAATGGGCTATACATCGCCCATTTTTCATGCCAAAAGTTTTTTTATACAAAAAATTAAATGGATTATACATCTTTAATTTTTTATGCAAAAAATTTATACATCGTCCATTTTTCATACCAAAAGTTATTATATGCAAAAAATTTAATGGACTATAATACATCGTCCATTTTTCATGCCAAAAGTTTTTTTATTCAAAAAATTTAATAGACTATACATCGTTAATTTTTTTACGCAAAAAATTTAATTGACTTATACATCGTCCATTTTTTTATTCAGAAAATTTAATGGATTATACATCGTCCATTTTTTTATGCAAAAAAATTAAAAGGATAATACATCTTTAATTTTTTTATGCAAAAAATTTATACATCGGCCATTTTTCATGCCAAAAGTTTTTTTATGCAAAAAATTTAATAGACTATACATCGTCCATTTTTTTATGCAAAAAACTAAATAGATTATACATCTTTAATTTGTTTATGCAAAAAATTTATACATCGTCCATTTTTCATGCCAAAAGTTTTTTTATACATCGTTAATTTTTTAATGCAAAAAACCTAATAAACTATACATCGTCCATTTTTCATGCCAAAAGTTTTTTTATACAAAAAATTTAATGGACTATACATCGTACATTTTTTATGCAAAAAATTAAATGGATCGGTAAATTTTTAATGCAAAAAATTTAATGGACTATATCGTCCATTTTTTATGTCAAAAGTTTTTTTATGGAAAAAATTAAATTGATTATACATCGTCCATTTTTTATGCAAAAAATTAAATGGATTATACATCGTTAATATTTTAATGCAGAAAATTTAATTGACTTAAACATCGTCCATTTTCTTATGCAGAAAATTTAATGGACTATACATCGTCCATTTTTCATGCCAAAAGTTTTTTATGCAAAAAATTAAATGGATTATATATCGTTAATTTTTTAATGCAAAAAATTTAATAAACTATACATCGTCCCTTTTTCATGCCAACATTTTTTTTATACAAAAAATTTAATATACATCGTCCATTTTTTATGCAAAAAATTAAATGGATTATACATCGTTAATTTTTTAATGCAAAAAATTTAATGGACTATACATCGTCCATTTTTTATGTCAAAAGTTTTTTTATGGAAAAAATTAAATGGATTATACATCGTTAATTTTTTAATGCAAAAAATTTAATGGGCTGTACATCGTCCATTTTTCATAGCAAAAGTTTTTTTATGCAAAAATTTAAATGGACTATACATCGTCCATTTTTCATGCCAAAAGTCTTTTTATGCAAAAAATTAAATGGATTATACATCGTTAATTTTTTAATGCAAAAAATTTAATAAGCTATACATCGTCCATTTTTCATGGCAAAAGTTTTTTTATGCCAAAAATTTAATGGACTATACATCGTCCATTTTTCATGCCAAAAGTTTTTTTATGCAAAAAATTTAATGGACTATACATCGTCCATTTTTTATGTCAAAAGTTTTTTTATGCAAAAAATTAAATGGATTATACATCGTTAATTTTTTAATGCAAAAAATTTAATAGGCTGTACATCGTCCATTTTTCATAGCAAAAGTTTTTTTATGCAAAAATTTAATGGACTATACATCGTAAATTTTTCATGCCAAAAGTTTTTTATGCAAAAAATTTAATGGACTATAATACATAGTCCATTTTTCATAGGAAAATCTTTTTTATACAAAAAATTTAATGGACTATACATCGTCCATTTTAATGCCAAAAATTTAATGGACTATACATCGTCCATTTTTTTATGCAAAAATTAAATAGATTATACATCGTTAACTTTTTAATGCAAAAAATTTAATGGACTATACATCGTCCATTTTTTATGTCAAAAAATTTTTATGCAAAAAATTAAATGGATTATACATCTTTCATTTTTTTATGCAAAAAATTAAATGGATTATACATCGTTAATTTTTTTATGAAAGGATTATACATCTTTCATTATTTTATGCAAAAAATGTATACATCGTCCATTTTTCATGCCAAAAGTATTTTAATGCAAAAAATTTAATGGACTATGCATCGTTAATTTTTTTATGCCAAAAATTTAATTGACTTATACATCGTCAATTTTTTTATGCAGAAAATTTAGTGGACTATACATCGTCCATTTTTCATGCCAAAAGTTTTTTTATGCAAAAAATTAAATGGATTATACATCTTCAATTTTTTTATGCAAAAATATTATACATCGTCCATTTTTCATGCCAAAAGTTTTTTTACGCCAAAAATTTAATGAACTATACATCGTCCATTTTTCATGCCAAAAGTTTGTTTATAAAAAAAATTTAATGGACTATACATCGTCCATTTTTTATGAAAAAAATTAAATGGATTATACATCTTTAATTTTTTATGCAAAAAATTTATACATCGTCCATTTTTCATGCTAAAAGTTTTTTTATGCAAAAAATTTAATGGACTATACATCGTTAATTATTTAATGCAAAAAATTTAATGGGCTATACATCGCCCATTTTTCATGCCAAAAGTTTTTTTATACAAAAAATTAAATGGATTATACATCTTTAATTTTTTATGCAAAAAATTTATACATCGTCCATTTTTCATACCAAAAGTTATTATATGCAAAAAATTTAATGGACTATAATACATCGTCCATTTTTCATGCCAAAAGTTTTTTTATTCAAAAAATTTAATAGACTATACATCGTTAATTTTTTTACGCAAAAAATTTAATTGACTTATACATCGTCCATTTTTTTATTCAGAAAATTTAATGGATTATACATCGTCCATTTTTTTATGCAAAAAAATTAAAAGGATAATACATCTTTAATTTTTTTATGCAAAAAATTTATACATCGGCCATTTTTCATGCCAAAAGTTTTTTTATGCAAAAAATTTAATAGACTATACATCGTCCATTTTTTTATGCAAAAAACTAAATAGATTATACATCTTTAATTTGTTTATGCAAAAAATTTATACATCGTCCATTTTTCATGCCAAAAGTTTTTTTATACATCGTTAATTTTTTAATGCAAAAAACCTAATAAACTATACATCGTCCATTTTTCATGCCAAAAGTTTTTTTATACAAAAAATTTAATGGACTATACATCGTACATTTTTTATGCAAAAAATTAAATGGATCGGTAAATTTTTAATGCAAAAAATTTAATGGACTATATTGTCCATTTTTTATGTCAAAAGTTTTTTTATGGAAAAAATTAAATTGATTATACCTCGTCCATTTTTTATGCAAAAAATTAAATGGATTATACATCGTTAATATTTTAATGCAGAAAATTTAATTGACTTATACATCGTCCATTTTCTTATGCAGAAAATTTAATGGACTATACATCGTCCATTTTTCATGCCAAAAGTTTTTTATGCAAAAAATTAAATGGATTATACATCGTTAATTTTTTAATGCAAAAAATTTAATAAACTATACATCGTCCCTTTTTCATGCCAACATTTTTTTTATACAAAAAATTTAATATACATCGTCCATTTTTTATGCAAAAAATTAAATGGATTATACATCGTTAATTTTTTAATGCAAAAAATTTAATGGACTATACATCGTCCATTTTTTATGTCAAAAGTTTTTTTATGGAAAAAATTAAATGGATTATACATCGTTAATTTTTTAATGCAAAAAATTTAATGGGCTGTACATCGTCCATTTTTCATAGCAAAAGTTTTTTTATGCAAAAATTTAAATGGACTATACATCGTCCATTTTTCATGCCAAAAGTCTTTTTATGCAAAAAATTAAATGGATTATACATCGTTAATTTTTTAATGCAAAAAATTTAATAAGCTATACATCGTCCATTTTTCATGGCAAAAGTTTTTTTATGCCAAAAATTTAATGGACTATACATCGTCCATTTTTCATGCCAAAAGTTTTTTTATGCAAAAAATTAAATGGATTATACACCTTTAATTTTTTTATGCAAAAAAATTATACATCGTCCATTTTTCATGCCAAAAGTTTTTTTACGCCAAAAATTTAATGGACTATACATCGACCATTTTTTATGGAAAAAATTAAATGGATTATACATCGTTAATTTTTTATGCAAAAAATTTATACATCGTCCATTTTTCATGCTAAAAGTTTTTTTATGCAAAAATTTTAATGGACATGGTCCATTTTATATGGAAAAAATTAAATGGACTATACATCGTTAATTTTTTAATGCAAAAAATTTAATAAACTATACATCGTCCATTTTTCATGGCAAAAGTTTTTTTATGCCAAAAATTTAATGGACCATACATCGTCCATTTTTCATGCCAAAAGTTTTTTTATGCAAAAAATTAAATGGATTATACATCTTTAATTTTTTTATGCAAAAAAAATATACATCGTCCATTTTTCATGCCAAAAGTTTTTTTATGCCAAAAATTTAATGGACTATACATCGTTAATTTTTGATGCATAAAATTAAATGGATTATACATCTTTAATTTTTTATGCAAAAAATTTATACATCGTCCATTTTTCATGCTAAAAGTTTTTTTATGCAAAAATTTTAATGGACTATACATGGTCCATTTTATATGGAAAAAATTAAATGGACTATACATCGTAAATTTTTTAATGCAAAAAATTAAATGGATTATATATCTTTCATTTTTTATGCAAAAAATTTATACATCGTCCATTTTTCATGCCAAAAGTTTTTTTATAAAAAAAATTTAATGGACTATACATCGTCCATTTTTTATGAAAAAAATTAAATGGATTATACATCTTTAATTTTTTATGCAAAAAATTTATACATCGTCCATTTTTCATGCTAAAAGTTTTTTTATGCAAAAATTTTAATGGACTATATACATCGTTAATTTTTTAATGCAAAAAATTAAAAGGATAATACATATTTCATTTTTTTATGCAAAAAATTTATACATCGTCCATTTTTCATGCCAAAACTTTTTTTATAAAAAAAATTTAATGGACTATACATCGTCCATTTTATATGGAAAAAATTAAATGGACTATACATCGTTAATTTTTTAATGCAAAAAATTAAATGGGTTATATATCTTTAATTTTTTATGCAAGAAATGTATACATCGTCCATTTTTCATGTCAAAAGTTTTTTTATGCAAAAAATTTAATGGACTATATATACATCGTTCATTTTTTAATGCAAAAAATTTAGTTGACTTATACATCGTCCATTTTTTTATGCAGAAAATTTAATGGACTATAAATCGTCCATTTTTCAAGCCAAAATTTTTTTCATGCAAAAAATATAATGGACTATACATCGTCTTTTTTATACAAAAATTAATAGACTATACATCGTCCATTTATCATGGCAAAATTTTTTTCATGCAAAAAATACTATATACTGGACTATACATCGTCTTTTTTATACAAAAATTAATGGACTATATATACATCGTCATTTTTTTGCAAAAAATATAATGGACTATACATCGTCTTTTTTATGCAAAAATTAATGGAGTATATATCGTCTTTTTTCTTGCCAAAATTTTTTTCATGCAAAAAATATAATGAACTATATAAACATCGTCTTTTTTATGCAAAAAATATAATGGTCTATATATCGTCTTTTTTATAGAAAAATTAATGGACTATAAATTGTCCATTTTTCATGCCAAAATTTTTTTCATGCAAAAAAATTTAATGGACTATACATTGTCTTTTTTGTGCAAAAATAATGGACTTTACACCTTCAACTTTTCGTGCCAAAATTTATTTCATACAAAAAATACTATATACTGGACTATACATCGTCTTTTTTATACAAAAATTAATGGACTATATATACATCGTCATTTTTTTGCAAAAAATATAATGGACTATACATCGTCTTTTTTATGCAAAAATTAATGGAGTATATATCGTCTTTTTTCTTGCCAAAATTTTTTTCATGCAAAAAATATAATGAACTATATAAACATCGTCTTTTTTATGCAAAAAATATAATGGTCTATATATCGTCTTTTTTATAGAAAAATTAATGGACTATAAATCGTCCATTTTACATGCCAAAATTTTTTTTATGCATCGTTTATCGTTTTTTTATGCAAAAATTAATAGACTATACATCGTCCTTTTTTCATCCCAAAATTTTTTTCATGGAAAAAATATAATGGACTATACATCGTCTTTTTTAATCAAAAATTAATGGACTATACATCGTTCTTTTTTCATGCCAAAATTTTTTTCATGCAAAAATTATAATGGATAATCGTCTTTGTTATGCAAAAATAATAGACTATAAATCGTCCATTTTTCATGGCAAAATTTTTTTCATGCCAAAAATATAATGGACTATACATCGTCTTTTTTATAGAAAAATTAATGGACTATAAATCGTCCTTTTTTCATGACAGAATTTTTTTCATGCAAAAAATATAATCATATTTTTCATGGAAAATATATAATGGACTATACATCGTCCATTTTTCATGCCAAAAATTTGTTCATGCAAAAAATATAATGGACTGTACATCGTCTTTTTTATGCAAAATTAATGGACTATATATACATCGTCCTTTTTTCATCCCAAAATTTTTTTCATGCAAAAAATATAATGGACTACACATCGTCTTTTTTTAGCAAAAAATATAGTGAACTATATATACATCGTCTATTTTATGCAAAAAATATAATCGTCTATATATCGTCTTTTTTATTGAAAAATTAATGGACTATAAATCGTCCATTTTTCATGCCAAACTTTATTTCATGCAAAAAATACTATATACTAGACTATACATCGTCTTTTTTATAGAAAAATTAATGGACTATAAATCGTCCATTTTTCATGCCAAAATTTTTTTCATGCAAAAAAATTTAATGAGCTATACATCGTTTTTTTATGCAAAAATTAATAGACTATACATCGTCCATTTTTAATCCCAAAATTTTTTTCATGCAAAAAATATAATGGACTATACATTGTCTTTTTTGTGCAAAAATAATGGACTGTACACCTTCTACTTTTCGTGCCAAAATTTATTTCATGCAAAAAATACTATATACTGGACTATACATCGTCTTTTTTATAGACAAATTAATGGACTATAAATCGTCCATTTTTCATGGCAAAATTTTGTTCATGCAAAAAATATAATGGACTATACATCGTCTTTTCATGGCAAAATTTTTTTCATGCAAAAAATACTATATACTGGACTATACATCGTTTTTTTTTTTTAATCAAAAATTAATAGACCATTTTTCGTCTATCGTCCATTTTTCATGCCAAAATTTTTTTTATGGAAAAAATAAAATGGACTATACATCATTTTTTTATGCAAAAATTAATAGACTATACATCGTCCGTTTTTCATCCCAAAATTTTTTTCATGCAAAAAATACTATATACTGGACTACATACATCGTCTTTTTTATACAAAAATTAATGGACTGTATATACATCGTCCTTTTTTCATCCCAAAATTTTTTTCATGCAAATAATATAATGGACTATAATCGTCTTTTTTAATCAAAAATTAATGGACTATACATCGTCCTTTTTTCATGTAAAAATTTTTTTCAAAAAAAAAAATATAATGGACTATATATACATCGTCTTTTTTATTAAAAAATTAATGGGCTATAAATCGCCCATTTTTCATGACAAAATTTTTTTCATGCAAAAAATATAATGGACTGTACATCGTCTTTTTTATGCAAAATTAATGGACTATACATATATATATTTATATATATATAAAATATAATGGACTATATATCATCTTTTTCATCGAAAAAATATAATGGACTATACATCATCCATTTTTCATGTCAAAAATTTGTTCATGCAAAAAATATAATTGACTGTACATCGTCTTTTTTATGCAAAATTAATGGACTATACATCGTCCTTTTTTCATCCCAAAATTTTTTTCATGCAAAAAATATAATGGACTATATATCATCTTTTTCATCGAAAAAATTAATGGACTATAAATCGTCCATTTTTCATGACAAAATTTTTTTCATGCAAAAAATATAATGGATCGTCTTTTTTATGCAAAATTAATGGACCATACATCGTCCATTTTTCATGCCAAAAGGTTTTTTATTCAAAAAATTTAATGGACTGTACATCGTTAATTTTTTATGCGAAAAATTTAATTGACTTATACATCGTCCACTTTTTTATGCAGAAAATTTAATGGATTATACATCGCCCATTTTTTTATGCAAAAAATTAAAAGGATTATACATCGTTAATTTCTTAATGCAAAAAATTTAATAAACTATACATCGTCCATTTTTCATGGCAAAAGTTTTTTTATGCAAAAAATATAATGGACTATGATACATCGTCCATTTTTTATAGCAAAAGTTTTGTTATGCAAGAATTTAAATGGATTATACATCTTTAATTTTTTTATGCAAAAAAATTATACATCGTCCATTTTTCATGCCAAAAGTTTTTTTATGCAAAAATTAATAGACTATACATCGTCCGTTTTTCATCCCAAAATTTTTTTCATGCAAAAAATACTATATACTGGACTACATACATCGTCTTTTTTATACAAAAATTAATGGACTGTATATACATCGTCCTTTTTTCATCCCAAAATTTTTTTCATGCAAAAAATATAATGGACTATAATCGTCTTTTTTAATCAAAAATTATACATCGTCCTTTTTTCATGTCAAAATTTTTTTCAAAAAAAAAATATAATGGACTATAATCGTCTTTTTTATTAAAAAATTAATGGGCTATAAATCGCCCATTTTTCATGACAAAATTTTTTTCATGCAAAAAATATAATGGACTGTACATCGTCTTTTTTATGCAAAATTAATGGACTATACATATATATATTTATATATATATAAAATATAATGGACTATATATCATCTTTTTCATCGAAAAAATATAATGGACTATACATCATCCATTTTTCATGTCAAAAATTTGTTCATGCAAAAAATATAATTGACTGTACATCGTCTTTTTTATGCAAAATTAATGGACTATACATCGTCCTTTTTTCATCCCAAAATTTTTTTCATGCAAAAAATATAATGGACTATATATCATCTTTTTCATCGAAAAAATTAATGGACTATAAATCGTCCATTTTTCATGACAAAATTTTTTTCATGCAAAAAATATAATGGATCGTCTTTTTTATGCAAAATTAATGGACCATACATCGTCCATTTTTCATGCCAAAAGGTTTTTTATTCAAAAAATTTAATGGACTGTACATCGTTAATTTTTTATGCGAAAAATTTAATTGACTTATACATCGTCCACTTTTTTATGCAGAAAATTTAATGGATTATACATCGCCCATTTTTTTATGCAAAAAATTAAAAGGATTATATATCTTTCAGTTTTTATGCAAGAAATGTATACATCGTCCATTTTTCATGTCAAAAGTTTTTTTATAAAAAAAAATTTAATGGACTATATATACATCGTTAACTTTTTAATGCAAAAAATTTAATGGATTATACATTTTTCATTTTTTTATGCAAAAAATTTATTCATCGTCTATTTTTCATGCTAAAAGTTTTTTATGGAAAAAATTTAATGGACTACACATCGTCCATTTTTCATGCCAAAAGTTTTTTTATGCAAAAAATTTAATGGACTATACATCACCCATTTTTTATGGAAAAAATTAAATATATTATACATCGTCCATTTTTCATGGCAAAAGTTTTTTTATGCAAAAAATATAATGGACTATGATACATCGTCCATTTTTTATAGCAAAAGTTTTGTTATGCAAGAATTTAAATGGATTATACATCTTTAATTTTTTTATGCAAAAAAATTATACATCGTCCATTTTTCATGCCAAAAGTTTTTTTATGCCAAAAATTTAATGGAATATACATCGTCCATTTTTCATGCCAAAATTTTTTTTATGCAAAAAATTAAGTGGATTATACATCTTTAATTTTTTTATGAAAAAAAATTATACATCGTCCATTTTTCATGCCAAAGGTTTTTTTATGCAAAAATTTTAATAGAATATTTATGCAAAAAACTAAATGGATTATACATCTTTAATTTGTTTATGCAAAAAATTTATACATCGTCCATTTTTCATGCCAAAAGTTTTTTTATGCAAAAAATTTAATGGATTTAATCTTTAATTGTTTAATGCAAAAAATTTAATTGACTTATACATCGTCCATTTTTTTATGCACACAATTTAATGGACTATACATCGATAATTTTTCATGCCAAAAGTTTTTTTATGCAAAAAATTTAATGGACTATACATCGTCCATTTTTCATGCCAAAAGTGTTTTTATACAAAAAAATTTTTATGCTAAAAATTTTATGGACTATACATCGTTAATTTTTTAATGCAAAAAAATTAATGGGTTATACATCGCCCATTTTTCATGCCAAAAGTTTTTTTATACAAAAAATTAAATTGATTATACATCTTTAATTTTTTATGCGAAAAATTTAATGGACTATAAATGGTCCATTTTGTATGGAAAAAATTAAATGGATTATACATCGTTAATTTTTTAATGCAAAAAATTTAATGGTCTCTACATCGTCCATTTTTCATGCCAAAAGTTTTATTATTCAAAAAATTTAATGGACTGTACATCGTTAATTTTTTATGCGAAAAATTTAATTGACTTATACATCGTCCATTTTTTTATGCAGAAAATTTAATGGATTATACATCGCCCATTTTTTCATGGAAAAAATTAAAAGGATTATATATCTTTCAGTTTTTATGCAAGAAATGTATACATCGTCCATTTTTCATGTCAAAAGTTTTTTTATAAAAAAAATTTAATTGACTATATATACATCGTTCATTTTTTAATGCACAAAATTTAATTGACTTATACATCGTCCATTTTTTTATGCAGAAAATTTAATGGACTATATATCGTCCATTTTTCATGCCAAAAGTTTTTTTATACAAAAAATTTAATGGACTATACGTCGTCCATTTTTTTATGCAAAAAAATTAAAAGGATAATACATCTTTCATTTTTTTATGCAAAAAATTTATACATCGGCCATTTTTCATGCCAAAGGTTTTTTTATGCAAAAAATTTAATAGAATATTTATGCAAAAAACTAAATGGATTATACATCTTTAATTTGTTTATGCAAAAAATTTATACATCGTCCATTTTTTATGCAAAAAATTAAATGGATTATACATCGTTAATTTTTTTATGCAGAAAATTTAATTGACTTATACATCGTCCATTTTTTTATGCAGAAAATTTAATGGACTATACATCGTCCATTTTTCATGGCAAAAGATTTTTATGCAAAAAATTAAATGGATTATACATCGTTAATTTTTTAATGCAAAAAATTTAATAAACTATACATCGTCCCTTTTTCATGCCAAAATTTTTTTTATACAAAAAATTTAATGGACTACTATACATCGTCCATTTTTTATGCAAAAAATTAAATGGATTATACATCGTTTATTTTTTAATGCAAAAAATTTAATGGGCTTACATCGTCCATTTTTCATGGCAAAAGTTTTTTTATGCAAAAAATTAAATGGATCATACATCGTCCATTTTTTATGCAAAAAATTAAATCGATTATACATCGTCCATTTTTTTATGCAAAAAATTAAATGTATTATACATCGTTAATTTTTTTATGCAAAAAATTTATTGGGGTATACATCGTCCATTTTTTATAGCAAAAGTTTTTTTATGCAAAAAATATAATGGACTATGACACATCGCCCATTTTTCATAGCAAAAGTTTTTTTATGCAAAAATTTAAATGGATTATACATCTTTAATTTTTTTATGCAAAAAAATTATACATCGTTCATTTTTCATGCCAAAAGATTTTTTATGCCAAAAATTTAATGGACTATACATCGTCCATTTTTCATGCCAAAAGTTTTTTTATAAAAAAAATTTAATGGACTATACATCGTCCATTTTTTATGAAAAAAATTAAATGGATTATACATCTTTAATTTTTTAGGCAAAAAATTTATACATCGTCCATTTTTCATGACAAAAGTTTTTTTATGCAAAAAGTTTAATGGACTATACATGGTCCATTTTATATGGAAAAAATTAAATGGACTATACATTGTTAATTTTTTAATGCAAAAAATTAAATGGATTATATATCTTTCATTTTTTATGCAACAAATGTATACATCGTCTATTTTTCATGTCAAAAGTTTTTTTATGCAAAAAATTTAATGGACTATATATACATCGTTCATTTTTTAATGCAAAAAATTTAATTGACTTATACATCGTCCATTTTTTTATGCAGGCAATTTAATGGACTATACATCGATAATTTTTCATGCCAAAAGTTTTTTTATGCAAAAAATTTAATGGACTATACATCGTTCATTTTTTATGGAAAAAATTAAATGGATTATACATCGTTAATTTTTTAATGCAAAAAATTTAATGGAGTATACGTCCATTTTTCATGCCAAAAGTTTTTTAATTAAAAAAATTTAATGGACTATACATCGTTAATTTTTTTATGCAAAAAATTTAACTGACTTATACATCGTCCACTTTTTTATGCAGAAAATTTAATGGATTATACATCGTCCATTTTTTTATGCAAAAAAATTAAAAGGATAATACATCTTTCATTTTTTTATGCAAAAAATTTATACATCGGCCATTTTTCATGCCAAAAGTTTTTTTATGCAACAAATGTATACATCGTCCATTTTTCATGCCAAAAGTTTTTTATGCAAAAAATTAAATGGATTATACATCGTTAATTTTTTAATGCAAAAAATTTAATAAACTATACATCGTCCCTTTTTCATGCCAAAATTTTTTTTATACAAAAAATTTAATGGACTATACATCGTCCATTTTTTATGCAAAAAATTAAATGGTCTTACATCGTCCATTTTTCATTGCAAAAGTTTTTTTATGCAAAAAATTAAATGGATTATACATCGTTAATTTTCTAATGCAAAAAATTTAATGGGCTATACATCGTCCATTTTTCATGCCAAAAGTTTTTTTATGCAAAAAATTAAATGGATCATACATCGTCCATTTTTTATGCAAAAAATTAAATCGATTATACATCGTCCATTTTTTTATGCAAAAACTTAAATGTATTATACATCGTTAATTTTTTTATGCAAAAAAAATATTGGGGTATACATCGTCCATTTTTTATAGCAAAAGTTTTTTTATGCAAAAAATATAATGGACTATGATACATCGTCCATTTGTCATAGCAAAAGTTTTTTTACGCAAAAAATATAATGGACTATGATACATCGTCCATTTTTCATAGCAAAAGTTTTTTTATGCAAAAATTTAAATGGATTATACATCTTTAATTTTTTTATGCAAAAAAATTATACATCGTCCATTTTTCATGCCAAAAGTTTTTTTATTCAAAAAATTTAATGGACTATACATCGTCCATTTTTTATGAAAAAAATTAAATGGATTATACATCTTTAATTTTTTAGGCAAAAAATTTATACATCGTCCATTTTTCATGCCAAAAGTTTTTTTATGCAAAAAGTTTAATGGACTATACATGGTCCATTTTATATGGAAAAAATTAAATGGACTATACATTGTTAATTTTTTAATGCAAAAAATTAAATGGATTATATATCTTTCATTTTTTATGCAAAAAATTTATGCATCGTCCATTTTTCATGGCAAAAGTTTTTTTATGGAAAAAATTTAATGGACTATACATCGTCGATTTTTTATGCAAAATATTTAATGGTCTATACATCGTCCATTTTTCATGCCAAAACTTTTTTTATTCAAAAAATTTAATGGACTGTACATCATTAATTTTTTATGCGAAAAATTTAATTGACTTATACATCGCCCATTTTTTTATGCAAAAAATTAAAAGGATTATACATCGTTAATTTTTTAATGCAAAAAATTTAATGGTCTATACATCGTCCATTTTTCATGCCAAAAGTTTTTTTATTCAAAAAATTTAATGGACTTTACATCGTTAATTTTTTATGCAAAAAATTAAATGGATTATACATCGTTAATTTTTTAATGCAAAAAATTTAATTGTCTATACATCGTCCATTTTTCATGCCAAAAGTTTTTTTATAAAAAAAATTTAATGGACTATATATACATCGTTCATTTTTTAATGCAAAAAATTTAATTGACTTATACATCGTCCATTTTTTTATTCAAAAAATTAAATGGATTATACATCGTTAATTTTTTAATGCAAAATATTTAATGGACTATACATCGTCCATTTTTTATGTCAAAAGTTTTTTTATGCAAATAATTTTATGGACTATACATCGTCCATTTTTCATGCCAAAAGTTTTTTTAAAAAAAAAATTTAATGGACTATATACATCGTTAATTTTTTATGCAAAAAATTAAATGGATTATACATCGTTAATTTTTTAATGCAAAAAATTTAATGGTCTATACATCGTCCATTTTTCATGCCAAAAGTTTTTTTATACAAAAAATTAAATTGATTACACATCTTTCATTTTTTATGCAAAAAGTTTAATGGACTATACATGGTCCATTTTATATGGAAAAAATTAAATGGACTATACATCGTTAATTTTTTATGCAAAAAATTAAATGGATTATACATCGTTAATTTTTTAATGCAAAAAATTTAATGGTCTATACATCGTCCATTTTTCATGTCAAAAGTTTTTTTATGCAAAAAATTTAATGGTCTATATATACATCGTTCATTTTTTAATGCAAAAAATTTAATTGACTTATACATCGTCCATTTTTTTATGCAGAAAATTTAATGGACTATTATACATCGTCGATTTTTCATGCCAAAAGTTTTTTTATACAAAAATTTTAATGTATACGTCGTCCATTTTTTATGAAAAACATGAAATGGATTATACATCTTTCATTTTTTATGCAAAAAATTTATGCATCGTCCATTTTTCATGCCAAAAGTTTTTTTATGCAAAAAATTTAATGGACTATACATCGTCCATTTTTTATGCAAAATATTTAATGGAGTATACATCGTCCATTTTTCATACCAAAAGTTTTTATATGCAAAAAATTTAATGGACTATAATACATCGTCCATTTTTCATAGCAAAAGTTTTTATATAAAAAAAATTTAATGGACTATATACATCGTTAATTTTTTATGCAAAAAATTAAATGGATTATACATCGTCCATTTTTTTATGCAAAAAATTTAATGGACTATACATCGTCCGTTTTTCATGCTAAAAGTTTTTTTATTAAAAAAATTTAATGGATTATACATCGTTAATTTTTTTATGCAAAAAATTTATTGGGGTATACATCGTCCATTTTTTATAGCAAAAGTTTTTTTATGCAAAAAATATAACGGACTATGATACATCGTCCATTTTTCATAGCAAAAGTTTTTTTATGCAAAAATTTAAATGGATTATACATCTTTAATTTTTTTATGCAAAAAAATTATACATCGTTCATTTTTCACGCCAAAAGATTTTTTATGCCAAAAATTTAATGGACTATACATCGTCCATTTTTCATGCAAAATATTTAATGGAGTATACATCGTCCATTTTTCATACCAAAAGTTTTTATATGCAAAAAATTTAATGGACTATAATACATCGTCCATTTTTCATAGCAAAAGTTTTTATATAAAAAAAATTTAATGGACTATACATCGTCCATTTTTTATGAAATAAATTAAATGGATTATACATCTTTAATTTTTTAGGCAAAAAATTTATACATCGTCCATTTTTCATGCCAAAAGTTTTTTTATGCAAAAAGTTTAATGGACTATACATGGTCCATTTTATATGGAAAAAATTAAATGGACTATACATTGTTAATTTTTTAATGCAAAAAATTAAATGGATTATATATCTTTCATTTTTTATGCAACAAATGTATACATCGACTATTTTTCATGTCAAAAGTTTTTTTATGCAAAAAATTTAATGGACTATACATCGTCCATTTTTCATGCCAAAAGTGTTTTTATACAAAAAATTTAATGGACTATACATCGTTCATTTTTTATGGAAAAAATTAAATGGATTATACATCGTTAATTTTTTAATGCAAAAAATTTAATGGAGTATACGTCAATTTTTCATGCCAAAAGTTTTTTAATTAAAAAAATTTAATGGACTATACATCGTCAATTTTTTTATGCAAAAAATTTAACTGACTTATACATCGTCCATTTTTTTATGCAAAAAATTAAAAGGATAATACATCTTTCATTTTTTTATGCAAAAAATTTATACATCGGCCATTTTTCATGCCAAAAGTTTTTGTATGCAAAAAATTTAATAGACTATACATCGTCCATTTTTTTATGCAAAAAACTAAATGGATTATACATCGTTAATTTGTTTATGCAAAAAATTTATACATCGTCCATTTTTCATGCCAAAAGTTTTTTATGCAAAAAATTAAATGGATTATACATCGTTAATTTTTTAATGCAAAAAACTTAATAAACTATACATCGTCCATTTTTCATGCCAAAAGTTTTTTTATGCAAAAAATTTAATGGACTTACATGGTCCATTTTATATGGAAAAAATTAAATGGACTATACATCGTTAATTTTTTAATGCAAAAAATTAAATGGATTATATATCTTTCATTTTTTATGCAAGAAATGTATACATCGTCCATTTTTCATGTCAAAAGTTTTTTTATGCAAAAAATTTAATGGACTATAATATATACATCGACCATTTTTCATAGCAAAAGTTTTTTTATGCAAAAATTTAAATGGACTATACATCGTCCATTTTTCATGCCAAAAGTTTTTTTATACAAAAAATTTAATGTATACGTCGTCCATTTTTTATGAAAAACATGAAATGGATTATACATCTTTCATTTTTTATGCAAAAAATTTATGCATCGTCAATTTTTCATGCCAAAAGTTTTTTTATGGAAAAAATTTAATGGACTATATCGTCCATTTTTTATGTCAAAAGTTTTTTTATGCAAAAAATGTAATGGACTATACATCGTCCATTTTTCATACCAAAAGTTTTTATATGCAAAAAATTTAATGGACTATCGTTAATTTTTTATGCAAAAAATTAAATGGATTATACATCGTTAATTTTTTAATGCAAAAAATTTAATGGACTATACGTCGGCCATTTTTCATGGCAAAAGTTTTTGTATGCAAAAAATTAAATGGATTATACATCGTTAATTTTTTAATGCAAAAAGCTTAATAAACTATACATCGTCCATTTTTCATGCCAAAAGTTTTTTTATACAAAAAATTTAATGGACTATACATCATCCAATTTTTATGCAAAAAATTAAATGGATCGTTAAATTTTTAATGCAAAAAATTTAATGGACTATATCGTCCATTTTTTATGTCAAAAGTTTTTTTATGCAAAAAATGTAATGGACTATACATCGTCCATTTTTTATGCAAAAAATTAAATGGATTATACATCGTTAATTTTTTATTTTTATTTTTTTTATCGTCCATTTTTGATGTCAAAAGTTTTTTTATGCAAAAAATTTAATATACATCGTCTTTTTTTTACGCAAAAAATTAAATGGATTATACATCGTTAATTTTTTATGCAAAAAATTGAATGGACTATACATCGTCCATTTTTGATGTCAAAAGTTTTTTTATTCAAAAAATTTAATGGACTATACATCGTTAATTTTTTAATGCCAAAATTTGTTTATGCAAAAAACTTAATGGACTATACATCGTCCATTTTTTATGGAAAAAATTAAACACTCAAGCAATGAATGCCTATGATTATTACTAGGTGTTACCTTCTTTAGGAAAGAGATAGTGTTAGGGAAGACAGGTGGTTAAGGAAGACATAAAGGAAAGCTTTATTCTTTTATAACTCTGTTTTTTTTGCATGTTTTGAATAATGTAGTGTTGCAGCGCCTCTGGTGTCAATAAAGCGCATTAAATTGGATATTTTACTTCGCCGATGAATTTGCTATCTGTCATAGCTCTTATTGATACGATACATACACACATAAATATGCCTGGATAGCAAACCTTTAGCACCGCTATTATAAAAGGATCAAACGAATATGAAGTCGTTACTATTTGTGTTTCGGAGTTCGTTACGCAAATTTGCAACATCTATAAAAATATTCAATTTAATTATTATAACGTTAGTGCTTTTCAAAAGCATTTTTCGAAGCTTTTGTTATCACCTAAGCAGTGCATTGCTTCCTCCCTCAGTTGTACCCAGTAGTGCTTCCAAACCAGAACTGCTTTTACTAGGAAATTTCTTTAAAATATTTACCAACATCAATTTCGATAATTTTTTTTATGCACAACTTTTATCAGAAGCTGGATTTTCGTAAAAACTCTGTGCCACCCTTAACTTGGGAAATTCTGAGTTCCCTTTAATTTTTTTAAGAACAACATCATTCAGATTGAAATATAGCAAAGTAAATGCTTAATTAAAGTAAGATAAAGAGAAGCAGGGAGTACTTGCACTATACTTTTATGAGAAATGGAACAACATTTTTCAGATTTATCCCGGGGATACTATCGAATATGAAGATTACAGCGATATCATTAATTCAAAAATTAGCTTATCTCGAGCTAAGCACTTTTTCCCACAGATATTTATTACTAACAAACACGCAAACCATTTAAAACATCCATATATAGAGAATATAATTCTTTCTTTGTTATCTTTCGTTCAATCAGAATTGTGTTAAAATACATTTCATTTCTATTACTTTAAAGGCTTCATTTGCACGACACCGCAATATACATATAAATTTATATTCTGCACAGGAATTTTGGAAACACCTAATCCCCAACAATTTTTCTCTCAGTTTGTTACAATAAACTGCTGGTATTGCTGTTTAAAAGAAACATCTTCTACATGAATAAAGTAAATATTTTTTTAATTATTCTTCCTTAAAAATGCAATCAGTGCTTTATCGTTCTTATTTAGTTTCTAAGAAAAACAAATTACACATGTGTTTTTGAAGTATATTTGCAAACAGTTGGATTTGCAATTATTATTTCTTTAGTAATAAAAGTTATATTTTCTGCACACTCTCTTTTCGATTAAAACAAAAATACATTACATTGTTCTTAGTTTTCTTTTTTTTTTGCAAAAATTTATTACATCGTCAACCTGTCAAAACACTCAAACTAATCGCAAAATACTGTTTCATTGATAAATTGCTCAAATATGTCAACTGCAGCAATGTGCAGCAATCACGGCAACACTAAAGGGAAACTAAAAGCAACAGAAATATTAGTAACAAGCAGCAACAATAGCAACAACCTAAGCAACAATTCCAACAGCAGCAAAATACTTTTCAGTCACAAGTGCCACATGTAAGAAAGAAAAATTAATTTTTGTAATTTTTCTTCTATGAAGATGAAATCTTACAATGATAATGACACAAACCAACATGACTTGAAAGAAAGAATTTATATAATTTTTCTTTCAAAATGTTTATTTTATTTGTAACGATTTTTTTATTTTTTAAACGAACTCAAAACGGAGGAGGTTTCCAATGCGGTTGTATATTCACTTTTTTTATTTCCTATGTTTGTTACTTTATAAATCTGTAATTTTTTTAACCGATTTTGTGAATTTGTATTTTTTTTAACTAAGAATCTAATTTATTCTATTTTTTAAGCCCCGATCAAAAAAAAAAGGGTGTCTGCGTATCTGCGTGTCTGGCCGTATTCACGTACAGACCAAACTGCTAGTCGGATTTTGATTTAGTTTTTTCTGTTTAAAGGTGACTTAATCGAGAGGATTCTGAACTATGTTTTAAGAAAATCGGTCTAGCCGTTTAGAAGATATCACATATTTTCTAGATATATCGGGGGCTGTTAAAATTTAAAATTTTTTTTATTGGCATTTTTTTTATCAAATTGTATAAACTTTTTTATTCAAAATTTATTTTACTTATTTTATTTACATGTATGATACATGATTGAATGGTTTTTTTACACTCAGCGAAAAGCTGCAACTTAAAAATAGGAACGCTTAAAATTAATTCAATAATTTTCAATATAATAGAAAATGCATATTGTACTTAAAAATTAATAAAATTAATAAATTAATACAGCAAATTTAAGGCCTGGTTCACAATATCGACAGCGTTCGACTTGTCGCGCACACTTACATTCAAAACAAAAACAAATTCTAAAATTTTGTTGTTGTTTCCAATGTAAGTGTGCGACAACGTTCTACTTGTCGATATCGTGAACCAGGCCCTAATATTTTTTATTGTTTTTTTTATTTATTTACTTGATATTAAAATTATATAAAATATAGCAATAATATATACATTGATAGCACTGGCTGCCAAGGCCATCGGCTAAATATTTTTTTTTTTTTTTTTTTTTTTTTTTTTTTAATGACTAGACTTTCGTTAATGTTTCTTATTAATTCGATATGGTTTTTATTGATTTTAAGCTGTTTTTTCTCTGGTTGTACGGTCGCTCTTAAGCCCCACAATATATTTTCCATTCCAACCTTTCAGGACATTTCATCTGTTCTATGCATTGTTATGTTAAATGTTTTTTTTTTCCACTTTATTCGTTTCTACGTTCAAACTACAACCTTTTAAATTGTAATTGAGAAAATACAAATTGATTATGGGAAATCCAAATTGATATTCAGAAAATATTAGTTGATATTGAGAAACTCAGAAATAGAGAGAATTCAAATTGATAATGTGAAATCCAAATTTATATTGAGAGAAGACAAATTGGTATCTAGAAATTCAAATTGATATTGGATTATTTATTGATATTGGATTTGAAAAAAGTGGGACTAGAAATTATCTGACTGCTTCTGCTTCTTGGGTAACTCAAAATCCAATAAATTTAATGCATAAAAATATTCCTTAGGCTGCTAAGCAACAAGAGAAATTTACAATTTTATTATTGCAACGGCACATAAAGTAAAAAGCACTAACAAATTTTACAAATCAAAGCATGTGCTAATTATACTCGATCCACAAACTATTAATAATGAATGCTTAACAACATCCAGCATTTGTATACTTAATAAATAATAGGACTCGAAGATACTTAAATATGTGTACAATATTCTACACTCAAAATTTTATGTAGGTAAATTCAGATGGAAAATCATTTGAAAAATACTATTTAATCAGCAAAAGCTAATACGAGTAATACGTTGCAGTTTGACACTGGCAACGCCATTGTGGCCATTCTCTTTCTTACTAGTTTAGGACAGTGATACAGAAAATATATCACTCTTCCCTCTTCATTGACATCTTGGCAGCTACGACAAAAGTTATTGTGTTCGACTCGACCTTTGACCTTTGAACATGCCTATTTCTGATATTGTGTCCAGTTAGCATCGACATTAAAATCAAGATTCTTTCGTATGTTTTAAAATCAAAGAAGCTGTATTATTCTTTTTTAGATGAGCCAAAACTACCTAATGATCAATTAATTATTGTGGCCTATATATATTTTACATATTCTTCTTAGTGCCCAGGCCTGAGTTTGCAAGATAGTTAGAGTAAGCCCACTCATTCCAATTCCGTTGAAATACGCTATGCTCCGGCATCCAGATGATCTTAATATTAAGCTGCTCTTGCCCCCTCGCTTAGAAAAAATCGGCTGTCGAGTGCATGGATTCAAAGGCCATGAAAGCTGCCCAACTATCAGTGTATATGTTAATTAAAGTCGTTGAAGTGAATTTCATTTTCCACCAAAGATATCTACCTGCTAGACACTACTACAGTGATGCGAAAGTCACTTTGCAATTCGACAGACCTAATATCACCGTTACTTGTCTTTTGGAGCCACCAACACTTTTTCTTCTACCTGGAGTACCATTCCTCTACAAATCTGTGAATGGTATTCAAGTTTTATAAGGACATTCGTGGAGTAGAGCAGGGAAGGTTTTGTCAACACAAAATGTATAAAAAGTTAAAAAAATCCATGCCTACTAAAAATATCTGCAAGCTTAATAATTCTTGACTTCATGGAAAACTTACAAAACAAACGAAATTAACTTATAGGGTATTTACATTATCTCGAAATCTAGTACTTACAAAATTTCGAGCTTAATAGTTGCCTTTTACTAGATTCCCCATACAAAACACAATCTAATTTTTCAATAGATTTGTAGGAAATCTACTCAAAATCTAATTTTTTTATTTATTTTTTACTACTCTTTACAACATATTTATATAAAAGATATCTATGCTCTAACAAATTTTTCTATTGAAGGTGTGTGGATGAGCTAAATCGGCACTTTCTGCGTCATAGTTTAATAGGGCAGTTACACCTGCACAAAATCTAGCAGATTTTGAAAATCTCCAATTTTTACAGTAACTTTTTTGATATTTATTAAGATATTTTTATCCAAAACAAAACCCATTAACTAAAAAATTTCGAAAACTATAACCCAACAGCTGTAATGTAGCTAATTCAGACACCTTTTTAAGCAGAATGTAGCTAATTCACTCAACTTTTTTATAAATATGCTATACAGAAATATTAGATTTCCTACAAATCAACTGACAAACTCTAGTAAAAAGCCACAAGATTTAGCTCGAAATCTCTTCAATACTAGATGTTGAGACAATGTAAATGCCCTATAGGACTAAATTTAAGACAAAGGATTTTATCTGGGATAGAAAAATGTAAAAAAAACCTTAGTGTAATATAGATATAGATTTTGAGTAGGATATCAAATCAAATATACCATTTTACGAGACAATGTATATGCATTATTAACGTAAAACCTTTTTGAGTGTTTGCGTTTTATTAAGTAACATTGCATTGCATGCAGAGGGTATTTCATTAAGCGCTTTCTCTATTTAAATTTCTATGAAACAAAGTATGTATGAGAACGTCGTCCAAATTGTTTATTATCATCAAATTCTGGCCCAACAAAGTTGAGACCACAGTATGTTACCCAAAAAAACATAGATTTTGATACAAAAATTTGCTTATTGGCAACTGCTATTGAACGCTATAATTTGGCATAACAGATTGAATAAATGACATTCAATTCGATATATGTAGTTTCAACAACATGGCCGCTATAACTATCAAAGCTCGACAGTCTTCATTGGAAAACCCATTACAAATTTATGTATGTATGTTGCTTAAACACTGGGTGGCTTAGAAATTAACAGCAATCTTTGAATATAGAAAAATTTTAGATAGTCTTATCAAAAACCAGGCAAAGAAATATAAATAAGCTCGAAAAAAACTTAACTAAAAATAATAGTTACAGCTGCTCACTACTACTGACTCCTAATTTATCTGTTTTAAAAAATAAAAAATTACCTACTAAATTGAGCCAGATTTATTTCTGCTGTATGTCTGGCAATTTACATAGAATGAGGATGAAGTCACTATTTTAATGTTATATTTATCAAAAACTCAAGTTTTTATATAAAGTTATTTTTATAGTTTGTAGTAGTTTGTTTGTGGAGTTTAGTACTTATGTACTTTTGGGGAAAATTTATTTATTTTAGAGAACAACACAAAGAAATCCCATATATTTTGCTTAACAAACTCTTCTTCTTCATAAATCCTTATAATAGCACAGCGATGCCAATTCATATGAAACTGGCCTTCTGTTCATGTCTTTGCCTCAACATTTTGTAGTACTAATGGGTTCTAAAAAATCACTTAAAAATTAATAAGTATAGCTTATACTATGTTCACACTTATGGTCTGAGGCAACATGTAAAAGTATACAAATATCTCGTTTTTTTCTTCTAAAATCTTGAGTCAAAAAGCCCCTTAAAATATCAGTTTCATTGAGCACTCGCATAAGTAAACTTTCATCAAAAAAACAAACAAATTAAACCTTTACTTGCCATTCAGCCCGAACTGTTTTATTGGGGCTATTTAAAATTAATCTGCCTGTGAAAGCTTTAGCTTTGGTGGAAAAAAGCTCGCTCACGATTGAATGGCTTTTCCTGAAGTCAAATTAACAACCCTCGTCTTAACAATGCGTGTAAGAATTTCTAATAAAAGCTTACATTACTATTTTATACGTATATGTTTATAGTACATGTGTTAAATCTTAGTCTACACAATACCCATCACCTCACAACCTCCACATTTATCATTGTTTCATTTGCTTTAATTGCAATGTATTTTTTAGCAAGTTCTTATTGCTTTTTTTTCTACTAATCTAAGAAGCAGTGATACACTCTATTAGCTATTGACCACATAATTAATCATTCTTGGAGAAAAAAAGAATCCAATGTTTGTTATTTTATAGATAAACACCAGCAACAAGTAAGAAACAGAGTGATTTGTAGTGAATACTCGATGGCTGATGAATGATTAAATTGGTTTAAATTTCTTTCTTGCTGGTTTTATCTGTTAAGCTAAATTTGTATGTATTTCTTTTTTGTAGAAATGATTTTATCATGGTAAAATATTAAATTCTTAAAACAAATAAAAATAAGAAATATAAAAATTATTATGATGAAATCTAGAGGATTTCGATTGAATACTTTATCAAAATCGGTATATTTTGCAGAAATTTTTTTTATAATTTATCGTATCCAAAATAAAAAGTATTAGCTCAGATTCACATTCCTTTTTAAATACTTTGATTAATTTTTTAAAGGCATTTACACCTGCATGAAATTAAGCAGATGTGAATTGAAATCTATATCAAAATCTATACCTTTAACGCCAAGTTTTGTTCGACAGTTATCAAGATTTCTTTATCAAAATAAAAACCATTGACTGAAAATTTTCCTAAGCTACAACCACCCAACTGCAGTACTGCAAATTTACACACCATTTTGAGCAATTTTGAAAAAAGCCGAAGTAAAATTTAGTCTATTTAAATTAAAATCTTTATCGAAATTTGTAACTTTTACAGCAAGTCTTGGTTGATTTGTTGTGACGTTGGCTGAAGGTTCTGGACTCGAGCCCGGTATCGGACAGTCATTAAATAACAACACCACGTATTTTTATAATGTGCATTAGTATCCCTTTTTATCAGTTGTTGTAGGAAAGTTCAAGTGATGAAGGCATAGTCACTGGTCACTGAACTGTTTCAGCAGATATTAATCCTAATGTAATATCAGAGTGCTCTCCTTCGTTGTGTAGCAGAATTATTGGCGAAGTAAAATAATCATTAAAATGTATACTAAGCACAGCTTTAAAAAAAGTTAATACAACTCATTGAACACCAGAGGCGGTGCAACACGTGCAAATAGCAGAGTTTTAAATGAATGAACCTTTCCTCTATCTTTACAAAAAAAACCATTTACTGAATATTTTCTTCAACTACAACCACAAAACTACAATTTAGCTAATTCGCATACCTTTTATAAAACATCGGTTAATAAAAAAACTTACATCTCATAAGACTCATTCTTCCTCATTCTTTAAAGTTGTCTAAACGATAACACCTTTCATCTGATCCAGCTTGCATATTTAACAAAATCAAGTAATAAACAAATTGACAAGTCGTCTGTTTTGACACCAATGCCGCATCGTTGCTTGTAGTATTTGTCTTTGTCTTAAACGGGCTCTAAATTTTGTACAGTTTTATTTTATTGAAATATATTTCGTGAAAGCCACATCTAAAACTTAACGAAATTTTTTATTTTTACTTTCTTTTTCTAACATAAATCGAATAAGTTTAACATGTGTTAACGCACAAATAATCCAAAATTATTATTTTACTTATTCAGTAATAAATTTTTTTATTAAAAATACGTTGAAATTGATTTCTGAGGGCCTTAGCTGGATCCTATGCGTCTTTCCCTGTTGCTAATGCAGATCACCAGGGAACCTTTACCCCAAAAATTTTTTTCGCACAACTAGAGTTATTATGTTAAAATTTCATTTAAACAAATAAGAAGCTCAACAAATATCAAAGTTGAATAATAATATGTTTTTTATTTTTTTACTTTACAATTGCTATACTGGCTTACTTTTTTCAGCTTCGAATTGCAGTTGTAAGAGTAATGCATTAAACACATTCACCACGGCAGGCTACACGAACACACGACTTCAAATGCTGCTAGCAGCATTTGTCGCCTCGTACCCAGCTACTTATTTACTTTGGAGATGGCAGCAGCACCATGGGCATATCATATTTAAATATAAGTACATAGTTCAGTATTGCCACTTTCAAATATTTCGCATTTATAAAAATTAAATTACAATAAAAGTATAAAAATGAATCAGTTTATGCTTTACATCATATTTTGGATATTGTTTCTGTTAAATAATATGAAACAAGTGTACGATGACGTTCCTTAATAATTTTATATTATACTGGCAACACTGAATTTTCTCGTTGTAGCCAAAGAAATAGAAATTAGTTTAATTGGACTACAACGACAAACTGAGCCTAGACAACAACCTGTCGCCCTGTTGCCTTGCTGTCTTCAAAAGAATCACTCTCATATAAACATGTGTATTCTATCCTGGACATTTTGTAGTCGGTAGCTTGTTGTGGTGAATGTGTTTAATGCATATGTAAAGAAAATAAATGTAAATAACAACATCAAGAATAGAGTATTCCCACACAAGTATTTTGACCGCTAATAAAACAATTACTTTAACCGCCGAGTATTTTAAAGGGCCGGCACGTGCACCTGCATGAATTTGCTCTGACACCGCAAGTCAATGATTAATGTAGACATGTTAATTCTGAACAGTTGCTTGCTTGGTATTTGTGTTTTTAATTTAATGAAGTTTGATGGTGTAAACACAAAATGTCATTTTACGTCAAATTTGACAGTCGAAACAAATTTCGTAAGACTTCTTTCTCGTAAAATATGATTAAAGTCTTTATACTTGTATAATAGTCTGAGTAGCCTTTAAGTTCTACAAGACTTTAAGTAGATTTTGACAAAATCTAGTGAAGTAATATATTGTATTTCGTTTGAGAAAAACACTAAAAATTGGCTAGATTTTGCTCAAAAGCTCGCAAGTAGTAGATGTATGAAACATGAGATGTATGAAAACATGAGATTTAAAAATGTATAAATCCTTTCATATCACTGTTAGTTGATAACTAAGACTTTTTCCTAAAGCATGTTATACCACAATGTCAGAATTTTTGCTCTTCATAACTATTTACAGCTTGTTTTTATCATAAAATATTAAGCTCCAAGCACACACACAAATACACGTATATATATATATATTTAATCTAACCTTAATAGCCCCTCCAAAACTATAGGGTCACTACCTGATTTTACATTTACAATCTTATATGTTTTCTTTTGGGAAAATATTAAAAACATTTTGCATATACAAAACAAATATGCTCACAATTATGACTTACCTGCAACATGTTTCTTCGTAAATATAGCAAATGGAATCCTTAAATGTACGAGGCAGTTTTACTAAATAAAAGATGTGCGGTCAGATAAATAATTGTACCCAAAAATGCATAAAGAAACATCTACGAATATGAACGAATGCATGGCACTGCACTACATTCAGTTAAAATCATTTCATTTTGTCTGCTTTATAACAAACATCAAATATAAATAAATGACCACAAATAATGATGTCGATTCTTGGGGACGCTTTCTATATGAAAGCATCAATAACAAGCACCTGAAATGGTTTGGCTATTGGCATACGGTAACAAAATATCATATATGTATGTCCATAATAAGTAATTTTTGTCCTTAACAAAATTGAAAACTGCATAAGTAATAATTAAGCCATTATGATATTAAAGATTAAATTAAAATATTAGCAGACCAGTTGGAAACAAAATGAAAACATGTTGCGAGGGAAATTTCGAGAGAAACTTTCATACAATGGGCCTTATTGAGAAAAACGCAACAACCAAGTGATGGCTTACAGGTCTTGTGTTTTTTACACTTGTTATGCTTAAGGATTTGTTAAAGCTCTTATTACTAATGGAACAACTTTGTCTATGAATATTGAGTTAATTCGACTACATATTTTGCTGTTGTCTAAATAACTTCCAAGATTAGTCTGAAAATAATATTATCTGTGTCACATATTTGGCTCGAATTATAAAGTCAACATCTTGACGTAATCAAGTTGTATCTTAATTTTTTTATTAATATCTTAGCAAGTTTTAGTAAAAGTTTTTGTATCCATTATTTTCTTTTCTAGCAGAGTACGATAAAATTCATGTATTGTTTGTGGCCAGTGGCGGCTGTTAGCCGGCGTACAGCCAAACGGCTGTGTTCTCTGGTTTGCGCTCATGTGCAAAAACAAAACAAAAACAAATTGAGCAATCGTTTTCATTTTGCTTGTTTTTCTCACATCAAAACTACAATTTGTTTCGTTTATTTTCGTACTCTGCTTTTAAGTACAAATAAATCAAAACAAAAATAAATTTCTAAATGTAATAGTGTAGATAATTTTTGTTAACAAAATCACCAATAAATAGCATAGCTACAAAAATTTAAAAATCATGCAGTTTTCTAATTTATAAATTTTGTTTTAAACAAACTCTGCTGTATAAACAAGAAGAAACCGTACCTACAAGTCGTTGCTAATTCGTACTGATGTGTCATTACGATTTCGTAACGGCATACCGTTCCGAGTTCTTTACGAATTCGGAGCATTTGGTTTAGTGGGTAAGTACAACTCAGTACATGGTAACGCCTTTAAATAAATAAATCTTATTGACAAAATTCTTTAACTTCATTCCGATTACGTTATTCTCGTAAGTTATTTCTGTGTTAAAGATGAAAACTTAGTTATGCCAGTTTATTTTCTTTTATATTTTTTTTACATTTCTCTGGAGTTAGACTTAGCAAACAAATCTTTTTCTCGAAATATTACTCATGTTGCTAACCCATGAAGACGTAATTTTTCCAATTATCTACTTCTTGCTTTCTAACACTGTTATTTGAAGGAATATTTCATAAATTTGTATTGTATTGATTTTTATTTTTCTCTAATTTCAATTCCTTGGCCTTTAGGTGCACATTTTGCAAAATTTCTACATGTCTATTTTAATGTTTTGCAAGAAAATAACAAAATCATAAATCTCCAAATAAGTAATTAAACATGTTTATATAATTTTGTCTATTTAACTATGTATGTTTGTAATGCAAGTTTGTGTTCTTTAAAGAAAATCATGAATGAATATGAATTTGCATGTTTGTTAATTAACAAATTTTTGATATACATATGTACGAGTATGTATGTACATAGAATGATAGCCTTCGATAATGTGGCTGTGCCGGTAAGAATTAAAATTTTGTAATGAAAAGTTACATATAAAATTATTCAGTAGTTGATATTAAAGCTGTGGCCACAATTTTATCATGTTGAGCAAACAAGGTTGTCAGAAAACGCATACAAGACTTTCTTACTTATCCTTATATGGATTCCATTGTGATATTTGAATGAACTTTAATAATATTGTAAATAGGTTATCTTGCAACACTGCACAGTGAAATATTTCAACAATCTGGATAGAGAAATTTTATGAAAAAAAATTCAGAGAATCTACCATTTTTACAGTGTGTATATTTGCACGTAGTTTTTAAATTACTACTCAAGTCTATCATTTTAAGCCGATTTTGATAATATAAATAGGGTCCGCCATCTAACGTTTTTTTTCAACTAGTGCTTATTTCGTGAATGGTAACACTTAGCTCATGTCTGATTTGACAGATAATTAGTTTTATCCTTCCGCTGAACGAATATGGTTGTGTATACGCCTGAACAACGCTGGGAAATATTGCCTGCGATCGACTTACAGAAGATGCCGAATTTGCCAAAAAAAAATCATCTTTTCAGATGAAGCTCATTTGTATCTTGGCGGGTATGTAAACAAGCAAAATTGTCGCATTTGAGGCACAGAAAACCCGCACGCATACATTGAAAAGCCGACGCACCCAAAACGAGTCATTGTTTGGTGCGGATTTTGGTCCACAGGCATAATTGGGCCAATGAGCAAGGAGTGGCCGTTACAGTCAATGGCGATCGTTATCGGGCCATGTTGAACGAATTTTTGTTCACAAAAATTGAAGAGGAGGATATTGGCAATATTTGGTTTCAACAGGACGGAGCTACGTGCCATACAGCCGAAGCTACACTCGATGTTTTGCGCCCTGTTTTAAAAAAAAAAAGTTATCTGGCGGACCCTTTATTCAGCTTATTATATTCTTAACACATTTGCCTTTACAAACAATGGTCAAAAGTGCAATATTTTGCTTTGAGAAGAAAAAAAATTTTTAAATTAAATTTGTATAAAGAAATAAGTTTTAAAATTTTATTTTACGAATAACTAAGAAACCAAAATTCTTTAACATATCATATCGAGCCATAGCCGCCAAAAAAGCTCAATCGATATGTAGATGATTTTAAGCACATCCTTGTTAGTTACCCGATTTTTTTTTTTTTTTTTTTGGTTAACGTCGTTCATAATTCCTTCTAGTTATGGTGAATTATACTGGCATACCTCGTGAAAATATTAGGTAGGCTCATACAAAAATTTTGACATGATAAAAAACACTAATCATACAGTTTGTTTTAATATACTTAGAGGTATGAAAAAATTTAATGAATTCTGTGGCAAGAAGGACAAAGTGCTTAAGTCGAGATAAGCGGATTTTGAGTTAATGGTACCTCCGTAATCTGCATATTTAAAAGTACGCCTGGGTAAAATCTCAATTAATTTGTGCTATTTTTCAAGAAGTTATACAAAAATGATTTGCGGCTTATTTCTTTTAGACTTTTAAACTCATTTAGAATAATAGCTTAATTTAGGTTACGCTTTGGTGTATTTCAACTTGAATGTATTACTTACAGTGTGTAGAACGATGTTTGCTTAAAAAATTAAATATTATCAGAGAATTCTCCAATTTAACTGTAAAAGAAATAAATTTCTGAAAATCGACTTGAACGCTTAAAAGTGCTCTCCTGCAAAACAGTCAAATATGACTTAAGCACTTTTTCCTTATTACCACAGAATTTTTGAAGACAAGACAAAAAGTTGTATTTCGTGGGGTTGAGTATAGAAAAAAAAACAAAATTTAATTGTGTCAGCTAAAGTTTTTCATTTATAAAATTTTTAAGCAAAAGTTTAATTGACTTAATGAAATTTTAGTCAATTAAATTTTCAAAAAAAAATTAATAGACTCAATTAGATTTTTAATTGATTATTTGCCCTTATTTTTTTTCAATTAAAGGTTATAAATAGTTAACTTCTTATTCACATCAAACTGATATTTAAAAACTTCAAAATGGCAAAGCTCAATGTAAATCGATGGTCTCAAGTAGAAATGCCCTAACTCATATTTTTTACGAAATTTAGTTTTCAGTGGTTCCAACACATTTCGCACAGATACACCTCGTGACAAAAATTTATTGCCATAGTGTAAAATATAACGCATTTGTACAAAAAAGCTACATAAAAATTATACAGTTTCTATTATGTTCTTAGCTTCTCCTGTAAAGTTACACTTATTTGAATTAGGGCCTTTTTACTAGATACCAATAGCATGTATTTTCTCTCCGTATATTTCTTGCAAAAAATAAGCAACCGAAGAAGTCTTTGGGATTCAGAATTTCTACAAGCTCGAAGATTGACTGAGCTCGAGAATTAAAACTTGAAGTTATTACCAATCGAGTATCAGGAAGTTGTAAACTCATACTTAAAACTAAATGAGAGTTCTTTTATCTCGTTTATATATTTCTACTTATCCCAAGGAGATATAAGTTTTGCCAATTTGTATCGGAAAAAGTTTTATTTTGCGGCCGATACTATGAATGAAAGTAAAACTTTTATCGATTACTAATATTATTGATACACTACAGAACTTTTGCTTTAAAAACCTATATCACCTGATTCTTTCCACGAGTGATTATTCAAGTGCGGGTTCAAGCTTCTCGTACAGTTATAATTTTGCGGTTGCTAGAGTTTCGTTTAAAAAATTAGAAGATATACAAAATACACTAGTTGGATTTTAAATGCTTGTAGGTTAAGTTTTTATGTGTGCAAAAAAAGTATCTCTACGTATAGAATATAAAAATTTCCTTTGGACTTTTATTTTTGCACCGGGCAACCCAAATTTATTTAGTTTGCTGATGCATGCATACATGCATGCATTTATTGTATATTCGTATGTTTGTTTAACTGCTTTATATTACGTGTCCACACCACCGTAACGACGATGATGGTGCTGATGGTTGGTTAGATTAGTCCGATGTACTTACTTGCACATGCATGCCACATGCACACATACACGATTTTGCATATATATAAAAACAAGTTTGTGTGTTTAAATATACATTCCAATTTTTTGCCATTATTTACATACAAATGTAACTCAAACATTCATCTCTTTAGGTACGTAGATCATATGATAAGTTTTATGATTTTAGCTCACTGCATACACATATACCGTCGAACATTAAACTTTTTTAAAATTAGCAAAATTTTAGCACTTGATTCTGGTAAACAAGATAAAAATATATAAGCCATTTACCTGGCTTCTATTTGAAAAGGGCTTCAATTGCTATCATGTAAGCCTTATTTTATGTAACTTGTTGATATAGTTCGCTTTCTTTCGTAGAAGAGAACAAAATAGTTGTTTTATCAAAGATAATACGGTTTAAAATATCCCAGCCAAAAATTACAATACAAATCATTAGTTACAGCACTGATAAGTTCAGCTCCAAGTAGTTCTAATTCTGGTGAATCATCAATTAATATAACACATGGTTGTCATAGGACGGCAGTGATCCAAATAACTGAAGGTTGTCTAGAATAATTTTCGATATAAAGAATATTAAATTCAGTACCGGCAGTGATTGGTATACAACGAAAGTGGAACTAATTCTAATTTTTTTGCTGGAATACTACAAAAATCTTGATCATAAAATACTTCTTCTAAAAGTCCTTAGATACACCAAATCTCGACATTCAACTAAAATTCCAGATAAGAATAATTCAGTTTGCTAATAACAAATTATTACAACGTAAGTTCCTTCTGGGTTTTTGGGGGTTTAAGCCTAGCTTTTGGGAATCTCCAAAATGGTTCGTGTCTTTGCTAAAAGGTTCGCGGCAGTGGTAGCTGAAGCTAACTAATATAAATGCGAAAATAAATTTAACGTCTAAGCCAGGGAACCGATTTTGATTAAATTTACGACATAAATAGATCTAAGTCTGCAAGGACGCATTGATTATATGTTTTCTTAAAAACTAGGAACTACCACTAGGGGATGTAGGGGGAAATTTCTGCCTCTCAGAAACTATCTAACCGTATTTGATGAAATTGAAAACATAGATAGATCTGAGTCTAAAAGAAAATAAAATTAATAATTTTTTTTTAAATAGGACTACGAGGGACTTAAGGGGAAATTTCTACCTCTCTCTGTTTAACCGATTTTGATGAAAATCAAAACATGAATAGATCCGAGTCTGGAAAGACACAAACGCTATAAATTTTTATAAAAACTAAGCCTACTAGGGGGTAGAAGAAAATTTTTTATGTAAGTACAACATAAAGAACCCGTGCGTCCATTTTTATTGCTTTCTGTAAATCATCGTTTGCTTTGAAAACTCGTTTCCGATTTGATGACTGCAAGTGTTGGCTGGGCTAAGACTGTATTGTAATATTTTTTGAAGGTTTCTACTTGAATTTTCGGAAATAAATGCATTTTAAAAAGTAATTCAAAACAGATTAATTTTAATGTAAAAAATAAAAAATTATTGTAAGTTTTTATTTTATATAATAATTAAAAATTTATAACAAATGCAATGTTTTATCCAAAATTTATATAGACGAAGAAAACCCCTGAAGAAGTCAACAAACTATTAACGAAACGTTGGGAAAAATATAATAAAATCGTTTTATTAACATTACAAATAACTTACGCCTTATTAGCTCAAACAATTGGAACACAAACAGATTAATTTTTGTTCTCCAGAAATTATTGAGCATATCATACGCTTGCTTGACTTTGCACAGTCTATCACGGATGTCTCACTATTTGATTTTCGGCTTCCAAATACCAACATAATTTACTCCCATTGCATTGGTCATGATTTAATTTTTTAAATAAAAGAGGTGTCAGATGTTTTTTTTTACAAATACAACCCGCGAAGCGATTAGCTTGTCTGCAGAAAACTCCCAGGGTCTATGGCGGAAATCGATTCGTGCGTGCCATTGACCATTGCTTTGACACTTAAACTCCACTATGGGAAAATAATTTATAATGTGAAACAGGTCATGTAACATTTTTTTGCCCATAAACAATTAGAAATATATAAATAAGATATTGAGTGAATTTAAGTAAATCACTCTTTTATACAATCTAGGTTTTTTTATTATTTAGTATATGAGCTGACTAAATTTGAACTTAATTCAACCAATAAAATGCTGTCAAAAGAGCTCCTCGCTGAGCACAAGCATAATTCATTATTTAGAAAAAATTCATCTGCTTTTCAGGCATTCAGGTGCCTTTCTATAACACAAGAGCCAGTGGGCAATTAGCACCGGCTACACTCTGGTAGGTAAGCTACCTAAAATCCGTGTCCACCATTTTTGCCACCAACCTAAGTATATACCATTTATCAACATAGAGGTCCTACATTACTCTACACTCTTACTGATACTAATGTCTAGGCCAGCCTTATGCGCATGTTAGCAAATATTTGGGTTTTAAATTGCATATCTGTGAAGTGGTAATAGAGGAAAAACGAAGTCAACAAATGATAAGCACAGTGGTGAATACGATCACTCTGATAGTCTTGATGTGCTCTATACAGTAGTTTTTCGGTCTTACGCCACCTTACTCTAATTCAAAATAAGATTTAATTTTGTACCTAACCAAGACATCCTTAACATGATTGAAAACAATGAAGTTGAAGTTAGAAAAATTTAAACTTTTCATTTAAATTTCTGTATTAAGCTTGAAAAGACATTTCCTCAAATTAAATTGATTCTTTTTTTAAATACAAAAAAAAATAGACAAGAATATCTCGTTTTAAGGGCAAAATTGTCAATATCGGCAACGTTCAACTCGTCGGCATTGACAAAGCAGCGTTAATGTTTGACTTGCCGACTTTGTAATTTTTTACAGTTGGAAATAAATAATTTAAAATAAGACAGTTCTTATGTTATACCTGCCCATTATTATGAAATTAGTATAAGTCATATATTTCTTGTGTTGAAATATATATTAGATATTTACTAGATTACATTTGAACAAACCAACAAATTTTTTTATATTGTAGAATATTTTAATTAAGACTTGTACCAGACCTAATTAACATAAATATATTTACTGCCTTATTCTTAAAAAATATTTCTGTTTAATAAGAGGTTTCACAGAAAAAAGTATTCAAAAATTAATGTTTTCAATTAATAATTCAATTGATTCAATTAAATTTTTAATTGTATTAATTAATTTGAGTGGAAAAACTTAATTGATATTATCAAATTGTTTATAGGTGAAAATTTAATTAATTTTCTAATTAATATTACAAATATTTTAGTTAATATTACAAACTCATTCATATTACTTTTTTGTGTGTTATTAAAAAAATTTCTGTGGAAATTTGATTATTAAACCTTTTATAAAATCAAAATATTTTTTACGAATTAGGCCCTTAAAATTTATTAAATATTTATGAAAGGTTTTTTAAGGTTTATTTAATATTTCGAAGCAAAAATGCACATGACTTACTTAGATCAATTTCATAACTAAGGGCACATACATAAATACCATGTAGTGACAAACTCAGTCACGAAATGCTACTGTTCTTTCTGCAGTAAATAAAAAGTATTTGAAACTGTTTTTGGCGCCACTTTCAGGGGCATTCGAGGAATCTTACGATTTGCTTGACAACAACCTGATCGAAAACACCAACTTATTCCTTCTAAGCCACTCGCAGGTAATGAAGAATTTTACCTCAACAACTAAAACGAGCCACGCTATTTCTAGCTATTTATTTGCATTTTTGCAAAAGCTGATGTCACAAATATACATATAAGGGAATACATGTGTAAACACAACTGTACACTTATATGCATTAACATGCATTTGTATCAGTTTGACTAAATTTTAGCCTAGAATTTATAACTGATTTTGACGATTTAGTTTCCAGCTTTCAAATAACGAAAAATATATTTACACACATGTCTCTACATACTGACATGCATAATTCTTTGTATTCGTATGCATGTGTGTGTTCAAACTAAGGCAGAATGCAAAATATCATTAGTTCTTCAGCTCATACATATTAAATGCGGCAAACGTTTGGTTTGCTGTCCAAGGCTATTTCAACTACAGCTGAATACATAGATTTGTGTACCTCCCTTTCAGAAAATTCATATGTATGTGTGATTTGCTTGACGATATTTTATACATGAAATACAGTTGGAAAAAAATACAAGTTTTTAAATGTAAATCCTAATACATTCATCATCTATCCATATCTGTGCTTAGTTGCTGCTCATATGCAATGTATACACAGTGTAGGCAATGGTGAGTTTGTGAAAAGGTATTACGATTTTGTTAAAAAGTTTTATCAGGCTTAAGTTGCCCTACGTTATATTGGGTGTTTTTTATTGAGGTATAGAACTTTAAGTTGGCATCACTTTTTTAACTGGCGGCCATTTTGTCAGCTGTCAAGTGATTAATATTTAGTTTGGTTTGCCATTTCATCATGAACAGGTTGACAAAAGAACAACGCTTGCAAATCGTGCAAATTTATTTCAAAAATAATGGTTCAGTTCGCGAAGTTTACCGCAAGCTCCGTCCATTTTATGGTCGACATAATCGTCCATCAGAGCAATTAATTCGGTTAACCATGGATCGTTTTCGCACTACGTTTACTCTATGTGATAATACGCATCCGCAGAGACGTCGAACAGTGCGCACCGAAGAAACAATTGCCGCTGTAGAGCAAAGTGTTGAAGAGGACCCGAATGAATCGATTCGCCACCGTGCACAGCAATTGGAGCTTTGTCCATCAACTTTATGGAAGATTTTGCGCAAAGATCTTGGCTTGCGACCTTACAAGATCCAGCTTGTGCAAGAATTAAAGCCGCGAGACCATGCAATGCGTCGTGATTTTGGTGTATGGGCCGAAAATGAGATTGATCTCGATGCTGATTTTCATCGCAAAATTTTGTTCAGTGATGAGGCTCATTTTTAGTTGAATGGCTACGTCAACAAGCAAAATTGCCGCATTTGGAGTGAAGAGAATCCACATGAGACCCTTGACCTTGACTGTTTGGTGTGCTCTATGGGCTGGTGGAGTCATTGGGCCATACTTCTTCCGAAATAATGCTGGAGAGTCAGTTACCGTTAATGGAGACCGGTATAGAGCCATGATAACCGACTATTTTGTTCCCGAATTGGATGGCATGAATGTGGATGAGTTGTGGTTCCAACAAGACGGCGCTACATGCCACACAGCGCACGTTACAATCGATTTATTGGAGGAAACATTCGATGAGCGCATAATTTCGCGGAATGGACCTGTCAATTGGCCACCAAGATCGTGTGATTTGACACCATTGGATTATTTTCTTTGGGGATATGTGAAGTCGCTCGTCTACGCCAACAAACCAGAAACGTTAGGGGACTTGGAAGCCAACATTCGTGGCGTTATTGCCAACATACGGCCCCATATGCTCGAAAAAGTGGTTGAAAATTGGACCTGTAGAATTGGCTTTATTCGAGCCAGCCGCGGCGGCCACATGCCCGAAATCATATTTAAACGTTAATGGCATAAAATTATCCTTCCAATAAAGCCAAATTGATGGACATTAAAACGATTTTCTTGTGTTTTATTTCAATTCGAAGTTCTATACCTCTAAAAAACACCCTGTATGAAGCTGAAAGGGTTACACTAAACTCCAATGTACAGCATACTTTTCTCTGATCTGGGTCAATAGTAGCCAGAGCAATGTCAGTTTTGAATGTTTCGCCATCTCCTTTTTACACCCACAATTTTATCTATTAGCTGCGTACACTAAATCACCTAATATATTCTGACTTTAAAAAAACTTCTGTTTACTTACACGACATTATGCTTAATTTTTTCGGAAAATTATCAAATCAACAGATAAGATGCTGGAGCGGCCTCAATTAATAAATGAACCCCATAAACAGCACGTTTAAGCTTCTTGTGCTGCTTTATTAACGTCTGTATAGTATTTCATTTTGGCTTGTTACGAATTCTTTAAAAAACTTTATATACCTCATTTTATACAATTTGTAAATCAAAACTAAAAAAGAGAATTTTTAAATTATGACAAATATTACCACTGATGTCGCTGTATTCCAACTAAGACAACTAATTAAGGCAACATTCATGCAGCTGCATAAAACAACTTGAGGACAGCTTTATAAAGCAAATATCAAAATCAAATTATAAATTTACGTTTGTAGTTGCGCTGTTTAATTTTAACTCTAAACAACATGCAAATGTTGTATAAAATTCTGAAAAAAAATAATCTAACAGAATGTCTCTTTTAAAATTATAAATAGAAAAAATATAAGAATTTTTTTCAAGATCTTTATGTCAAGAATTAGAATAATATAATGAATTGGAATAATATCGTGAAGATAACTAAAGTTAATTAAAGCAAGAATTAAAAATTAAACTTTTTGCAATTTTTTAAGTTAATATTGCCTTTATTGCGACTAAATAAAAAATTTCGATGTCAATGTCAATAATAATATTTCATAAATTCATAATTTTTGCAATGCAGCTGAGAAAAAATTATTAAAAACATATGAAACTTTTCCTGTTGCCAAGTACTTTTTTAATTCACAAAATAAGATAGAAGGAGTTTTTAAACATCAATTTTTTGAAACATAGATTTCATTGAACTATGTTTTACTCTTTTAGAAAAAATATTCAAATTTTAGGCAGAAGAAAATATAAAACATAAAAAAATTTACACACAGCACCCATCTTTGATTTCGACCTCGTATATATTTTTAATAAACAGATACAGCCGGATAAATGTTTAACAAAAATACTTGTTTATATGTTTGTTATATAAATATGAGAAAAACTAGAATTTAGAATGCTGCTTAAGCGAAATACAAACAGATTTTCTTTCTATTTAATGTATGAATTCAAGTGGACAAAAGTATTAACACAGCTTGCTGTATTACCTTATGAAATCAAATGTTGAACAAATTCAAATTTTGTAGGGCACTCTTTCTTATTTATAACATTCTGGAAATGCAATTAACCAGTTTTTGTTACACCAAATCCAATAACATTTCAGCATTTTTTCAGAAATTCTTAGAGTTATGATTAACTGGGGATGTGACGGTTTATCTCCGGTAATTTTAAAATGTTGGGAACATTATGAATGATTGACAATCGAACTAATTTGACTGAGTTGTACGGGTCATTCTCTTGTTAAAAAATGGAAATTGTTGCTAAGTTTTCTCCAATTCGGTATTTGACTTCCTTCAGGCCCATATTTTCCCATCAGTTTGAAAAATATTAAATTTGCTTAAAACGGAAAATTTCCCCTGGATTTTGAAATCGTTTGAATAACTTAAACGATTCTTTCTATTGCTCTTACTAATATTTGGATTTATCTGATCTGAGCTTCTTGTAAGTCAAGAGTTGTAACCGATACTGTATCAGTTTCTTCTTAAAGTTTTTGAGTGGATTTCCTCAGATAATCTGTTGTCAATATAATAGACGAAATTTTCAGATATTTTTTATTTTTCTTGCAATAAAAATTTTTTCCTTAGAGGTATGCTTTCGATATTGGCCAGTGCAATGGAAGTTGAGAGGCTGGGAAAGTCCTTAAATGTTTTTATAATGCTTTTTATAATGCTTCTTGTCACTATTTTGCTAATTTCCACATATAATGTTTTTTGTTCAAGGAGGTCTAAAATGATTTTTTTCAGCTTCTTTTATTTTCTTCGGTTTATGGACCGCTTTTCAAAACTGAGTCTTTTAAAAACAATTTCTTAAAACAAATTTGGCACAAAATTTCAAAATTTCTTAAAATGACAATTATCAATATTATTTGATAAAAAATATTTTCATATACATATCAATTGTGTGAATACTTTTGTCCACTTAAAATGGTACTTTAATTTATAAATTAATATATATCTTATAATATAACAAACGAATGACTAGTTTCTCTCTATATTTTAATAAGAAGAAAATTAACAAACAATTTATAGAATTTCAGATTTCGCTAAGTGTTTTCGTCTGAAAAATATTAATGTTCAAAATTAAAGTCAGGTACTGTATGAATTGACATTATTTCTTTCAAATTTTCAAAATATTTTGGAAATGAATCAGCCATTTCTAAGTGATATAAAATTTTGCTTGTATATAGTTAAGGAGCATAACTGCTCGCGTTTAAAATATCAACTATTCAAATGTCTCGGGAGCATAGCTATGATTAAAGCTAAAGTAGGCTACATATGCCATAAACAATTTTAGCAGTTTTTTTGGTTTTTCTTCTTTCAAAAATTTCTTTTGTCACATTATAGCTCTTAATCTTGATCTACTTAAGAAATGTCTATTTTTACACTTATATATTTTAGTAAGTGAGATTGGACTACCACCCATACAAATCTTTATAAGATCGTCTGCTCGCTGTATTGGCAATGGGCATTAGTCGGTCCTAAGTGCAATGTCCACCTTAGAGCTGCTAGCAATGCCTAGTGACAGAATGAACTGTGAACTGAGTTTTGATAGGAGATTTAATGTCACAATCCCAGCAAGGGCAGTGTTGGATGTAAACTTTCCCGCTGTGGACCAAAACAGAAGATAGAGTTCATGCTGGATTTGTTGGGCCCAACTTAAAAATCTCTTTGTTCCCATGGACAAATGACCTGGGTTTTTTTTTGGCGAAGAAACAGGCAATCACTAAATGTGTTGACATTAATTTAAATAGGGGCATTAGAGACGCGCAAATAGCTTTGACTCATTACAAAAGCTATCCATATGGAACAAGGTTTCCATTTACTAGATACCTGGCCACAGCGGTCATCCGGGGAATGAGGAACGGATGAACTAGCCAGGAGGGTCTCTGCTGTTTCAGAGCAGTTTTGTGGTGTAAATAAGGCAACTATATTATCTGTGATCCAGGGATATGACACTTTAACCGCTAAGGAAATGTAGCTGATTTCTTCTGGTCTAAGGCAGAAAATTTTCCTATCCATTTCATCCTAAACTTCAACAGGAATAATTTGCGGATGATTACTGGTTTTCTTTCTGGTCACTTTGAACTGAACTATCCTCTATGGAAAAGTAAATAAGTTCGTATGCCCTTGTGGCCTTTCTACTTAGAAGATGACGAGACAAAGGCACACATTTTTTGCGAATGTATTGTCTTAGTAGAAGGCGTGTTTCTGTGTTCCGATGATATTATGTAGGCTTCTCCAATATCTGTGCTGACTTTCATAGGGAGAGTCAAATCGAGATTGATTTAACTTAAGTTACAGATCTATGGCACAGAAGGTTCATCAGGTGTCACAAAGTCGGTCTTTTGACCAGATCTCTCTCCCTTTTCTATCTATCTATTATTTGACATATTTTTATAAGTTTATTTTAATTGAAATTGATTTGCTAGAGTTTAAGCATGTTTATACGCATTTCATTGGTTCTTTGCTTTGGTTCTGTTCCAAATATGTGGTTGAAGTTTTATGATGATTTGGCAACGAATCAATGAAACAGACATAGACATGCTTAACAAACAGCAGATAAATTTTCAATTAAATTTTTAATTTTACAAAACTTCGGTCCAGTATTTTCAAAGTATCGAATCCAAAAATCAACTGAGTTTTTACTATTTAAGATGTAGTTAAAAAAAAACTAATTTAAAAGCGTTTAAAAAATATATACAAAACACCACATAAGAACATTATTCTCCTTGCTCTGCAAAAAGTCTTGCAAAAGTTTCCAGTTGTTAAAATGTGGTTAAACTATTAAGAACTATACATAATTTTCTAAACTTCTACCTTGCTATATTAAACGTGTAAAATTTTGGTATTACGAGAACAAGTCAGAATTCGTACTAAAATCAGCATTTAAAAACTTATCACTTGAGTATTTTCTTCTGTTTTTCTGCTCATACTTCTGCTTCTGAAAATTCAGGTGTTGCTGTAGAAGTTCACACAATAAACGACAGCTTCAGCTGTCGCTATGTTCGACAAGTTTTCTGTTTGTCTGCTTTAAATATATTCAGAAGTTAACGTAGTAGAGATGTTGTGTGTTTTTTTTTCTTTTGATTTTGCAATTTCAATTGCGTATTTAATCGTTTTTTGGAAGAAATGTTGTTGTTGTTTGTTTTAATATTATATTTTTACATACATGAAAAAACACTCATACACACACAAAACACACATACACATAAACATTTCTGCTTCGTTAACTTCGTATTTATTTAAAGCAGTAGTCAGTTTAAATTAAACCCAAAACTGTACGGACATGTCGACAGCTGAAGCTCTTTGTTGTGTATATCAATTCATTTATTGTGTTAACTTCGACTACGACTCCTTGAATTTCAGTAGCAGAACTATGAGCAACAGGTTGTAATTGGGCAGTCAAACAAATAAAAAGTCGATTAAATAGCATTTTACGATTTTTGCTATTTCGACTGCAGTTTTTTCAACACTGACTAAGATACCTTTACTTGCCCTGACAATGATCATGACCACCACGACGTATACTTAATATTTAAAATATTACACATACCTGCATACTAGTGATGTAACGAATGTAAAATTTTACGAATATTTAAAACGATATTCGCTAATACGAATACGAATTCGAATACGATCTCGAATACGATTATTATTTTAAGATATTAAATTGGTGTCCTATTTACGGCTAGAAAGATAAATATTAAAAAAGAATTTTATACTCCTGTTGCCGTACATTTAAGTAAAGAAAAATTATCCAAAATTATAATGGTCGTCATTAAATAATATTAAGTTTTTATAATTCTCCAAATTCATTAATACTATTTTTATTTACACGCGTTTTCGTAATATGTTTCTTAACTTTTGTTTTTGAAGTAAAACATTTTAATTTTTTTAATGAAATGGAATATGAGAAATATTGTGTATACAATTATTGATTTACCTTTGGTAAACACATTTGTAAGTATCACTATTCATTTTCTGATTATCCTTTTTTTTCATTTTTATATTCAGGTTAGCACGAAGTTATGTCACTCTACCTAAGTATGTTTAACTATTCTTTTTTTCTATTTTTTTTTTTTATCTTTTACGATCATCACATTAATTATTTTTACTTATTCGATGTACCGTCGGTACATACCTGTAAGTATTATTGCAGTGGATATTATGTTTACATTGTTATTTCTGATTAGAATTCACTATAGTTCAACTAAACATTTAAAAATTGTTTCACCTATAAACATTTTTTTAATTTTGCATTAATTTATATTATTTTTGAGAAAAATTCGCCTAAATTTGACGAATACGAAAGCGAATATCTAAGAATGAAAGCATTCTCTGGATTATAAATACGAATATTCGTGCATCACTACTACGTACACATTGTTAAATAACAGGGCGAAAATAGTATTTTATGAATATTTTGTAAGGACTAAACTTAGTTTTTTGGTTGTAAAATATTCCAAATACCTAATTAGTGGTAACCAATCTAAAGGTACTCCGAATACATCTTCATCTCTTTATACTTTGGTTATCCGATTTTTATACATATATCCCCAATACGCCTTGCATTCGTACCACTTGCCTCTTGAGTGCCTCTTGAGTAGTATATATAGAATTTCCTACTTATTGAGTTAAAGACATTGTCGCTGTAGGAGTTCATCGTCACAAAGCATTCGTAACAATCCCTGAGGGCACAAAATATACGAGTATGTATTTTTGTATATTAAAGAGTAAAGAAATATTTTCGAGAATTATGCTCCGCACGACAAATTTGGTTTGTTTGTAAATTGCCAACTCAAAGCAAACCTTTATTATATTTACTTCGTTCTCAAATATTCCAAAATAATGCTTATGTAAATTTATCTTTGTACCTCAAGTAATTAATTACTTTAATTTCTAAACCAAAATCTGGTCATAGTAACATTATTATATCTCGTATTTAACAAAATTTTGCAGTTAGACGCAAATTAATTTATATAAAATTGTTTATAAATTTTATCAGCAAACAAAGCAATAAATTGTTTGACAATAATTGATTAATGTGCTAATGATAATGATACTGTGCAGTATAATACAATCTATTAGTTGGCATTGTTGATGCTGCTGTTAATGTTGTTATTTTACACACTTGATCAATTTCCCAAAGACACGAAACCGAACATTCAAATACTAAAAATACACACGGACACATTTGCAAAATCGATGTAGAAGTTCATACATACATAAACATAAGTATCTTTTTATACCCTGTAAACATTTTCTTTCGAAGTTTGTTCATTTTTGGACAAATCCAATGCTACACTTGGTTATATCTGTGATATCGCTTACGGCTATATTATTATTATAAAAGGAACACTTAGTTAATTTTTTAACATGAATGAAACACTTATGAAGCATAAAGTCGATTCCTCGGTGCATGTTCATGCTTAAAAAATATATTTAAACAATGTTAAACTAATAAACCTGTATGCACATAACCAGCGGTTTTTGCTACAGTTTCTAGGTTTAATTAAATCATTGATTTAATCACTAATTTTCCTAATTGGAGTTCACTTAGTATTCGATTAATACATTTACTGATTCAGTCATTTGACTAATTAGAACAATATATGATGAAATTTTATAGTTTTTTGCTTACAGTGCTTAGATGTTTATATATTCAGAGTTTTTATGCATAAGTTGACGTTAGCATTAGAAAAATTCATTATTTACTTTTGCTAAATCAATCAACCTGTTTAATAAATGCAATGCAATTTTTACCTTGTTCTAGTTAATATTGAAATTACTTTGTTATTTTGTTCAATTGATAAAATAACTGATTTTTAATCTATTGTCAATTCTTTGCTTTTTTATTCATTGAATTAACACCATTATTCGTTCAATTGACACCATGCTTTTAAATAATTCTTTTAATTAATAATAAATATTTCTTTAAGAGAGCAAGAAGAAATTTTATACTAACAGTTTTTTTCAGTATTCAAAAAACTGCAGTCGAAATAGTTATTTAATTTTTCATTGCCCAAATACAAACTGTTGCTTAGTCACAGTCACAGTCAAAGCACAAGCAATAAACTAAAAGTTGCACACAACAAAATACTTCAGCAGTCAACATGCTCAACAGTTTTTAATTTGACTCCTTATCAAATCAAAAGTAGAGAAACAAATAAAGTTTGCAAATCACTTTCTAGCTAATTTTAAATTATTATTATTCGAACTTCATTTGTTTCTATGATTTATGATTTGATCAGGCTAAAGTTCGTATCGCTTTGTAAGCCAAATTACAAGTGATAATTATTAATGAACAAATAACACCAAAGTTAGTTGTAAATATTCTGACAAACACGTAGTTGAACGGAACAACCGGCTGTTTTCGAAAGCCACTAAACCTTCATCATCAGCGTTCTTTTGTGTTTGGTCCACTATGTGTGATGTCAGTTGATGTAGATTTCTGCTTTATATACTCAACTTTTATTGCAAATGGAATATGTGAATTGTTTTGTTTCATGGTATTACAATTTGCTGAAAGCTTTTTTGTAATGAAAGCTCATGAGGAAGGTTTAGTGGCCTTCAAAAATATCCGGTTGTTCCGCTCAACTACGTGTTTGTCATAATATTTACAACTAACTTTGGTGTTCTTTGTTCATTAATAATTATAACTTGTAAATCACTTTCTTTTTGTGAAAAGTGCAAGCTCTGTGCTGTATAATTTATTTTTGTAGCTATGCTTGTTATGAGGCGATACAGGAGTTAGGACGTCATTTTCGTAACAAAAATAATCAACACTATTAGAGTTATAAATTTATTTTTGGTTTGATTGCTTTGTACTTAAAAATAAACGAAACAAATTGATTTTGATTTTGTTTTGTATAGTTCTTTCAAGTGAGAGAAACAAAAGCAATGAGAGCGATTGCTCAATTTATTTTTGTTTTATTTTTGCACATGAGCACAAACCAGAGAACGCAGCCGATTGGCTGTAAACTGGCACACAGCCGCCACTGGCCACAAACAATATATGAATTTACTCGTACTCTGCTAGAAAATAAAATAATGGGAAATAAATGGAAACATTTTGAAATATTTGCAGAGAATTTGACATCATCATATAATATAATTTTATCGCATTGTTATTTAACACATTAAGTTTGTTTTATATAAACAAGCCCAGCTTCTTTATGTTTGCGGGGTACTTGCATAAAAGAATATATAATTATGTGTGTAAAGAAACCATTAGTGTTTATGTGCATGTAAGCATAAGTGATTGTTTTCCTGACTTAATATGTGTCTCTTGCAGGCAAAGCAAAAAAATAAACCTAATGCTTAATTGAAAAACTTTAGCAACAACAAATAGGGATATTTAACCTACCGAAAGTGTCGAATAAAATGAAGGCATATTAATAGAAAATGTCTTTGGAAAGCGGTGAACATACAAGTGAAAAAGTAGCAACGTACATATATTCCCGCTAAGTCATACAAAATGTGTTGAGAGGTGTTTAGGTGTCAAAGATACGTAATCTAAAAGAAAAAAACTGAGTAAGAATTGGCGGTAAGGAATAAAATTCAATGAGGAATAGTAGACTAATTTATTGTATAGAATTAATTATACTATATTGTTTTCAGTCTAAACTAAAAATATTTATTTGCTTTTGGGTTCTATAACAACACGATTACACGTGTAATAATCCAAAAGAAAAACATATTCCACTGAAAGATGGTACCTGCACCTCCTTGACAAAGTGTCCTTCGGCAGCCTATCCGAGTTATCGGAAATCGAACTAAAAAACTTGAACCTTTATATTTAGAACAGTGGCTGGTATAGCCGCTTACTCCCGAATTACGTAGCCAATTTTTAACCCTGCTCTAAATAACTATTATCTTTTTCTGCTTATACCCTTCTCACTCTCTTTCCTCCTTTCTCTCACTCTATATATTTCTTTCCTCTTTTCAACTTACAGGTAGCACAAAGGACTCAAGTAAGCTGGAGACTAATTTTCCATTTTGCCTTGCCAGCAGCCTGCTAACCTAGTAATTGATGTTCAGGTGCCTGAAAGTGAAAGACAAATTTTCAAATATGCCCAAAGAAGTATTTCTTCCCTTTTATTTTTGTATAAAAGTGCAGAATTTAATATCGAAAACTGAAACATAACAAATTAAACGGCTCATGTAAACATAAGCTACAAATAAAAAGAAATATTTACTGTACATTAAAGATATCCAATATGAATTTTTTACTTAAATCTAGTTTAAAGCAAAAGTTTTTTAATGCATGTTTAAAAATTGTCACGCGTGAGCGTGAGTAAATTTTTTTTTTTGTTTAATATAAAAAGAATTACAAAGAAGCCATTTCTTTTTAAAATATATCGGCAATATTGAACACTGTAAAATGTTTTGATTTCAAATAACGATTGCTCGTAATAAAAGATTTTTAAAAATTCAAAAAATTTAATATAGTGTCGAAGGTGAGTAAATTATTAATATTAGCATGAGTGATAAAAAAATTTTCGTGAAACTAGTTGATAAGAACTTTAGGAACGTTAAAAGAGAGGCTTCTGAAGTTTGATTAAAAAAAATCATTTTAATCGGTCCTGTCGTTCAGCTGTAATAAATTTTGTCTACAAAATGGGTAAAATTTTCTGTAGTACACTGAATTGAAAACAAAATTATGTTCGATAGAAAATTTTTTTTGCTCAGCTAAATTTTATATGGCATTGTCAGCTCATAAAACGTATTCAATACCATATTTTTCGCTTGACTGCGGAGATAGAAAATTAAACGCAACTCATAGTAAAGGCCAAAATCATATAATTTCTGCCAGTTAGATATAAAATCCTCACTGCACTAAGCAACTAGTAGTTATTTCTACAGGAGAAAATACTATTCCAGAGATGAATATCCTCATAACAGAAGCAAACAATCCTTACTAGGCCGTTATTGGAAACAATTTTGGATTATGTTACATCGAACTAATTTTCCTTTGGACAAGGAATGTGAAACTCTCACTCACTGTGATTTTTTAAATTTACAACAATTGTAATGGGAAATTTTATTGTTACCACTAGTTTTACCAGTCCAAATATAATAGAAAGCTTTCCACACCACCGCTGTTTAACATAAATAACAAAGTTAGCTGATCAACGTGTAAGAAATTAATATTGCATAAAACTACATTTTATGTAGCCAAAATAGCATTAGAACGCATTTTGCTAATTACTTATGACATGATGTGAAACTACTACTAGAATGTCACGTACGATGACCAATCAATTAAGCTTGTATTTCAGAGAAAATTTAAAATTTTCTTTATTTCTTTATGTAGTTTTAAGGAGAGTAAGTAGCTCCTCTACCTTTGTTAAAAGATAAAGAACAATTTTAAAGCATTAATCTGAAATACCCATATGTTATACATTTATGAAAATTAAACGAATTTCTTTTATTACTCGTAAAACTTAAATATAATTTTAATACGCCAGGCTGGGCATTTAAATATTACTTAAGTATTATTTAATTATCCACTCTTAACCCTGCACAGTCATCCTTCGTTAAAATAACGACGCGCGATTTTATTTTAAATTTAAAACATAGTTTTTTGTTTGTTGGTTGTTTCAGTTTCGTTTTTCGTAGAGCGTGTGTCGCTGATGTTAGTGACTCGAAATTAATGTTGCTTTTTTATTTTAATATATTTATTATAAGAAACTACAAGACGTAGTGGAAAAAAATTTTTAAAATATCAAATAATTGATGCTATAAATGCATGATGTTTTTAAAAAAATGCCAATTGACAGAAGGCTGAGCAATGTTAGTATTACGTTAAACAATTAAATTAAATAAATAAATTTCGTTATATATTAATTAAAAACTAATTAAATATCAATAATAAATCTATTTGGATACTTAAACCCAGAGAAAAAACAGCTTAAAATCAATAAAAACCATATTGAATTAATAAGAAACATTAATGAAAGTCTAGTAATGTTGAAATTTCTTATTTCAATATGAAGAAATGTTAGTTTTTAGTACTTATTTATTAATTTTACTTATTTTTAAGTATTCCTATATACATTTTCTATTATATTGAAAATTATTGAATTAATGTGACGCGTTCTTATTTTTAAGTTGCAGTTTTTCCTTAAGTGAATTTCTGCCACCACGTTTTTGTTGGCTCTTGAAATAGGTCGTACTCAAAACGTCAAAGGATGACGTTAGTGCACAAAAAATAAGAATAACGTTCTAGGGTTAATTGGTCTCAAGATCCCTACTTTCAATTTATTCACCACTTCATTGTTTGCATATGATTGCGTATGAGTAATATTGGCAAAGCATGATATATTACTCATACGTATTTATATTCAAAATAGTAGTTGTTAGATCCGATATATAAGTTTTTAAAAATTTATAAAACAGTCTTAAAAGCTACAGTTATGAATTTTAGAGATAACAAACAGAAATACTTTTTAATTAATTATAAACAAAAACTTTCCTGAAAAACTTAAGTTTAGTATAATTTTTAAACAAATTAATTTAAATATTAAAAAATTTTAAACTTTTCGATTGCATGCTTCTTTTGGTTATTGCACTTTTAAAAATTAATTATATAAAGCATATAATTGTATATATATTTGTACATATCAATTATTTCGAATTTTTTTTTCAAACCATCAACGCTGGGCGGGCGTAAGATGCAAAAAATAAATCAATCCAAATTTTGTTTTAAAGTATTTTTATAAGCCTGTTATTTTTAAATAATGTAAATTCTTTCAAAAATCTTTAAGAAACTTTTAAAAGTTGACACTCTATATTTGTCAAAAAAAACGTAATTTTTTGTACAAATCTTAAAACATGAAATTGAGAAATATGGATAACTAAATAATATTTTCATTGTTATTCAGTAACTTCTACAAAAATATTAAATAATCCTTTTTATTTTTAATTAATTTTAATTATAAGGTATAAGGTAATATCTTCAAATTCGTATCGCTCTATAACCCAAACAACATGTGATGAATTTTAAGAAACAAATGGCACTAAAGAAAATTTTACATATTCTGACAAACACTAGTAGAACGTAACAACATGCTGTTAGTTAGTTAGTTGCTCCTTAAAAATTATCACATGTTATTTGGCTGACTAAAAATACGAACTTCAGTGTAATCAAAGTAAAACATAGAAACAAATAAAGTTGGATACGATACGATAATTATATTAACTTAAATAAGAAACTGACGCGGTTTAATATTTTTTTATTAGGGCTAGATATTAATAGTATAGTTTTTAATCCGCTAATGTTTCTTACATTCTTAGGCTTCAAATTTTAAGCTACTTCATGTACCAAATCTTTTGACATTCACGTTGCATCTCCTTTTGAAAAACTTTCTCTACTAAAGTTTCTCACAAGTTTAGTATGTCATTCAAAAGTGTTCATAAATTTAGTAGAAAATTGTTTTTGAATTATTATTATGTTTTCCTTTTTCTTGCACTATTATGGATTGTGTAAAGAAAGAAGTAGGCCTTCAAGGTTAATAGAATTAAATTGTAGTTGATAGATTTTAAATTAGTTTTCCTGCAGCAAAACGTTAAAAAATTATTGATTTATATAGCAAACATACAGGCACATACATATACATACATACATCACTTTTTAATCATTTTTTCCTCCATATAGAAAATTTTCAAATTAACTTTATCACATGACTGAACAAATGCCAAACATGAGACGAAAAGGACAAAAAAAAATTTTGTACGGCCACGCTGGTGATTAACAAGTAGAGATAATGAAAATAAAAAGGAAAAGAGAAAAAAATTATTTCCGTTCATCGAATATTTATCCCAAAAAATTCAATTCATTTTCTTCTTTTATTGCTTCTTTTATTCAGCCATTTTCAACAGGAATTTCTTTTTTCAGCTTATATTCTGCTCTTATTTCGACACGCATCAATTGTGTGGTTATATGGTAAAACCTGGTTTTTATTTCCTGCCTTATCCTTGTCCATTAATGGAGTCTATTTTTTTTTGTGTGGGGGCAATTGATGTTTATCATAATTACGCTTTTGAGAATTCTATCAATGGTTCATTGAAAATAACGAGACATTAAGCAATTAAATGTGATTGACAGAGTGACAAGGATACTTAGGCTTGCTTTTTTGCTTTTCTTTTTCTCATCCTCATTTTTATAGCCCTCTATGTCTATTTTATCATAAAAAAAATGCATTTCATTTTAATATTAAGTGGTCTGTTGACTTTTAGTGTATATCTGCTATTAAACTTTGATTTTCAGCGCAATCATTGTGATGAAGTAACTTTTGTTATTATCACTAAGTTAAACATTTTGCTCATAAGTTTGATAGTATTTTATAAACTTGGCAATTTTGCTTCTCAAAGCAATTATTTTTGATACGTCCAGCTAAATAAAGCCTGCAATTGGAATTCCATTATTAATAATGAATTATGTATATACTACAAAAACCAAACTTTAGGCTGCTTTAAGGAATATTATATCATATAAATAAAAAATACTTTTTGGAGCGTGTTATATGCTTGTTATCAAATATTTAAAGATGTACAAAAAATTTTATTTTTATCTTGATAGAAATAAGGGAGCATAAAGGAGGTATGAATGAATGAATGAGGTAAGTCTAGCGGGAAGCACAGGACACTGCGACCAAAGTAGTTCTATTGTATTCCCTGCCAGGTGCTAAAGCACCTCATCTAGACCTACTCCCCTGATGAATCTCAGGATTGCCAGTGGGTCCAGAGTTGGCAGTTCCCAATCCTCCAATAGGTGCTTGCCCAATTGGCTATATCTTCTGTGGCTTAACGCTTCACAGTCCTTCAGAATATGCTCTGGAGTTTCATCTTCGTAATCACAGAATGTGCACAGGCTGTTACTCTCAATGCCAAGTCTGTTGAGGTGTTTTCTCAGTCTACAATGGCCTGTGAGGAAGCCTGTGAGCATTCTTAGATTGTTTTTACTCAGGGACATGAAAGCTATGAAACATTTTGGTTATACGTTCCAATCATTAGTTTTGCATGTCTCAATCCTGGGAAATTGTGCCAGAGGTTTTCTCTATTACTCTTAATTTCCGTCGATATATCTTCCCGTATTTTGTCCAATCCGAGTCCACAAAACGGTTTTGGTCCGACCATGGGTGTACTAGCCCCCTTCTGGCCACTTTGTCTGCATTTTCATTTCCTAACACACCGACGTGTCCAGGAACCCAGCAGAGTGTGACCTTATTCATGCTGCTTAACTGATTTAGCCTAATGCGACATTCCCACGCTAACTTAGAGGTAAACTCATATGAGCTGAGCGCTTTAATAGCAACCTGACTATCCGAGAAAATGGCTATTTCTTTTCTTCGGTAGCCATAAAGGAAGTAAATGTGGGATAGCTCAAATTTATTGAAAGACATTTTAATAACAATGTAATTCAAGTTTTACCAATTCAACATATATAAAATATAAATCTTATTAAAGGGATTCTTTGTAATATGTTAATAACGTCTAGACTTCAACCAGGATTGATAACATATTTTAAAATTGCAGTGTTTATAGAAAAACTCACAAGCTCACAGTTTCAATTTGCATTCATAATCATACTGCTAAGACAAGCTTATTCGAGATTGAGTTATAAAACAATATACGAATGATGTGCTGAATAGCAATTTTGAGATAATCCCTGAATGGATATCTAGTTGTGATTTCTAATGTCATATGCTTACATAAATATGTGTATGCTCTAATGTTAGGAAAGTAGAAGCTTGTTCGTTGGACTGAGCATATCTTTGAAGTCTTAAAAAAATAAATCAAGTGCCTCAGTTTTTTTGAAATACGTACACGGCACTTTAAAAATCCATTTCAAAGCCGCTCAACAGCGTTTAGTAGAAGGAGCAAAAATTCTTCTGTAACAGAGAGTAGAGTACCCAAATCTATTAACTGATCGGCAATCGGTCCAATGCAGGCTTTATTTAGTTATTTTATCTCTAATACAAGTGTTCTTATGAAATTGTGAAATTTATTTCTGTTCCAAAAACGTTTTTCATTAAGAGTATATCTACACTTTACATAAAGACACATACTATTATCAAATAACAAAATTTTATAAATTTAAGTAAAAAAAATTTTCTAAGTTCAAGTAAAATTTTGCAAGAATCAAGTAAAAATTTCATAAATAAACAATTCATATCCTTAAAAAAAAGTTCGTAAAAATATGTAAAAAAAAAGTTGTTAGATTTAAGGAAACTGACTTAAAGAAAATATTTACAAAAAATTGGAAAATTTTCATTTTCCATTTTTTTTTCATTTTCGTTTCAAAACAAAAACTTAATTTTGGAAAATGACTTACTTCTGGTTAGTTTATAAAATTTTACTTACTTAGTGCTATGCTCTTTATGCCAGACACAAGATTTTCGTAACAAAAATAACCGTCACTATTACAGTTATAAATTATATATAAAAAAAATTTCAAGCGAATTTATTTAGTTATATAAATAATAATAAAATAAATATATATTCCTTCTTATTGTAAATCGCGTCGTCGACGTCACACCAAGACAACAGAAAATATTGCCACTCATATACTATTTAACGTCAACAATTGGCTCTTATTGACAATCTCTTACTAATCTCTAGGGCTGTGTCAATTAATGCAGCATTTCAATTGTTGTCTACAAAAAGTAGACAAGTGACAAATTTTTACTGCCCTCTTGATGTGACGTCGACGACGCCATTCAAAATAAGGGGATTATAAATATTTAATAAATAGTTTTAAAAATACAAATAATTTTATTGCATTGTTATTTACACAGAAAAAAGTATTCACCAATTAATGTTTTCAATTAATAATTTAATTGATTCAATTAAATTTTTAATTGTATTAATTAATTTGAGTGGAACAACTTAATTCATATTATCAAATTGTTTATATGTGAAAATTTAATTAATTTTTTAATTAATATTACAAATATTTTAATTAATATTACAAACTCATTTATATTACTTTTTTGTGTGTAAGACATGAAATTTGTTTTATATAGCTGAGCAGCATAGCTCTTCTTTGACTTCCATTAACTAGCAGTAAGTAAATTTTTACTGTCTCACAGAGAAAACAGTGCCTAATAAATACCTCGTGAAATAAAACAAAATTCATAAGATATCTCTATGGTTTTTTTTCAATAAGGAAATCTTATTAATTTAATAAGGAAAACCTTTTTGAAAAAATCAAGAAGAAATATTGTAATTTTTATTAGGTTATCTTATTGATTTCATTCGGTTGCCTTATTAATTTTTTCAAAAAGGTATTCTTATTGTTTTCATTAGGTTCCAATATGATTATGTGTAAAGCATCTTATTAATGTTTTTAATAAGGAAATCTTCTTGATTTTATTAGGTTTCTTGTTATTTCATATCTATAAATAAACATAGAGAAAATTTTTTTCATAATCTTTATCGTTTTTGTATAAGCATATTTGTACAATAATTTCAATGCGGATTCAGGCTGCCTGTTAGCATATTGGTTAGAGTGATTGTCTATCACTTAGAAAGTCGCTGGTTCAATACTTGTCTCCTCTCAAGTAACTAATCTTTATATACGAGTATGTATGTATGTATATAATTCTACTGTACGTGTGTATGTAACTGAACTCCTCCTAAGCGCGGCTGTACCGCTTTGAATGAACTTTTTTGTGTGCGTTTGTTGGCGCCTTGGATGGTTTAAATTCACAAAAATAAGACCAGGAGAGCGATATCTATAATAACAGGGAAATTTGTGCCTCTCCGAGGCAATCAAACCGATTTTAATGAAACTTCGAACAAATATAGATTTGCGTCTAAAAAGTCACAAAATGTCATTTTAAGTCTACTTAATTTCTTTCGGGATGCCAACGAAGTAGCGTGAAAATTCTAGTATATATGTATGTATATATGGTGAGTTAACTAAGAAATTAATATGTATTAAATATATAAATAGCCTCTCTTATGGTGTATAATTTTAGTAAAAATATAAATTAAAACTAGTACAAGAATTGAAGACATAAAAAAAGTTTTGGAAAACTTACTGAATTTGCAATCAAAGATGAAAAATTTTTTTCACAAAATTCAAGACTTTATGGAAAAATTTTACTTAAACATAAAAATATAATTAATTTAAACTAGTAGTAGTAAATATCTCATTTGTCTCAAGTAAAACGTTTAGAAAATATTTCCAAGTCTTAGTTAATTATTTGTTTTGACTGTAGGAAAGTCTATACATAAATAGAAAAGAATAAAATTCAGTTGGTGATTCCCAGTACCATTAACAAAACAAACTATTGGCTTATATCACAATATCGAAAGAAAACTTTTACCTGAAAATTTATATTGAAAACATTAATAAAACATGAAAATTTGGTGTTATTTTTAATATAAATTCAAAAATGTCCACCAGTTGTTTTCATTGGCTATTAATATTATTATTTTTACAACAACAAAAAACGTGTAAAAAGTAAATTCCGAAATTGAAATTAGATAAAATTATAAACAGCGTAATTTCCAACAATGAACAATTTGCATTAAAGTTGCTTCATATAATAAACAATTTGTTGGAAACAGACATTCCAAATGATCAATTTTCTCATTTCTATTTCCATCTGTTACTAAAATTTTTAAAAAAGCAACAAAGTATTATAACATAATTCACTCATACAAAATTGCAGAAAAAAATTGATTAGCACTATGGCTTCAACATCAAATTTGCAACACTTGAATGATGTCAAATTGTTGAGATGTTTTTTTTTGTCTTCTTCCACTCGTCATAAGACTTTTTGGGAGTGTGTTTGAATAGAACATGATAAACACAAGACAAGTAAGAAAAAATGAACAAAATTTTGCTGTATTAAGTAAAAATATATATATATATATATGTATACTTGAAGTCTGTTATAAATGCACGTTTAGACTAGAGGAAACGGAAACAAAAAACTTGCTTAGCCAGCAAACTGAATCTAAACTTTAAAAAAAAGAAACATATTACAACAACAAGAAAAAAAGAAACAAAAGAATGTTGCATACAATAGCGAAAACTAGAAAATATACGCAAAGTAGCTTAATAACTTACACAACACTAACACCACCACTCTTCACAAATTGGTGCATTCTATTGAACAATACAAACGCCTGCACACATACATTCCCGTGCATTTAATATATATATTTTTATTAGTACATACATATATACACTCACATGATCTGGATACTATGAGAAGAATAAGCAACATGCATGACATTGGTATGCATGCAAATATGCTGCAACAGCATAAAAATATTGCAAACACATTGACTGCTGACAAATAGTATCGCTTGTCAATTCATCACAAAAATAACAGGATATATTCATATACACGCACATAGTGACATATACTGATAATCCAGAGGAAAACATACCCAGCGGGAAAATGAAAGAAGGAATATTAAGGCCCTTGTACTCCTTGTTTTAATCATGTTGTCGCGATAGGTCAATCAACCACGCTTCTTTTTTTTCTTTTACTTTGGCAAAAATAAAAAATAAAAAAATATTACATACTCCTTCTTTTGTTCTTCACATGTATTTTATCTTTTGTACCAAAGAGCTGAGGCCTTCTTTCCATAAGGCATTATTTAGCAGTTAGAGAAAAATTTTAATTGATTGAAAAAAATTCATAGGTGTAGGAAAGTCCTCTGAATTTTCCCGCTGGGTATTTATGCATCAGCATATGTGTGGATTCTGCGTTTTTGTATCCTTTTTCAGGAAATATGCAAGGCCATATAAATAGTTAAATAGATTGATGTGTTCTAAACAGAGAGTTGTGCGAAAAGTTCTTCCAGCATACAATTAATTATAAAAAAAATTATTAATATATAAATATGTACATACATAATTTGTATTTCAAAACTGGACTATAAATATACACTTCCTAGAAAAAGTCTGCATTCAAACTTTTGTATTAGGTTTAAAATTTAATTTACCCAAGGCACTGTTTAGGAATTAATTTTGTTTAGCTTAATATATATTTTAAGTCCATTTAGTACATTTTGATAACAATTTTCCAATTAATAATTTAAATATATACGTATATAGGCATCATGTTAAAAAAAATACAATTATTCAAACCGAAAAAGTCTGCGTACAACAAAAAATATGTTAATGTATTAGTCGGATTTTTAATTTTTTGATGTTAATTTTGAGAAATTTTTTTCATATGTACTTTGTGTAATAAGCTTTTTGTGTCAATTTGCAAAAATATTTGCAAATTTGTTTTCTAATGGATCTAAAAATAAAAGAAATTAATCCCGAACAGAGAAAAATTATTGTTTTATTGTGAAAGCAAGGGAAACCCCTAAGAGAAATTTGCAAAACAGCAGAGCTTATATTCCTTTATCCAGAGAGTACAAAGAAACTATAGTATGGCCGCCCTTTGAAGTTAGCTTCAAGAGAAAAATAATTACATTGTCAATGCTGTCGAGCGAGATCACAAAATGGCTGCTTTAAAAGGGACAGAAGATATTGAGACAAAGTTTAGTAAAAGTATTTTATACGATACAGTCCGAAACATTTTATACCAACACACAAAAAAGTAGAATGAATGAGTTTATAATATTAATTAAAGTAGTAATATTAATTAAAAAATTAATTAAATTTTCACCTATAAACAATTTGATAATATCAATTAAGTTTTTCCACTCAAATTAATTAATACAATTAAAAATTTAATTGAATCAATTAAATTATTAATTGAAAACATTAATTGGTGAATACTTTTTTCTGTGGAAATGGTTTTCATGCCTAAGTAGCATGACAGAAATCCTTTATATAAAAAAAACCGGCAAAAGGGAATGCAGTTTGGAAAAGGGTCAGATTTTCAGATGTATATTTGTAATAAAAGGCCGCCAATTGGTATGGAGACAGTCCAGTACAGCACTAAATAAACCTTACTTGTGTGGCACACAACAACACGATGGTAAAGGTGATATGATTTGGGGGGTGTATGGCAACTAAATGTGGGGATAATCTGCAGTTTAATGAGTTCACAATATACAAGAGAGCTTGCCTAGATATTTTAAAACGAAGTTTGAACCAAAGTGAAATAAGGTTATAAATTAGATTAGATTAGATATCAATCCTTACATTGGATTTAGGGATGTGTTGGAAAAAAATTCGACAGCATGCTGTAACATCAAAAATAATGCAAACTAAATGAGGCAAAATATCATGAAAAGCATTGTGAAATTGGTCCATTCTATGCAAAAAAACGTTTCCTGAATCTTGTAAATAACAGGTTATGTACACATTTCCTTTGATTTAACACAAAAGTCTCGTAGACGAATATTCGACTTAACATACGTAATACAAGTGTTTCATTTGTTACTAGTTTTCAATACAAAATCACTTAAAACATGCAGAAAAGGGACCGTTGCTCTTTCTGCGAAACGATGAAATGGAAAAATAGTTCCATATTCATTCTTCGTAATAACTTTTACAATAACACAATATTATTTACATATTACAAAGAACTAAGGAAAATTATAATATCTTAACATTACAGAGTTCGAGTTAACAATTTTCTCTTTCTACTTCTAGATAAGGTTAATTTTACGATACTAGTTCCAAGTTCCATTGCTGTATCTGCACTACTATCATGAACAGATCTTGGCACACACTTTGATGTCAACCCCAATTTCTGGCATACCATCTTCATCCACATATTCTTATAATATTGATTATTCCTTTCTTCGATAGTTCTTTAAATATGCTATGTTTGGCCGTTGCTGGCCAAGGCCGCAGCAATTCTTAGACATGTTTAGAAAAGATTAACCTAATAATTAGGTTAGGTTAGATTAGGTTCTGCCAACTGCCAGCTTTATGACAAATCGGCTTACATGAGTCCTGAATGCTCATGTTGTACTATCTAGGTAGATGAGAATGGCAGAAAAAAAATTCCTTCATCATTCCACTTACTGGGTGTTAAAACAACCTGTGTTTTGTAGGAATGTGTTTATTTTTTAAATGTCATATTCCGTTATCTTTGCAAGTTCTTGCAAAAATGGGATGCCTACTATAGTCGACTTTAAGCTCTCTGATCAAAGGAAATGATACTTCGACCGCAAAGGAAATGTGGCTGACTTCTTCTAGTTTAAGGTAGGCCAAAGGATGATCTACGGCTTGTTAATAGTTTTCTATGTGGTGACTTTAAACTGCACTTTCTTCTGTGTGAAAAGTAACCCAAGTTCGCTCACCTTTGTGTCATTTATGCTTAGAAGATAACGATACAACTGCAGACATTCTATGCGAGTGTATCGTCTTATGTGACAATAGAAGGCGTGTTTTTTTTTGCCCGGACTCTTTGCACATACAGAATTATGCACGAAAAATTTTCAAACCAATGTTTGTTTGAAATAAAATTGATTTACTGTACTGTTCCAGTAAATTGTTTGTTTCAATTTTATTTGCCGTTTTTCTGCTACTTGTCGGCATTTATATCAATCAAAATAAGCAACAATAAGAGCACAAAAGTGCGTTGTGCCTATTAACAAACAAGGTAAGCACCAACACACTTAAATAGTTTCACCCAAACTCTAATAAATATAAATGTTTACAAGATAATTATCAGAATCTACAAATTTATTTCTTGGTTCGCATTCATACAAAATAGTTACTGGTTCAATGAATTTGGTGACGGCAAATTAAATTTTGTTTTTTCTGTGCTGACTTCCATAAGGAGAGTCATATAGAGTTTGATTTAATTTAAAGATCTATGATACAAAAGATCCATTAGCTTTTTGGACTACATGATCAGCAAGAGCGGGGCATTAATATAGCAAGTCAAGACAATATATAAAGAATTCATTATATGGAAAATTTTATTCACTGGAATGTGCTGGACAATGTGCTGTTTGTACTGTAACTAGTACAAGAAGTTGATCAATCAAGATTTTATCCATGATGGAGGACCATCTGGGATTGTAACGTGGAACGTGAGGTAGATCATTGGTCTATTTTTACTTTAAAGGAATACCAACCATTTTATAAGTATGCCTATTTGATATTCGAGTCTCATCTTTGGCTATCCCGTCTACTATATCATTTCTGAATGCACCTTCTTCCTTTATTCTTGAACCTCCTTTACTTTGATCGCGACTTTGCTGTCGGTAAATGTACGAATATCTTCATTACATATTTTATAGTATTTTAACAAGTTGGCTGCATTTTTATAGCTAATATTTTAGCCTGTATTATACTATACAGATTGTCTTGCTTCAATCTAATTCTTTTGTTCGCAACGGGAAATAAAAGCTTCTAAAAAAATTTCAGTTCTCGGCAATCAAAAAATTTATGGAAATTTCTAAAAATAGTGTAATTTTTCAATCAAAATCGATATTTTTAAAAGTATGAAGAATTGTTTTCCCTGTGAAAATATATTTAATTTTTTTGTACTTTTTCAGTGAACGAGAATAAGAATTGCTATGTAAATGTGAAAAAGCTTTTCTCTTCATGGTTTTCCAGAACGAATGTTTAAAAAAAATCAGAGAAAAATAAAATTTAAGTGCAGTAACTGACCATTAAAATATGAAAATAAGGCTTTTCAAAAAAAACTGCTATCACTACACAGTATTTGATATATTTTTTACTATAGCAGCCGGCAAGTTTCTGGTTATCTACAGTATGGCCATAAGCTCCCGGCTACGTACCTTCACTTTATCACCGTTGTTGGCCATGAACAATGAAATAAATTTAGATGTTTTAAAGAAATGTACATGAATTTAGTGAGTCATCCAAAGCTACATTTTTATTTTTTGACATTACCATGAGCTCTAAATCTACGGAAGTCGTTCGAATGTCCAACAACGCAGATCAAAATTACCCTACACAGAACATAATTGTATTTTATATTCAATTACTTAATTCAAAAAATCAAATAATGAGCCAATTCACAAAGTGTTCGTTCTATTGCGTCATATTTGTTGTAAGTCATAAACGCTTATGACTATCATAAAATCTTGCTCATATTTTTCATTTAAAAATATTATATGACAATAAAACTTTGTTACCTATGTTTTTTCAGTCAGCTACTTATTTCACATAAATATTATTTTCTTTTACCTTCAAGAGCTATGCTGCAAACACAATTGGGAAGAACGATGAACTTCGCATAGTTCGACAAACTTGCCTTCAAGAAATCGTTGCGTAAATTCGTCTTTTGCAGCTCCATTAAATTAGACAACTTAACAGCCCTTGTCAAAATATTTGCCTTGCTATGGATATTTTTTTTATCGCATGGATACTAAATTATGAAAATATTTTCTTCGGAGAAAACAACTGCAAAAATTCGCGAAAAAATGCAAAATTTGAAACAAACCATAAATTGTATTTAAACTCTCTAAAACTCTAAGGAATGCCAATAATTCGGCAAAAATTGCGAAAATTGTGAAAATTCGCTAAAACTTGCTTTCATCGCGAGTATTACAAAAATATGCGAGAATTTGCAAAACTGGTAACAATCCTTAAAATTCATTAGAAATCGACAAAACTGTTAAAAATTTAAAAAAAATCGCTTTCATGGCGAATATTACAAAAATTCATTAGAAATTGCTAAAACTGTTAAAAATAAAATAAACTCAGAAAAAACGCGAAAAACCGCAAGTTCGCGAAAAACCGTAACCTGCAAAGAATAACAAAATCTCAGAAAATTATGTATATATATTGTAAAAAAAGCTAACATCTTAGAAATTGCAATGTCTAGTAAACGTTTTTGTTTAATTTTGATGTCATAATAAAACCACAAAAAGACCAGTAGAGTTTAAACCACCTCTGCGCACTTCAAATGGTGGTTGGGCCAGAAGTGATTCTGAAAAAAGTAATTTGTTTGCTGATCACTTGAAAACTGTTTTCACCCCAAACACTTGTACTAGTGCTGTTGATTTGCCGAACGTAGTTGCTTTACCCCCTCGTCCTTTAAAGTTTAAATTGCATCACGTTCAAAAACGAATTGCTGAACTCAACCCGAAAAAAGCTTCGGGTATTGATGGGATAAGTAACAGGATGCTCATGGAGTTGCCCTGCATTGCAGTTAGAACCCTGCTATATATTTTTAATGCAATCAATACAGTAGGTGCATCCCAGACCATCAATTTGGTTTTAGAAATCAGTACATACATAGTACAATTGAACAAACTCATACATTGGTACAATTCATCAGAAGGACATTTGAAGAAAGGAAATATTGTTCTGCCCTTTTTATTGACGTTTCACAGGCTTTTGATATAGTATGGCTTAAAGGCCTAATATTAAAACTGAAAACATATCTGCCAGTCAATATTCTGAAGCTTTTGGAGAGTTACATTTTTGATCGGAAATTTGCTGTCGCTGAAGGAAACTTCATGAGTTCACCTGAATCTATCGCCGCCGGCGTGCCTCAGGGCAGTATATTGGCGCCAGTTTTGTATTTGATATATACTTGTGATTTGCCTGTTAAAAGTAATATCCACACATCAACATTTGCCGATGAGGAAGGCTCCTTAGCATGCACGAAAGCCCCAGCGAGGCATCCCGATATCTACAAGAACATATTAGCCAGCTCGAACTGTGGTTGAACTTATGGCAAATAAAGGTAAATGAACAAAAGTGTGTTCAAGTAAACTTTTACCCTACGAAGGGATACCTGCTCACCCATTAGAATCAACAATCATATTGTTCCTGAAAATTCACATGAAAAATACCTTGGTGTACACCTTGATCGACGGCTGACGTGGAAACATCACATTGATGCAAAGCTGACTCAGATAAAGCTTAAATTAGCTCAGATACATTGGCTCATTGGTAGAAATTCAACCCTCAGTCTAGATTGTAAACTTCTATTATACAAGTCGCTTCTGAAACCAATATGGTGCTATGGAATTCAGCTATGGGGAACTGCTTCAGCTTTTAATGTGGAGAAGATCCAACGCAGACAAAACAAAATTTTGCGCTTAATAACATCGGCTCCATGGTACATCAAAAACTCAAATATTCACCGAGATTTAAATATGCCTCTAGTGACTGCAGAAATAGCTAAATACGCAGGGAAATACTTAACAAAACTCGAGTCCTATCCTAATCCACTTGCTCGCAATATTTTAATCTATAGTGGACACTTCCGTTTAAAAAAGAGGGACACTAAGGCTCTAGTTGTCAACGCTTTAGATGAAACATCTTGAAAATACTTTGATTATTAGTATGAAAATTATGAAAATTATGTATTATTAATTGCTACCACTAAATTTATGTTCGGCACTGGTCGGGCATAATAATTATATCTAGATTTAAGATTTGAATACTTATTGTTAGTTCATATTTCGAAGATACAATAAAGAAATATGTATATTGCAACAAAAGAAAAATAATAATAATAATAATAAAACCACATCACTACAATGAAAATTTTTTTTATATTTTCGAATTAGAATCGACAACATAAAAAATAGAAATAAACCTATCTCTTTATTTTTTGTCATTTGGATTTAACGTTTATGATAATTGTTTATATGGCAATACAACAGGCCGTTCACAACGGTGCTGTTTGGTCATAAATAGTAATTTATGACTTATCACTTTAAAATACTTTGTGAATATGCTAAATAAATTTACTGAAATAGCACCTTTCACAGAATTCGAAAAAGCAAATATTAAAATTCGTAAAAAGCGAATAAAATGAAAAACTCATTCAAATCTAATATAGAAAATAATAAAACTTAAAATCAGTTCCCAAATACGTTTTTAAATAAAAAAAAACCAGTCTTAATTCTTTGTGTGTATGATGATGTCTCGCCACCTCATTGAATGACATTCAACATTCATTTTTTACCAGGGATGTTGAGTTTATCACATTTATAGCGGCCGTGGTCTCTGAAATGCTTGAACTTTTATCAAAAATCTTTTGGTTAAGCACTATTGATGAGTTTCTTAAGCAGAAACGAAATAAACATAGAAGCAAAGAAATGATTCTAAATTATTTTGTGGAAAATTTCTTAATTATATTGTCAAAACTTTTAAGGGCCATTATTTCATATTAAAGATAGTTAAAGTAGGATTTTATGGGACGTATAAAACGTACAATTTTATTTTAACATAAAGTGAGTGATAAGTTCAAGGCAGGTTTGTCCTGCCTGATAACTTAATTTAAATAATGAACCACTTTTTATAAGTCCAATAAAATCCTGCTTTTAACAATATTTAAGTTGTAATAACGGCCCTAAAAGTTTTTGATGTTTTTAATTTTTTTCTAGAATTTAGTACGCGAGTACGTTCAAAATAAGGAATTAGTACTTCAAGAGAATTTCTATAAGTCCAGATTACAGATTTAGGTTAATTGAAATAAATTATATTGCAAATTCTTATTAAACGTCTCTCGCACATTGTTTTTGTGTTTAAGTGTGTGTGCGCTTAGACTTTATATCATAAAAAAAGGAATGTATGTATGTGTGCATCCTCTCCTCTAACATCAGCATCCGCTAAACAATATGCTATTTCCGCATAATATGAGTGTAAAAAGCAGAGTGGAACACAAAAGTATGATGTATGATGTGTGTCTGTTGTGTGTCTGTGGTAACTTCATCAAACTCTATCCAGATATTTAACATTCTACTATATATGTATGTCTGAACATGTGTATTCATCAACATTGTTATTGTACAAGTATTTTTATTGTTTTTTTTTATATTTCCTTCTATTTTTAGAAAAATTTCTTTCATTTCATTTCCTTATTTCTTTTCTCTTCGAAATACAAATAGTTTGCCAATTGTTTACAAATTGTTTTGATAGTTTTATAGATACGCTTCTACTAAACGTATAGATCAAATGTCAGTGCAAAAATATTACGCTTATTCAGCACACACATTGGTAGATATTTGTATGTGTAGGTATATGTCTGTATGTAACAGTATATCAAATTCAAAGTTGCAACATTTCAACTAAGCTTTTTATTTATGAGTTCAAACGGAAACATTGCCACTGTGTGATCATCATAAATAAAAATAAAATAATAACGTTGATGTTTTTGCTTTTGCATTTTTAAGGCATCGGTGTGGGTTTTTGTTTGTTAATAAAGACGCTTAAGAGCTCTATGAAATTATAGTTGCTAGGAAGTTTCTCTGGCTAAGGGCCTTGAAATTATTATTGTCAGTCTATTGCTAGGAAATAAAATGAGTGCTTTCATATTGATTTTTCGTGATAATGCTTTAACTTCAAACGTCTTGTCTGTCTACAAAAAAAATAGAATAAAATACTTGGCCACTTCCGCTATTGCTCTTAGGAAAATGGGTTTCTGTTGCAGATAGTATCAAAGAAAATGCTTTCATTCTTCTTAAGTTTCCTGTTTACTTTTGCAAATGAGCTGCTCTTACCATACATAGTCTTAATTTTTACTAAAGGGGACATGTTAAAATCATCTTCGAATTGGTAAATGAATTAATGTTAGTGAAGGCATTTTATTTAAATTGTATGCTTTGGTATTACTTCAAATTGAATTTTCTAGTTACAGTGTGAAGAGCAATGTTTTTCTAAAAAAAAATTAAGTACACACCAAATTTCCACATTTAACTGCAATTGAAGTAAATTTCTGATAATCAATTTTAATGTTCAAAACTGCTCGCCTGCAAAACAGTAAAATATGCTTTAAACACTTTTTTATTATTGCACAGATTTATATGTACATACATGCATTAATAACACAAATTTTTGTATCTTTATACTGCGTTTCATGAATATCTTACCTAAAAGAAACTCAATCAGTCTATTATTTACACACAAGTTGCAAAATGATGAATAAATTTCCTTTTCAATTGGGACCTTATGACTGAAAAGTTTATAAAATATTAAAAATGAAAACTTTTTCTTTAACAGATTTCGGTAAATTTTATATGAATGTTAATATTTATATTTTTTTTTCTCAAAAATTTATATAAGAAATAGAAATAAGTCTACACCTTTCCAAAAAAGAAAGTAATTTTTCACTTCATACTTCATAATGATACAATTGGGAATATACGAGAATTGATTGACTTTAAAATAAACAAAATGTTTTCATTCGTTATTCAAAATTTTCTTATTTATCATACAAACAACAGAAAAGTGGCACTTTGATCGCTAAACAGGGAACATTTAAGCAATTTTTATCAACCACATGGGGTTAAAAGTTATAAAAAGTAAAAACAGAATAAAAAATTGTTGGCATGGGAAACTACAGACTGTAAATGATGAAGAAAAAAGGCAAAGGAGATAAATAAACCTAAAGTTTAGGAAAAACAACACAAAAGCTTTTCCCTTCCTTAAAGAATACAAATTATTACAGATAAATGTATATGGTACAAATTATGTTAAGCCAAAGAAAACTAAAAGTAAAGTCCATGGCAAGGCTTGTTGGTAAGAAGTTTTCTTATTTAAAAAATTCATTACGAAACATAAAGTAGAATTAACAACTAGACCTGAAGAATTTTTGTAGCGCTACATGCAAATTGTTAAATTTGTATTCATATAAGCCGCATATTTTAGAAAGAATATACAACAAACTTGCGTAATCTTTAAAGAGTGATATGAATTTTTTTGGGAAATAAAACTATGGGAATAAAACTATGCTGTTCGTATTTGGCGGTATTTTAGTCTATTCAGAGGAACCTGTTTCATAATCGATAATCCACGATGGATCTTACTTAAGTTTGTAATCAGTTTATATACCGTCGTTATTAGAATATTTTATTAGAAAGTTAATTTTCATAATTTTATAAAAGAAAATATATCAGATCAAGGTGTAGCTTATATTTAAGTAAAAATGTTTCGTTCGTATTAGGCATTGTTACGGAAACATGAAATAGTGTTTAACTAAAGCAGTTCATACCTTTTCTATTTAATTTAAAAATCTGTGGTAATAAGGTATCCATTATATTATTGTATTAAAACATTATTAGTTTTTGATAGAATAATAAAACTTATCACCTCACAAGATAATTATGACTTGTTCATATCAGCACTAGAAAGTTTTTCCTTATTTATTGTTTCCCTCATTTGCAAACTTTCAGCTAAAATAGAACAACTGGGAACAAAATATTTACCTGACTTCGACATTCTCTCGCTTTTTAATTTTCTCTGCATCTGTTTAGAATAGGATGATTTTATTATCAGAAAACATCAATACTCTGGGAACAATTTCTCGTGAATTGTTTAGAGTTAGGCTACATATACGAGGTGTGTTCAAAACGCATCGCAAATTTTGAATTTTCGCGGGTTACGTATAATCGAATTTAGATTTTTTTGTGTCGTTATGTTAATACTCATGTCTCTCACTTATGCCGACAGTTTTGGGCCATTTTTAATATTCAGTCAATTGTTGACAGCTGCTTTGCTTGTACGTGTTTTGGCTCGTCTTCGTTTTGTACCTATTAACAAAGTGGAACAAAGAACCTGTATCAAATTTTGTGTGAAAAACGAAATTAAGTGAGCGGATGTATTTCGAATGTTGACTGTGACATGCGGAGAAGCTACGTTGGACCGAAGCAACATTTATCGGTGGTACTAAATGTTCTCAGAAGTACGAGAAGATGTGAACGACGAAGAGCGTGCCGGATGCCCGAGCACTTCAACAACAGACGAAAGAATTGATGAAGTGAAGAAAATGGTATTGGCCAATCGTCGAATCACTATTAGAAAACTTGCTGAGGACCTAGACATATCGATTGGCTCGTGCCATTACATTTTTATCAATGATTTGGGCAATTGCTCAATTTCAACCAAAAACAGCATCGCATGAACATTGCTAATGAGCTGTTGGACTCTGTCCACGGCTCCTAGGTCTCATAACTGGTAACGAATCGCGGGCTTATGGTTATGACGTGAAAACCAAAGCTCAATCATCTCAATGGAAGCTGCCGCACGAACCAAGACCGAAAAAGCGCGCCAAGTTTGGTCGAATGTGAAAGTTTTGCTGACAGTTTCGTTCGATTGCAAAGGCGTGGTGCATCATGAGTTCTTGCTACCGGCTAGAACGGTCAATAAGGAATATTACCTGCAAGTTTTGCCCAGTTTGCGCAAAACAATCCGCCAGAAACGCCCGGATTTGTGGAAGAACAAAAATTGGCTTTTTCACCACGATAATGCCCTTGCTCACACATCGTTTCTTCCACACTACCGTATTCCCTTGATCTGGCTCCTGTGACTTTTTCTTGTTCCCGAAACTGAAAAGGCCCATAAAAGCATGACACTACGCTACGATTGACGAGATAAAAACGGCATCGAAAGAGGAACTTAACAAGATAAAAAAATGATTTTTTGAAGTGCTTCGAAGATTGGAAAAAACGTTGGCATAACTGCATTACATCTGAGGGGGATTACTTTGAAGGGAACAAAATAGATATTCATGAATAAATAAATAATTTTTGAATAGAAAAAAATCGCGATACTTTTTGAACACACCTCGTATATTGGTTTATGTCTCAAATTTTTAATAAAATTTTTGTACTTAATCTATATATAATAAGTTAAACAATTTTTGAAATTTCATATTTTTATTTTTAAAGCTATGCTCTTTATGCCTGACACACGATCTAGGAGGTGATTTGTTTTACCCACCGACACATTTTTAAAAACATGAGTTAAGTATGAGGTATATATATTTTGAATAACCCCTATTTGCATCTAAAACATGTTTCGCGAAATTAATTATGGTTTTTGAGATATTTATTTAGATTTTATTTTGCTCCATTTTAAGGTTTAATAAGTATTGTTTTGCTGTACATGCCACAGTTTGGCGTTTGCGTCAAACTCTTCATGCAAAAACATGCGAAGTACCGTTAACTCTTGTTTTGCTTCATTTCTATAAAAAATTAATAATAAAAAAAGAAGGTGCCGTAAGAAAAATTCAAACATCATCACCCAGACGCAGCCTGCCGATTAAATGTTTTAATATAGACTTATTAAACACTAAAATAAAATAAAAGAAACCTTAATTATGCATTTTTTTTATTTTTTTTTTTTTTTTTTTTTTGAGTATAACAGAAATCATTTAGTTTCACTCTTTATATTTAATACACTTCAATTACTTGTTTTTCTTGTATAAGTGAGCGGATCGATAGTTAAAAATATTACGGCGGCGGCTTCTTGGTCGGCGTTAAGCGATCGACTTATTTCTCTAGACAGCAAGAAAAATAAACGAAACAATCAAATTCTCAATTCACAGCAGTAAAGTATACGTATGGAGCACAAAAAGCTACTTTTTGAAAATAAATTAAGAAAAGTGGTGTATGCGGCACAAGACGTATTTTTACTTTTACAATAAAGTAATAATAACTTCTAACTTTATTCGTGAAAGTTCAGTAAAATTTACACATTTGGGCTGAAGATATTTTAAATGAGAAAGCAAAACAAAACCCCAAATTTATTAGTAAGGCTCTTTTGAGTGGCACTTAAATATAACAAAAAATTAAGGAAATCCAAAAAATAATCCAAAACGTCCGATTTGGCAAGGAAAGCCGCATGTACGTATTTAAGTTTTATAAGCACTCATTATTCCCTTAGATTTGATTTCTTGCGTACTTTAATGCAAATTGTTAATACATTAAATTTTACAAGATAACAAAACAAAAAAAAAAGTAAAGTAATTTGTAGAACATAGCATGAATAAAATTACCCAAAACAGACAAAACTAAAACTTACTTTTGATACAAATTTTATAAATGGCAACCCGCCTGTCTGTCATTCTATGTTCTTGCATGCAACAGTTTGAAAATGGGAAGTGTTTTTTTTTTAATTTTTTTTTAACTGTTAAAATGGGATAACAAATATTTTCATTCAGTATGAAAAACAACAAAGTTTATTATTTTGCATTAAAATATTTCTGTTATTTTATTTTGATATAAAACGAACAGAAAGCAGTGAAAGAGAATAAAATATAACACGGTAATGGATTTCATTCCGCTTTGAAAGAAGAAATATAATAACTTTAAGTCAATATTTGCAAGAAAATTTTCCACCAATGCACAATGTTAATGGTGGTTGAAATAATAATAAAATTAAAATGTTAATTATTATTCGTAAAACAGAAAATATTTGTAAGGATAATATTACGAAAATCATCATGCTTGAAGTTTTTCATTAACAATTTTTCATGTAAATGTTTCATTACACGACACAGTGGAGGGTAAGACTGCTGTGAACATATTAGTTAAATCAATAGAACAAAGCTTTCATAAAATATATTTTTTTTTGATAGTTTAGTGATCCATTGTGATCCATTAGTGATTAATTGATTTAATGTGCCTTAGTGATTAATTGATTTTAATATTTATACATATAATATTTCATGGAACTATTGAGGGCATTATTTAATTAGAAAAAAAATATTTTCAAAATATAGATTTTAACTACAAATATCTTTGAACATTTAAAAGATTGCAATACATGTTAAGCTTTCAATAAATTAATAAAATCATACGAGGGTGGATCCATAAGTCAAAACAAAAATTTATTTTGCAACATAATCTCCTTTAAACTCATTACTCTTAATGCAACGTTGCTCCAGTTTTTTGTATCCCTTCCAAAAAATAGGATTTTTCGAGGTGCTTAAAATATGCATTTGTTTGGTCAATAATTTCATCATTGGAGCTAAATCTCTTTCCAGCGTACCATTTCTTTAGGTTAGGAATTAGGAAGTAGTCACTAGAGGCTAAATGCGGAGAATATGGCGGATGAGGTAAAAATTTGCAGCCCAATTCATAGAGTTTTGCCATTGAGACTGCAGACTTTTGTCTTGGCCATATGGGGTCGTTTTCTTTTTAAATCCTCATCGGTCTAATAAGTTGGCATAATATTCGCCTTTTATTGTTTTCACTTTTGAAGTTAATCGAAGTGGATTATCTTGCATGCATTCCAGAAAACTGTTGCCATCACCTTATTGGCCGATAAACTTACTTTGGCCTTCTTCAGCGCAGGTTCACCTAGAGAAACCCATTGTTTATACTGCTGCTTAATCACTGGAGTACACTAATGGATCTATGTTTCATCTACAGTTACAAAACGACGCAAAACCTCATTCGGATTCGGATTGGGATTCGGAGTTAAACAACTCAAAACAATTCTTTGAACTTGTCACACGTTTCTTGTCAGTTGAGACCAAACGCGGCACCCATCTTGCAGACAACTTTCTTCAACCCAGCTGATCACTTAAAATCGAAACCATATGAAATGCCTATGGCATCAACAAGCTCACGCACTTTTACTCTTCGATCGGCCAACACCATATCGTGGATTTTTTCGACATTTTCGGGTGTACTGACCTCAATTGACCGTCCAGAACGTTCAGTTTCATTTGTACTTGTGCGAGCACAACGAAATTCAGTAAACCACTATTTTACCATTGAAATCGATGGTGCAGAGTCCCCATAGTATTTATCGAGCTTTTCCTTGGTTTGATTGACGGTTTTTTTTGCAAAAAATAATATTTAATGAGCACTCGAAATTCACTTTTTCCATTTTTAGAAAATGTATGTTTTATGTTTTGAACAGCTGTTAAGCGCAAAGTAAATGACGACACTTGCTCAAAATTTTACAGTAGTCTACTAACAGGTAGTACTTGATGGGAACAGTGTAGCATTTCATATAACTACTAGAAAAAATCGAAAAGTCATGGACTTATTGATCCGACCTAGCAGCCTTAATTTTCATATATACACACAAAATGTAATATGAATAATTTTGTAATATCAAATAAATTATTAGTAGCATCAACTAAAAAATTAATTAAATTTGCACCTACAAACAATTTGATAATATCAATCAAACTTTTCGACACAAATTCATTAATGCAACTAAAAATTTAATTGAATCAATTAAATTCTTAATTGAAAACATTAATTGGTGAATACCTTTTTCTATGTACATATTAAATTGAATATTTAAGAAGAGTATAATTAGGCTTCTAAATATTGCTACGTTTGCTCTAATCTACGTAAAATACTTAACAAAGTTGGGAAATAGCATACTGACACAATAATAACGCAAATACTGGCAAATACAATTTTACGGAAAGGAAACACATTTTCATGTGAACTTTTTTCACGATAAGAGGGTTTATGTACACGTAGCAGTGTTGCGACAATTTTTAAATGGATTCCGCCTCGGTTCTCAATTGAGTACACTAGTATTTAAAATAGGACAACTTTGTGAAGGTAAAGGGCTGGCTATTTCTTTTTATGTCTTTATATATAAAACGAAATATATTTTTGGTTTTTTGTTTGTTTTATCTTATATAAGAACAGACCTCTATATCGATCATCTTAACATTTTCACATAAAACTGGGACTCTGAAATGAATTAAAGTTTACTTTTTTTCATCCACTCCCACTATTACTCCCACCTTCTTAAAATGTGTTACTTCTTCCCCATAGTTTTTAAAAGATAGTATAACTTCGCCATTTGTGAACCATTTTTCAAAAGTCTTTTTGCATATGAAGAGGTCCACTAAAGTTTTTTTTTTTGTAATTGAGAAAGAGGAGGTTTTCGAAAATTGCCCGCTCCAATAATTGATTATCAAATAACTTCGGCATTTTTAGACCAAGTTTTAAAATGCTGTTTGCATATGGCAGAAGTCCACTTATTTTTATTTTCTTTAATTGGGAGGGGCGAAATGTGCCCGCCAAACAAATTAATCATCACATTACTTTGCCGTTTGTGAACCAATTTTCAACATTTTTTTTTTTTTTTTTTGCTTATGGAAAAGGTTGTTTTCTGGGAAAATGATAGAGGAGGGGGGGGGGGGGCAAAGCGCACCGGTTAATATTTAATAAATGGAAATTCTTGTTTCTAGAAAATTAAAATTAAAAAAAATTTAAGAAACAGTAAAAGCAAGAAAAAGGCACAATATGTCTTTATATCGCCACAACAAATTTTGTATAAGCTGAAGAGTAAATTTTGTGGCAGTTGATATGAGTTAAATAAAAAATTACAAAAAAAAATTTTAAACTAATAAAATTGTTATTATAACACTTTAAGAAACATTTATTTCTTTGATAAATTTTTTTATTAGTGCAAACGTCCCTAATTTCTCTATCGAGTGCTTTATAATCCGTATCAGCACGGCTTTTATTCCGGCCGGTCAACTGTTACTAATCTGATGCTTTTCAGTGAATATTGTCTAGATGTTCTCGAGCATGGTAGCCAGGTAGAAGTTATTTACACAGACTTTTCCAAAGCGTTTGATAAAATATCTCATTCCATTCTGTTGTCAAAATTGAGTTTAATGGGATTCCATTCCAATTTTTTGTTATGGCTTAAGTCATACTTATCTAATAGAGTTTGCTCAGTATATATTGAAGGTTTTCAATCCATGCCCTATTGTCACACAGCTGGAGTTGTTATTTAATATATATATTAATGATATTGGTGGCTGCTTTATTAAATCAAAATATCTGTTATATGCCGATGATTTAAAATTGTTCATGAAATGTGATGCATTGAGTGATATTCGCACTATAGAAAATGAGCTTAATAATTTAAGCAATTGGTGCCAACTTAATTACTTGCATCTAAATATAAATAAATGTTTACATGTTTCATTTTATAGATCTATGAATCCCATTGTACTGATATTTAATATTAATGGCATTAATTTGAAAACTTCGAATTATAAACTTGATTTAGGTGTTGTTTTTGATAGTTCTATGTCGTTTGTAGCCCATGTTGAGTATATACTTCCTAAAGCGTATAAAATGCTTGGTTTTCTGAAGAGAAACTGCTCTGCGTTTGTTAATCCGTACACGCTTAAATACATTTATACGTCCTTTGTTAGATCAAAGTTGGAATATGCTACCGTTATATGGAATCCTCATGTCTCAAATCTTATCTCTCGTATCGACAGACTTCAATGCATCTTTCTTAAATTTGTTACACGCTCATTACCATATTTAATTTTTGTTCCTTATGAATCTAAGTGCCTTTTTATTGGCCTACACACTCTAGAAGGACGTAAAAACTCCAATCTGCCCTTCTGGTTTACGATATTATCAATGGTTACATTGACTGTCATGACTTGCTTCATGCTGTACTTTTTTTTATACCTCCTAGAAATTTCAGATTAACTAAGATGTTTGATGTTCCTTTTCATCGAACTAATTATGCTCGTAATGGCACACTAACGCGTGCTTTCGCGTTTCTCAATGAAATTAACTTTAAATTTCAAAGAGAATCAAAGTCTTATATAGAGTTCAGCAGATTCAGTTCAGATTTTAAACTTGTTTTTCTAAGTGTAATAAAATAATATTGTTATTTGAAATTTTGCTTTAATTTCATAACTTTGATTATACATTCATTAAGAAATTAATTAACCTTCTTTATTTTTTGTTGATCTTTTACTTTTTATATAAGTTATTTATTCTTAGTTATTAAAAATGTTACCCTTATATCGTTGTCTGAAAGGACTTTCTGTCAATAGACTGAAATAAATAAATAAAAAATAGATAAATACTCAAAGACCGAACCAACTTGTTATTCAAAGAGACAAGTACACCATATCGACTATCGACTAATGTCAACAATGTCAAAATAACGAAGTTTTCAATTACGCAATAGATTTTGAAGATTTACGGACAAAATCTATTTCAGAAACTTTTGTAACAAAATAAATAAAGTATCTTTAATTTCTTACTCGTAACACGTTTTTGTCTAAAATTAATTAAACTCTCCATAACTATGTATGTGTTTGGCTTGCAACAGTTTTTGATTTTATTTTTTAACGTAACGTAAACTATCCGCAGAATAAATAAGTCAACAGTCGTCATTAAAACTCATTGTTTATTTCCAATTTTCGTATGTAAAATAATGATAAGAAATTTAACAAACAGAAAATATTCTACACCACAGCATTGAGAACAACATTCTGAAACAAGCAAACAAACAAATAAACAAAAACAATAAGCGCTGTAGCGTTTTGTTTGCAGCAAATAAATCAGCACTTATCGCAATCGTATTAACCACAAAGACATGAACGCAAATATAACAAATAGACTTATACAAACAATAAAAAAGTAAAGAAATCTAGAGGAATTTATATAAAAAAAAAATTAAAACTGTGAAACTTAAGCCCATCAACCGCTAAGAAGCATGGTTTGCTGTCAGCGGTCGTAATGCTTTATAAGAATATAAAAAAATCTTTACCTAAAGCAGGGTAGCACAGCACAGCGCTGTCTTATGTATACTAAATGGCTACTGCTGACGCTGTACATGAAGTAACGAGGGTGACATAAAAATTGCTGAAGTAGCAACACAACAAGTCGGCAAAATATTTATATTTGTTAGCAGTTTTACAAATTTGAATCTTCATAGACAGTTTTTTATTTAATTGGCGGACTTTTCACTTGAGTTAAGTTTTCATTAAGGGAAAATAAGTCTAAAGAATTATACATGAAATCTTTAATTTTTTTGCCGGATCTAAGTAAATATCTGATTCTAAATAGATTGCCATTGGGGATCCGCAAAAGTCGTAGCACTGTTCCAGAGATGGACGTTTTTTTGGTATATAAAAGTAACTAGCTAGAACTAATATTTTTGTTAATAATTTTTTTGTATATCTTAGAAAGAAAAAACTTGCTATTGAAAACCAAAAATTAAAAAAAAATTAAAAAATTTTAGTGCTATTCGAAGTCGGTGACAAAAATAGTGATAAGTAACCGCATATATATGACTGGCAACGACTTCGAATAACATTTAGGTAACGCATACAAAATTGATTTATTTAACTGAATATATTTCTTTTTAATCATAATTATTAAGCGAAGACTGGACACGTGCTCACCTATTGGTTAGTAGAGTGTATTAAACACTACTACAAAATTAGCTAACATGAAAATATACTTTTGTACATATATGTACATAAATATGTATATTAATCCGTTTTTAAAAAGAGAGAAATCGGTTTCCCTTCACCAAAATGGCATATGCGAATTCTGATATCATACACTATCCTCGTTAAAGGAATTCTTGAATGTTACATATACATATATATATACATATATATACTTAAACATACACATAAGTATTTACCCTGTCGGAGAATGTGTGGTTGACTACAAAAATAGTTAACTTTTCTTAGACTGACTAAAAGCTAACTGCAAAGTCATCCAGAACAAATCCAAAATTAGTTCTTAAGTTAAGTACGTAAACGAATTTGGTGAGAGCCAACAAATTTATTCTCAGCTACTTTGAAACTCATTTCAGTTTTATATTAACATTTTGCTGTTATTATTTTAAATAGTACCTTGGCTGTGTAGTTAGCGCGTTGAGTACACAACGTGTGATGATACATGTTCGAACCCCAGAAAAATTTTTCAAATTTACTGACTACCAGGTGATTTAAAAAAGCTGAAAGTAATGCAGAGTGAGACAATTGACTACTGTCTAGGACATCACAATGTTAAAATAGTCATTTGATTACATTGAAAGGTAATCCAAGTGCCAGTCAGTACTAGTTGCGAAGTAGTTAGCTTAAAGTTAGTTTAAAGCTAACGGAATTTCCGACAGGGTACATATGTACATAAGTATGTATTGGCAGCTACATATACGAGTATATAATTCATTGAATTTGTTATTGTATTTTAAGCACACAAATATTCCAATATTTCTGTTGCGTCTGTTTTTGTTTATCATGCGCGATTAAATTCATTAAAGAAAAAGTAAACAGTGACATACAATATAAATAAATCTGCACACAAGCCACACAAATTTTCATCCACTTATTATGCTTGTCGTTCTTTCGTTAAGTGTATTTTTCTGTCCGTTTGTCTGTCTTTTTGTCTATTTAGCCTTTCGCTTATTTTAACTATCATAAAGTAAATTTTTACAAGGCAACAGTATATTTAAATAAGAAATAAGAAAAAAATGTGTTGCTTTCAGATTCACTCCCGTAGCACAGAAATATACGGGCCTGTTCTGAGAAAAAAGATGGTTTTAAATCACATGATTTCTAAAAGAAATTACTAAGAACAGCTTTTATTTTTTTTAATTTGTCAATTTCCAATGCTATTTACAGAAGCAATGATTTAGCTTTTATGAATTTTTTGACATGTCGCGATTTACAGAACAGGTCCGATTATAATTTTTACTTATGCTGTCTTTTGCACTATTGTTACCAATTGTGAGTAAGCTGGTGGTGATAAGCACTACAACACAATTCTTCAGATGCTGCAGTGTTTGTGTAATTTGTTTGTTATGCTGTTATTACAAAAATATATTTCCCTTTCCGTTCGAAAATTCCCTGTTGGTTTTTTTTTTTTTCTTAAACTATCTGATATCTGTTATTCTGTTACGGAATATTTACTACCAACACTAATGTTGTCGTCTTTGTTTTCATTGTATTAATACAGTAATGGTCATCACCGCTAAGTATTCGAGTGGGAGGCTCACATAATATTATTATTAAATATGTTGTTATAATGGCCATTCCAACTGTAAATGCTCGTGCGCGTATATGTGTGTGCTTCTTGTGTGGGTTATTGTAAGGAGTGATAGTCCTTTATTCAATTTATATTTTTATACTTTTTTGCCTGCTTTTGCTTTACGCATAAAATTTTTTCTGCTCATTTGTTTAATGTATGTTTGAATGAAAGAGTATTAATAATATTTTGTATCTGTAGAATCCTCTTAAGCCTACTAATTGTATAGCTTTTTGTATTCATGGTCTGCATTCATTTTAACAAGACCATAATTCCGGCACAAAGATTAAATGAGATTTTTTTCATCACGCATACATACACATGGGCAATTAAGTGTGTAAGTAAGTGTCATGTGTGTTTGCCAGTAGAGTATTTGGTGCCAATTAAAATTTTCCAGCGAAATTTTAATAAAAGCTACTGCTTGAAAGAAAAAAGTTTCTATGAAAAAATAAATACTATTTTGATTCCATAATTCAGGCCGACGACTCGTCTAGAAAATTTGTATGAAAATCACTCAATAAAATGAGTGCTTTCCATATAAATTTTATACTCAAGTCTACCGCCTGGGTTGTAGAAACAGGGGGTTAATTAAATACTTAAATATACTCAATTAGTTGTGTCTGATATATAATAATAAAACGCAGTGCATTAGCATTTGCAATTCAATTTCTTTTAGCACTATTTTGCCCTCTAGCTATATTACCCCAGCCCTGTTTCTACAATTCAGACCATAGAAAATTTATACGAACAGCACTGATATGTTTGCGTGATTTCCATAAAAGTTTTTTTGACGAATCGCCTGCCTGACTTATGGAAACAGGATATTACATTTAATTTTTTTCCAGCTACTTCTAAGTTACTCAATTAAAACACATACCCCCATATTCATAAAAAAAAAATAAAATGAATTTGAAATCCATTTTAGGAAAATTTTTTATGAAAAATTTGAAATAAAACACCTTTCAAATTCATTTTAAATTTTATAAATATGGGGGATACAATTTAGTTATTTTTTTATGACCGAATTTAACTCATAAAATTTATTTGTCAATTTTTGTTTGAATTATTTTTCAAATTGCAAGTTCATCATTCCTTTATATCAAAGTATGTTTATAAAGAAAACATCAAGCAGACGTTGGCTGTTAAGACAAAAAGTTTCAGATTTTATTTATTGTCTTATTCATGAGCAAAACTAAAGAGCACAAATAAAACAATTGAATTTTCACTCACAAACTTGTTAATGATTATATGCGAACGGACACTTCATATGTAATTCTATAAAAATTTTAGCCTATATAATCGAATATCTTACCTGATGTAGAATTTTTTTTTTTTTTTAATTTAATCGGTTTTTTCCAATATTCTGAGGGCCTAATTTTGTAAAACGCAACCCCTAGCGTTGACAAATGTATTTTTTTTTTTGTAATTTAAATTTTGTCCATACAAAATTTGTCAACGTTTGGCGTTTTGTTTTACACAATGAGCTCCTTAGTTTCGGCGCTTTCTGACGTTTTTTAAGAAATTTTTTCGGTTCTCGTTATTTTTTTTTTTAATTTTTGGGTTTTTTTTGTTTTGGCGATTTCTTTGGTTTGTGGCGAATTTTTTTAATTTTAGAATTTTTTTTAATTTTTATGCTTATTTTTTGTTTGGAGATTTTTTCGGTTTTCTTATTTTTAGTTTTAGCGGTTTTGGTTTGTGGCGAATTTTTTTGATTTTCGAATTTTTTTTTAATTTTTGTGCTTATTTTTCGTTTGGCGATTTTTTCGGTTTTTTTATTTTTAGTTTTAGCGTTTTTGAAAATTTCAGGAGTTTGCCTGTATATAATTATCTGTTATTACTATATTGTTGTTGTAGCGACCAAAGTTTTGCCCGTTCTGTGAAAGTTTTAGGTCGCTACCTCTTACGGCTCTAGAGAAAACATTCTCATTTTCACCTAAGCTGTGTGGAACCCTAAAAGTACTTATAACAGTGTTTTTTATTGTTCAAGAAGACTGTGTTGCAAAAGAAATTTTAGCAATTTTAGCAGGGATTTGTTCAGTGAACCATTTCAATAATTTTGTGCCGCTGCGCACTTCATCAGCAAACGAACCCTTCCCAAGAAAATATACATTTGTTTAGATGAAGTGCATAAACTCAAGTTTAATTTTTTTTCTCTTCATTTCTCTTCTTCTTAATAAACAAAAATTAATTCATTCTATAGGAGTTGAAAATACTGAACTTAATCCCAATTAAGTAAATTATTTCTGAGTAAAGTTTTCAGTTTACATACAATTTAATGGAAAAAGAAAGTAAAATTTTTTCTCAAGTTAAGAGTACAAAGCCAATTATTGACTCTAATTAAATTAGTAAATAGATGAGTAAATAATATTTACTTTTTCGATGGTGCTAATGCCTGTTCATCGAAAGACCTGAGGCCAAACTCTTTGAAAAGTTTAGAATGCCATCTTTGCTTGAGAATATTATGTTAAAAACGAAATATAAAAAAAAATCAATTTAAGATTGTTGATTGGTTAATTTAAAGTTAGGAAAGGAGTTATGCCCTAATTCAGTAAAAAGATTTAGGACGATTTTGTTTGAAAATACTTCTGAGTTCTTGTTTTTGAATTCTCTAAAATATTTACTTCAAAAATAGTTGTTGTCTTTGATAATGAAAAATAAAAATATTATTACCATGTTTTTAAAACATAAAAATAAAATTAAAGTATTATACAATAGTTTGAAAAATATTTGAAGAATATGTGTTGGATATAATGTTTAGAGCAAAATCATAAAGCAAATACACGAACCTTCTAGCATGGACAATAAATAATAATTGTTTTAAAGAATCTCAACTGCGGCTTTTTTTCGTCCATAGGCAAGATGATACAATCGTCGAATAGAATTAGGGTGTTAATAAGCTTTTTGAAAATATATATGGCAGTCTACTCAGTAATTCGAATAGAAAAAAAATACATGTTACTTGATACAAACTCCATAGCATTTTGATTCCTTTAAGATTAGGGAGTAAACCCCTGAACTGATTTAGAAAATCTTTTAATTCTTGCAAAACCGATAAAAAAAACAAATAACATGCTTCAAATATATCTTATGTGGTTTTAAAATACAATATCCATTTCGATATAAAAATCACTTTTTTAACCTTGACTTCATGTAGTTTCTTCCTGCTATCTGATATAATACTTCAGTAAATAATTGAAAAGAAGTTTTCAGTTAAATGCTACACACCAAGATTATTAACCCAAAAGAATTATTAAAATTTGTCCTTTCATTTGTTTTGAGGTCTTATAATTATTTTTCTTTTTGTCTATTTATATAACACGCATTGTCTTGGCTTTGAATTCTGGCTGTTTATTGTTGTAATTTTCGTGAAAACTAACAGCCATTGGGCGAACCACTACAAAACCAAAGAAGCCAATACAAAGAAAAACCATAATTTACAATATAAAACAACTTGGCAACAAATAAAGCCTTAAGACTTGGCAACTTGATTCACTCTGCACTGCGTGCTTTAGTTCGCATCAGAGTTGGCACAGCAAATACTTTACCAGTCACGATCATGTTTAGTCATAACCAAGAGTAGAGTAATGTAAATGGAACACTAATTAAAATCTGAAAATCGTACTACAAATTCTCACTGGAATCAAGACATTCAAGTCACCAACTCCCAAATTAAATATATACTTACAATACTTTTGAGTGAAACATAAAATATAACTCCATAGAATTATATATGCTATATTATTATGTATATGCTTCTTTCTCATCAACATTGTCTTTCAACAATTGAACAGAAAAGCACTTATGTCATTAAAATTCTTGATTAATATGATTATTCTTTTCTCGTTAAACTCTTAAACGGATTATATATATATTTATCTTGGTAGATGAATAGAATATAAAAAAGTTTAAAATGCGTAAAAATAAAATAATATACTCTTAACTTACGTTTTAAGCTACATTAACTAACGTGTATCATACAAAGTCTTAATTTATGTTTTGGCGACGTACGAATTTTATGTATGTATGATAAATAAATTCACTAAAGTGCGACTTCTACTCGTACGAGAAGAGTTTCGTACGGCCACTACATAAGTAATACTATACAAACTTTAGCCTATATAATCGAATATCTTAACTGATGTATAAATTTTTTTTAAATTTTAAGTACCCGCTAAACTTTTTTCAGTTTTTTAGCGATTTTTTGGTTTTGCCCGCTTTTTAAGTTTTGTCGCTTTTTTTGGTTTTTGGGATTTTCCTTCGGTTTTTAGATTTTTTTTAATTTTAGCGCTTTTTTTTTTTTTGTTTTGACGTTTTTTGCATTTTAGGCCTTCTTTCGGGTTTTTGGCGATTTATTTTAGTTTTGGTGTTTTTTTTAAGTTTTGGCGATTTTTAGTTTTGTTTTGTTTTTGCAATTTTTTCGGTTTTAGGCGATTTTTTTTTGTTTTAGCAAATTTTTTATTTTGGATTTTTTAGTTTTAGCGTTTTTGAAAAATATATACAAGAGTTTACTTCTTACGGTTTCCAAGGTACAGTAAGTAATCAAAATAACATTAACGGATGCAATGCCCGTTAATTTTGATTTTTTTAATCTTATTGGCAATTGTTGTAGTCTGTATAAAAATACACTAACTTAAAAAATTCCCAATGTATATGTAATTGTCTGTATAATACAACAAATTCTCACATGTTTCGTTGCCAGCCTTAGAACACCCTTTAATTTTCAATTGCCATATGCAAGTTTTTACATGTTCTGGGAAAATTTCCAAGAAACACTGCTTAATTTTTAAAGCATATCCCCTTGAATTTATGACAAATATAAATTTTTAATTGCCTTTCTGCTAATTATCTACTTATTAAAAGTATCGATTTTTTGGAAGAAATTATACAGGGCAATTATGAATAAAATTCCGCGAAAAATTTCTCGCTTTTTGTTTTCCCTATTACTTGCTATTAGTTGGAATTGCTCCCCGGGAAAACTTTCTCGCGGAATTTTATTCGTAATTGCCATCATCATGTAGTTTCTTAAGAAGGACATCCAATAATTTCTATTGGGATATTGTAACATGCGTATACATAATATTCTTTGCTCTACATTAAGTATACGCTATTAAGGCGTTAGAATTCAGAATGTAAAGCGGCCCATCCATTATACAATATTATAGCATATGTTGTTGTACATATTATTGTCATTTTGGCCTATACTATGCAATAAATGGCACAATATTTTTAAAGATAATATTGCCCAATTTTCCTGGCAGTGAAAAAGTAAACAACATTGAACAATGTTGCTACCATATTATACAATTCTCTTGATTGTACAATAAAAATCAAAAGCCTTTTGATATTTGCCAATATATTGTGCCATCTTCGAATATGACATACACATTGGCGATATTATTGTACAATACGAAAAATTGTGCAGTTATTTGGAAGTGGGTAGACCGCTTAACGAATGCTTGCATGCGCATTCGCAAATTTCGGGTACTTACGCTTATACCGAGTACACAATATGGCATTTTGTGACATGGCAATAGTGTGTACTAGTGGCAACGCTTGTCACTTACAATATTTTTCGTGCTGCGGCAATGCAGTTTAGCGAATGCGAATAACAAATTTTAATTTTTACGAAAGCGAATGCGAAGGCGAATACAAATATTACACTATGTTAAAAATCACCTGAAAATAAATTTGTATAAGAATCTGAAGCTGTGTTGTATACATAGATGTACTACATATAGCATTTTATTTAAATTGAATCTTGAAATAAGCAAATATTTATTAATTTATTAAAAATAAAACTTTTAAAACAAAAAGATATATGAAATTATATTAAAATTATTATAGATAATAATTAAAAATAAATTTACAAAATGTTTGCCAATCAACCCATTCGTACTTTGGCCCTAAAGCCTGGTATTTTGTTCAACATTTCATGTGAAATGCTGTCAGATTACATACTCAAAAAAATTGGAATGAATTGTTCATGAAAAAATGTCGCAGGAGTAGTATTCTGTTCATCTTGGAAAAAACACATTGAATATATCTTCAAAATTTTAAATTTTCATGCAAAATAAAAAATATTATTGCACAAATCAAATGCAGCCTTTTCTCTTTCAAATACAGGAAAATATTTCTAAGCACTGCTATAAGTATATGTATCTTTTTTGTGCTGGTTTAAAATAATGTTCGTCTTTTTGGCGGTTGTTTTCCTAAAAGAAGTACAAAATATTTTTTTATCTTTAGTATTCGCTTGAAATATTCGTATACATTTTAGCGAATGCAAATAGCAAAAGTAAGCGAATAATTTGCGAATGCGAACATTCGTTACATTCCTACTTTCTATATAAAAAAACATAATGTAAACGCCTTGAACACATTTTGAAAATGATATCACAAAATGACAACACCAGAAATGCCATATGTTTACTCAGCATTACTTTTGCTATTCGCACTCGCTAAAATTTATGAGAATATTTCAAGTGAATACTAAACACAGAAAAAAAGTTTTGCCTCCTTTAAGAAAATAGTTTACACTATTAACAAACGTAAAAAAAACGAATATAATTTTAAGCAAGTATGAAAAACTACGCAGCAAAAAATTTTTGCTTGCTGGAAGCATTTTTGTAAGGGAGAAAGTGAAGCAAAATCATTTACAATTACACTTTTATAATGCCTATTTTTGTTCGGGATGAGCCACTTAAGCTGGATTCATCCATTGTTTCCGAACAAAATTTTTGTCTGGACAAAATTTTTTTTTCTCTCTCTTTTTGAGAGAGAGAAAATATTTTATATGAACAACTCGTGTGTGAAAAGTACAACTGATGAGCTCGCAGCTTTGGCATAAATAATTCCCTAATCAAGCGTCGATAATTTTCAGTATTGATATTCGTTGCCTGGCCTCGAGAATTTTCCAAAAAAAAATTGGTCCAATTATCTCATGCGTGGGTGAAACACATCAAACAGTTACCCTGGGGCAATGCAATGGTTTTTCATGTTTCAATCGAGGCTTGCGGGTTTTTGGAGACCATTAACGGCAGTTTTGCTTGTTGACGTGGCCGTTTAAGTGAAAATGAGCCTCGTTGCTCAAAAAAATGGGATTTACAGTGCAAAAATGCTCTAATATCGTTTCACAAAAATGTTTGCGTAAATCAACGTCATTTTCTTTTAGTTCTTGAACGATTTGAATTTTTAAAGGATGGAACTTCAGATCATTTTTTTAAATTTCATAAATAATCACTCTTGGAAGCCCCAGTGAGACTGCTCTTTTCCGTATTGAACGTCGCGGATTTTAACGTAAACTGCTTTCAACCATTTCAATGTTTTCGGTAGTCCTTGAAGATCGACTGGGCTCTGGCCATGGGACATTCATAGCCGAAGCAGTTGTGCGGAATCTCTGCACCTACTAACGATTTTCATTCGCCGAATACCGAACTTTGAACAAAATTGTCGACGAACAATTACTTAAGAATCATTAGTCTTAAAAAATGTATCCACAGCGAACGCGCAATATGCTCACTTGACCACTGCGACATCGTGACTAACAAATCCGCACAATCGATAATTCCAGCGGCATCATCTTCCCTCCGCACCGTTTATTGCTTTTTAAAATAATCGTATTTAAAAATATAAATTTGCCACCAGACACCCTGTATTTTATTTCAACCAAAACAATCAATCTTATTGGTAATCAAAACATAAAAGTTTCATTAAATTCTTATTGCTGAACTCGTGTGCTAGTTCAGAATAAACTTTAAACATTAAATATCTGATCTAGATTTTTTCCTTCCTCGCCTATTTAAAATAAGAGGAGAATATAAGAGAAAAAACTCTGCGGGAAAATTCACAATTGAGCTGATTTTCTAGCGAAAGCCGAGGTACGAGTTGGTTTGATACTTTGCATTATAATTTATATTTATTTTAATATTATTTTGTATAACTTTCTGTCCTAGGAGCTTATAATTGTAATCTTATATTATATAAATTATAAGTTTGCAGTCAAAAGCTTTCTTTCGATATCGTGAAACAAGCCCATTTATTTATAAATTTATTAAGTCATTAAATGATTCAATCAATAGTAATTTTATTGGAAAATTAAAAAAAAATTATTCATAAGCGTATGTAGTTTATACATAAATTTTTTGATTTATATTTATTTCTAAATACGCTGCTAGCTTAAAAATTAAGCAAACGGGGACATCCATCAAGTCACCTTAATTTGAGTGCCCCGAATCCAGTGAAGCTTATTCCTTTTTTTTAGATTAGCTCTTTTTTTTTTTTTTTGAATGATTAAGTTTGAAAATTATAGTTAAAAGTACCTCAATATTTGTCAGTTTTAAACCATTTATAAGTTCTTATATCGGTATATATAAATTTTAAAACATATTATTGATGAAAATGTCTTACTAAAAAAACTGCAAAACAAGTTTGATTTCGTGGATTACTATTTTATTTATATTTTTATATTTAAATTGGCTCAATCAAGCCATGTTAATTAATATTTGCTCTCATAATTGCGCGTGCTGTACCCTTATGAGCCACGCATAAACTGCTCATCTCTGTTTACTTATTAATATTTTTCTATTTTCAAGCCACAATTATAAGTCCACAAGAAACAAAGGGAAAAAATTTAACAAGTCTTAGCATTTGGGAAACAGCAGACCAACAGTTCTTAGTGCGGCGGCGACAGACGGGCATTGTTGGATGCCATCATTACATTTTAGCACATTTTCTTGGTAATACTTTTGATTGTGTTGCTAATGTTGGGATTATTTTGAAAACTTACTTTCTAAGTAATAAAAATAACAATATGTTCAGTATTTTAGTGCGATAAGCGTTCTTCTTCTACGCTATTTTTATTATGTACTTTCGGTCTATGTTTCGTTTCTTAACGGATTTATTTGGAGTCTTAGCATTAGAAAAGCTGATTTTCTCATTGTCGTTCTTATTCGTTATTTGCCTGGAAGGTACGAGTAAGTTGCCGCAAACAATTTTGACTTAGTTTGCGTAGCCTCTGTATATATTTGTTGCCTTTTCATCTATTACTTTGTTTACTTATTCTTCTTAAGCTGTTTGTTAAAATCACCATAAAATTGTTGTATTGCTATAACAACATCATTTTTTTTTCATAAGCACATTGTCAGAGTGAAATAATTGTTATATATTTGCAATGTTTCTCAAATTATTAAGTTAATTAACAGTTTAGGATGAAAGTTTTCGTAACATTTTTCCTTAAAGAAAAATTTTAAAAGTCAGAAATTTTTTTGTGTGCAGTTTTAATACAAATATTAAAGCCATCAACTGATTCTAACTTTAATTAGGCCAACAGGTTTTAGAAATGTTTCTCTATGGCGTGCTCATTGAGCAAGCTATTGGAAAATGTTTTACATTACTTCACCCGTTATTTTGTTTATTTGTTGCTCTTGTCTCCGCTAAAAGCATACACACACACGATAAGTGAGAGAGAAACAGAGGTTCCCGTGGTTCATAGAAGCATGAGAAGGTTTCACTAATGAATCACTTTCAGACAAGCAGGTGATTGGCCTACTGTATCCTATTCTGATGATAGGGCTGACTCAGCCAGTCTCTTTTCCCATCTAAGCCACATTTATATAGCGAGCCGCTTATTAAAGGGTCCGCCAGATAACTTTTTATTTTTTATTTTTTTTGAAAACAGGGCGCAAAACATCGAGTATAGCTTCGGCTGTGTGGCACGTAGCGCCTTCCTGTTTAAACCAAATGTTGCCAATATCCTTCTCTTCAATTTTTGTGAACAAAAATTCGTTCAACATGGCCCGATAACGATCGCCATTGACTGTAACGGCCACTCCTTGCTCATTGACCCAATTATGCCTCTGGACCAAAATCCGCACCAAACAGTGACTCGTTTTGGATGCGTCGGCTTTTCAATGTCTGCGTGCGGGTTTTCTGTGTCCCAAATGCGACAACTTTGCTTGTTTACATAGCCGCCAAGATCAAAATGAGCTTCATCTGAAAAGATGATTTTTTTTGGAAAAATCGGCAAAGTAATGTCGCAATATTTCCCAGCGTTGTTCAAGCGTATACACAACCATATTCGTTCAGCGGAAGGATAAAACTAATTATCTGTCAAATCAGACATGAGCTAAGTATTACCATTCAGGAAATAAGCACTAGTTGAAAAAAAAACGTTAGATGGCGGACCCTTTATAAGAACAGACGTCCGCTTGCATTCGCTCCAACTGGGGGAACAGACCCTGCAATCGCCGATGCTTGTCGGTTGTCAATAACAATAACCCAGGGGCCACCATGAGGAGGTTTGTGAGTCGACTTGAAGTACAATTAATAAGGATCACCCTGGGTACACCAAATTGAACCGATCAATGAACTGTTCTGCCTGACCGTGAGAGAGAAATAATTATAGCGCAATATTTTTAAACAAAAGCTTTGCTTTCATTTGTTTTTCTTTTAAATTTAAATAATATTCCAAATTACCGCACAAATTTTTTTTTTTTTGCTCCTTTGAACTCCTAAATATAAAGATTCCATGAACAATTGCTCTCTATTAAGTGAGTATCAAAAAACAAATAGAGGAGGGGTGTGTTAGGACACCCAGTTAGAGCTATGCTGCTTAGCTATATGAAACAAATTTCACATATTAAATAACAATGCAATAAAATTGTTTATATGATGATGTGAAATTTGCCGCATATTTATCATATTCACTTAGTTCTCATTGCTTTCTTTTCTAGCTGCGTACAATTAAATTAATGTATTGTTTGTGCTCATGTGCAGCGTTATCATATGTGAAGATTTATCTTATTTTTGAATATTTTCGAGGTCTTAAAAAAATAAAAGATTTCTTAGCTAAGAATAAGATTTTTGAAAATGTGATGAATGCTACTTTTAAAATGTAAGTCAAAAATCCTTTTAAATAAACTACTTGCATATTTAGCATTTATTTCCTTTCAACGATGTTTTTCTCAATGTACAAGCAGAAAGAAAAGCAAACAAAAGTTTACTAGCAAACAGCTGCGTAGCACACCTTTTGCCAAACCGCGCAAAAGACATTTAATTCAAAGACCGGTTGCAGAAACTGTGAACTGTGCAAAACTGTTTATTTTAAACTGTTCTAGGCACATTCAATACTTTATTGTAAGTAACACTTTATTAAATATACATTAAGTAGTTACTACATAGAAACAAACAAAAATAGAATATTAAACAATTACAATTTTTAAATATCTTTATATTCACTTATTCTTTTGCATGATTTTGTAAGCACTAAAGCAGAGAATTAATTTTGTTTTCATTAAGCAGAAACTAATTAACCAGCTTATAGACCAAAATTAAAATTTCAAATTCAAAAATGTAAAAAGGTAAACAATTTTAAGCTTAGTTATCCTACAACTTGCACAATGGATGTCTAAGGATATGCTTTAGAAAAGTAATTAAAATAAAATAATCACTTCTAAGAAGAAAACACATTATATGTATTTAATAAGAATAAGGGATGTAGGCAAGAGCTTATCAGTTGCTGAAATAACTCATAATAGCTAGAGCCAAAAAAAATGTTATAAAGCTTTATTGTAATTACTTTTAGGATTTTAAATAAGAAAACAGACTTTAATTTTGAGTTTTAATATCCGGCATACAAAAGAAATGTCTTTAACTAAAACCAAACCAAAACAACGCAAGTGATAGCATTTCAAGTGAAATTTTGCATACACTGTAAAAATATTTTTCTGTTAAGTTCTCGCAATTTTATGAAAATTTTTTTAAATAAAACTTATAACAAAACGAATTAAGTTAGATAAAACAGTAAATTAGCTTTTTTTAAATTCTATCAAACAAACAAAAAATTGTGCTTTATTGGAAAGTACTTCTTATTTTAAATTTGAATATTTATATCGCACTTTTTCCCAAAGTTAATATTTTACTTATTCAGTAAGATATTTATTGTTTATTAGAAATATATTGAAATTGATTATTGAGTGGTAAGCTGGATTCTACACGCATTTCACTGTTGCTAATGCAGATAATGTAGGAACCCTTAGCCAAAAATTCCTAAGAGCAACTACACTAAAAAAAATTATTCATTCAATTAATAAAGTGGCTTTATTGATATTTCTTCAATCATTTTCATTTGTTGAATGAAATTGTTCTCTTCCTGCAGTCCCCAATTAGTCATTATAGTTAAAATAGTATATTAAATATATAACACACATATTTATTTTACTTCATTTGAAATTTAAAATTAAAAAAATTGGAATCTTATTATTTAAGTACAAAAGCTTTTTTAGCGTATAAATAATTTAAATGTATTCTTAAATTCATGTTGCAACTACTCGAACAAAACAAGCAAGGAAAATCATATATAGTATGGAAATAAAATACATAAATTACAGAAATTGGCCGCAAGGACTCGTGTTACAAAATCTGAAACTTAAAATATACAGGACATAAACTACAAATTACAACAACAACAAAAAAATCAAAAAAAACATTTCGTTTTAAAAATGTTCGCTTTTTGAAGGCGATTTCATCGCAAAAGCCATCAATGACGAGCCAGGGATGATGTTGTTGCTGTTGTTGCTGATGATGATGTTTGTTTGTTGCTGTTTCAATAGCATATAAGTTGGCAATAAATATTTAAAGCTTAAAAAGAAACCAAAAGAAGAAATTACCAGGAATTAATGTAAAAGCCACAAATACTCACAATAACACAGCTGCAATTGCAAGTAAAAGCATGCTGGCTGGCTACTTCGGGCTTGTTTTCTCTTTTTTTAACACTTTTATTGGTGAACATATTAAACAAAACCAATCGCATTGCAAAATCCATTGTACATACAAACTTATTAAATGACTCCCAAAGAATGAGATGGATATTAACAGCAACACAAAAATAAATAAACAAAGTACATACATATATACATTTATATATCTGTTCAATGAAAATCCGCAAAAGGCATTACGAGCCTTAAGGCTTAACGGTAATGAAATGTAAATTCTATAAAATGGAATCCCTACGATCGAATGTGCAACTTAATTCCAGGTCTTACATATATTTCTCATACATGCCTGCAGCAGGCTTTACGTTGCCAACATGCAACATATACTTACATACAAACATACATAGTACGTGTTTTTAATTAAAATTTTTGATTTTTTTTTTAAGAAAAAAGCCTCGAGTCTAACGCTATAGTTAAAATAAATTAAATTTTTATTTGATCAGCCAATCTGTAAAATAAAAGTTCAGGCTTAATTTTAAATAATTTTTATATGTTTCTTTGAATATGTTAAAAAGTTTTTAAACATTTCGAAAATAAAGCGATACGACAGCCATATTTTATGAAAATAAAAATTTCTGCTTGAAAATGTTTCATTCCAACCGTTTGACAGTGCAACCGATTCAAGTTAAATTTTGTTTTTGTCCAAAAATATCGAGTACATAAGAATGATATATGCTGTATATAATGCTGTACCCAATCTTACATACCCTTCACCAACGCATGTATGGAGCAGAGAATGACAATGAGTACTCAAAAAAACATATGCATGAGTAAATAGTCTTAATTTTAGCAACTGCAGCGAAAAAAATTTTTACGCTCACATATTTTCTCTCAAGCAACTATGACTGAAGCCGATTTCAACATACAAGAGCTTCTCTACTTCGCTTATGCAAAAAAAAAACTAAAATACACTACAACTAAAAATAAAAAGGAACATGCGTATCAAACTAATTGACTCTCTCTCATACTTTCAGTCTGAGTATGTTTATCGGAATATAAAGACATCATTCGCCGCCTTCATTTAATCATTTGTGTACATAAAATAGAACGGAAAATGTGTGGCTGTTTGTGTGTGTGTGTGTATGGCTGTTTGGAAACATGCTTTATGCGTGTGTAAATAAAGTAGCTCTGTATTTACGCATGTGTAGTCGATTTAATATTCAGAATATTTTTATTATCGTGCGTGTAATTGAGCGCACACACAGTCTATAAATCTTAGTTGATGTTGTTTGTGCTACTTAACTAAAAAAAATATGCATATTTGTAGTTATACGTATTCGGCGTGTTTTTTATCTTTAGCTACAGGCATTCATAGTTGTGTGACGGTCAACACTAAAAGAGTACTTAAAACTATACTTTTGTCATTCTCTGGTATGGAGTATAAACATATATAAATATATATCGTTACCTTAATGTAGAAAGGAATAACTCATGATTTTTTGGAAATCGAACTTTTTGCATTTTTTGATTAGATGTTCTTCTATCGAAATATACAAAACCTCGTATTCGAAAAAATAGTGAATAAGAAATAACCCTATTGGAATATTCTATATATTCTATATTTTGCAAATGGCGGCCAATGTCAAATCTGTTTTGACATTTGTGAACTATACAGATGTAGAATCCAAGTGAACAAGCCATGGAGCGATACACTCCCTAAGAACGTGGAATAATCGTATTTATTTTTTTGCGTAACACTTCGTCTGTGGTGTTGGCGCAACGCGAATTCAGTTGCCGATTCCCCGGTCGTCCGGCACCGATTGCGCAAACACTGCGCGTTTGGTCAAAAACCTTGAAGAGTATGAGACCACACGATACGCTGCCAAGAGTGGCCGGCGCCGGAAAGCCCGTTCTGCCGAGAACGTTGACCAGACACCGTGCCTTATAATTAGCCATCAGCCGGTCGTCCCTAAGGCGAATTTTGGTCAAAGACCTGCGCATGTTCCTGTACAAAGCTTAGTCCGTGCATCAGCTGCTACCTGTCTATCGCCAAACGCGTGTAACCTACGCGCAAGTCATCCTCAATCTCGGGGACAAAGTGGACGATTTTTCGACCAAAATCATAATGAGCGATGAGGCTCATTTCCACCTCATCCGGTACGTGAAAAAGCAAAACTATCGCTTCTGTGGTACCGAGTGATGCACGAGGAGCCATTACACTCCCTCAAAGTGACTGTATGGTGCTCTGTTCACAATGGAGGAGTCAATGGACCATTTTTTTTTCTCGAGGACGCCGCTGGTCACAACAGTGGACGGTGCGCGCTATAGGGCCATGTTAACCGAGTTTTTTCTGCTGCAATGGAACGAATTAGGACTGAAGGACAGGACGGAGCACCAGCACACACTGCGCCATCTACAACCGTTATTTTGAGGGCAGCGTTCCCGGGTCGCCTCATCTCTTGTTTTGGCGATTTACACTGGCTCGCAAGATCGCCCGATTTAACCGTTCCAGATTTTTTTGTGGGGTTTTTCTGAAGTCCTGTGTTTACGTGAACAAGCCCGATTGGACCTTCGAAGCCTTCAAGGACAACATTCGACACGAATGCGACAATCTGTCGCCCGAAGTTCTCGACGAAATGATGAAAAATGCCATAAAACGAACAATCAATTGTGACGGCGCCCATTTGGTATCATCTTTTCGACTTGAGCAACAACATTCTAAAGGTTCAAATCTAAAAACAGAATCAAAATATTTCATTTAGAAAAAAATGAGAGAGTCAAACACCACCGGATGGTTTCTTTTGGCCCACCTTTATTTGTTTTATGAAAAAAAAAGATTATTTATTTTTTCGATACAATTTATATATCATTCAAAAATTTTATTTTAGATATTAGCAATAGTTAAATATTTTATTTAGTGTTATTCTGCACTTTGTTTTTAAGAATTTTTTTTAAACAAATGAGAAGATTTTAATAAGAGAACAGCTTTACAGATATCAATCAGCACTATCTAATGGCAATTTATTCGCTCACATTTAAAACATAAAGCAACTTGAATCTACATATCGCTCATTTACTCAAAGAACGTCATAACTGAAAACGCTTAATTTTTGAGTTATTGATGCAAAATTAATGCTCATATCGTTCTTCATACTGGGTTAAAATTTCATACAAAGATCTTAATTATCCAACTTCTGAAAGCAAAATTAAATTTTAGTTTTCCATTAAGCTGTGTGTAAATTAAAAACATTTAAATCGTTTTCGTTATGACGTTATTTGAATAAATGAGGGAGATGTATATGTTTTATATGAACATCATATGTTCCTAAAAAAAAACTACTGCTGTATTACTGTTTGTATTTCTTTTTGTAAAAACCATAGTTGAATTTATTCAGATTTTGCATGTTACAGGCATGAGCCGTTTTCGTTAATTTTTCTGCCAAAATAAATACGCAATAGTTGATGCTGAATGTGTATCGGCTTTTGAAAATGACATTTTATTGAATTCTGCTTGTGCTTCTTGCAACAAAAAACATCAAAGAATATTTAAAATCGCCTTGGATTCGTATTAATCGCAATATATTCTATCAAAGAAGTAAAATGACTTTTTTCAATTTGTTCTTTAATCATCTGACATGTCAACTAATATTGGCTTTTTGAACAATACGTACTTTAGACTTACAACCCCCTTTAATAATTTGGAATGGTGCTCAGTGAATTCATTCAAATAAACTTTTGTTCTCAATTTAATTTGTAATCCGCTGTTTTTCCGCTTGCTCTTCTCAGCACCTCTTTCTACATTAAATTTTTCTTACTGCATAGAAGCTCTTTACAACCTCTAGAATTATTTAATGATATTGTGCCATCAGTTATCCTCCTTGTTTATTACCAAGACTGTGGCTTTATTGCGAGTTTCATTAATGACAAGAAATATGTTGGTTAAAAGACAGACATTTAGTTTAATGCTAGCAAATGTCTTTCTTCGGGATGCTATAAAAGGCTAGATTTTTATTTCAAAACAGCAGCTTCAAGCTTCTATAAAGCCCAATTACAAAAAAAATACAAATAATATATATAAAATTTTACTAAATGTTCACGAAGAACAAAAGGCCTCAACGAATTCTCTCAACTTAACTCGATGGCTAGGATCTTTACTTGGTTCCAGGTCATTTTACGAGATGCACATTCTTTCTTTGCTATCCTTATCCATGTGTTTCCAGGCCTGCCAGGATTTCTTTGGCCTTGAGGGTTTACCTCGAGCGCTTGTCTTGCAATCTCATCAGGAGTTCTTCATGGACCAATTCAGGTCCATGTGCGCCTGCATATTTCACATTCAATGGGATCACAGTTGTTTAATAAGTGCAGTTGATCATTTGTGGTCCAATTTGGCCAGCAAATGCGTAGAATATGTTTCAAACGTTTATTGTAAAATGTTTGTAGTCTTCTTCGAGAGATTTGGGAAAAGCTCCAGGTAATACAACCATATAGATCCGAAGTTTTGTGTTGGTCGAGATATTGTTTGCTGTGAAAATGTTCATGAATTTTTGAAAAAATTAAAGTTTTTAGCCGTTGTTACTCTTCGAGGTGAAAAATTCGAAAATCATTAACTCTAAATTTAGATGAATTTAATGGAAATAATTCTTTTTAAATTTTCTTTGATTTTTTGTAGTATATAATTATTTTTACGCAACTTAACATTGTAAACATTTTGCTTACTTTTTGGGAGAGGTGAAAATCAAAATTTTTTTTTACATTGTGAAAAATTGGAAAATCATGATTAGGATGAGGATGGCTACAGACTTCAAGAGGAGGAAAAAACTGGATTATTATTTCAATACACATGCTCCAAGTACTCTAAGGTCCATTTTCATGTTGGTGTAAGACCGATCCTGACCAAAACCTAATATTGAAAATAGTAAACTTCCTATACAATAATTTCAGCAGTTCTTCTTTGATATAATACCCACCAGGTTCCATCTCATTTCTTAAAAACTTCTCACTATATATGTACGTTCTGATATGCATAAGTGTTCATGCTAAAGCAGTTCACAGAACTCGCCTTCATTGACGTTTGTAGTAATGAAGTTTCCTTGAGGTAAAGTAAGTAGTGTGATTACTTCGCACTAGAGGCGCTGCAAAAAAGCCATAAAAATTTAAAAAATACGCATTAGCACAGTTGTAAAAAAAAAGTAAAGCGTAACAAGTTAATACTTTACCATTTAGTCCCACTCCGCTATAACTTTCACAAACAAAGTAATACTTATATACAAAATTTTATCGATGTATGTTGGTAGGCATATAAATATATAAATTGCTGGAGTGTTACTTCTCTTTATTAAAGAAAGCAATGCGTATGCATTTGTGAAAGGAGCAAACATTTTAAATAAATGTATTTTAATATTTACGATTCTTTGTTACAATTGCATTCAGTTTCAATAAGTAAGGTTAAAAAATAAAATCACTTTTATTGTAAAAACCGAAATCACTTTCGTTTTTTTTTCTTATTTTGGTCTTCCTAGAAAACTTGCAGTACTTAAGATTCAGTCATTTCAATAACTCACTCTTTCATATCTACGTGCTCTCATTTATTTTCAAAGGAATGTGTTTAAAACAGGACACTTTGCAAACGGAAATTAACAACAACGATTACAGTACACTTTAGTTGTATATATTTTTTTTTTTAATTTTGCCCCTTGCATTCTTGTATGCAATTATTTTTGCTTCTGTCTTACATATTTTTTATATGAACTTGCCTGCCTGGCTGGGCCGGCCGTAGTCTTCTGCGGTCCATTCACTGTTGATTTATATTGATGAATGTTGTATAAGATGAAGTAGAGAGTTCTTATGTTTACTTCTGTTGCTGTTTTGCTACTTTCAGCTGCAACAAGCATCATGTGCAACACATGTTATGCAATGTACAAATGTACTTGAACTGTGGTAATTGTTGTTTCTCTCTTAAATGTTTTATCATTTTTCTTTTATTTTTTTGTATGCGAAACGCTACAGATAAATTGAATAATTATGAGAGTTTACTTTCTGTTTACCACAGTAGACAAGTTATAGTTTAAAACTTTTTAAAACAAGTTGAGCAATTAATGAAAAGACTAAATGCCTACTACACATGCGGAAATTCTATCAGAAAGAATTTGAATTTGCAGATTTCACAACGGCTGCCAAACCAGCCCCTCTTTCTGTATTTTGCTTAAGCTAAATCTTTATCTCTAAAAATCTATAAAGAAGATTTATCGATTTTTGGCTACGAATGCAATTTGTAAAATGGATTGATAAAGCGGGCAATCGTTTGAAAAAATAGTCCGCCGATATTTTGGGCTTAATTTTGTAAAACGCAACACTTAGCATTGACAAATTATGTACGTTTTTTGTTTTTGTAATTAAAATTTTTTTATATCAAATTTGTCAACGCTTGGCGTTGCAATTTATGAAATTAGGCCCTTAATGTGTTATATCATCGCCAAACATTTTTAGTTTTGTATTTGTTTAGCATATTATATATAGAGTTTAGCTTCAACTTTACCGAATTACAGAATAAGGGGGCAGCATCTCTCGTTTGCAAGAAACACTCACTGGTTTTGCAAGAAACACTCCTAATACAGCCTTGAATGTTTTTCATCATTTCCTGTCCATCGAGCGCTATATAATGGGAATGGCGGCATGAAGTTTGATTAGGTTTTAGGAATCGGACTTGGTGAAGTCTAGACTACTTAGCCTCGAAAAATACTGAATTAAGTTAATCTGTGTGGACTGTGTGGACTTCAGGAACCTGGACTCACGTTTTTCTAGGTTGCTTAGATTGACTTCAGTAAAACACTCTCATCGGTGATATCTGTTAGCGATTTTCGGGCCAAATTGGAAATTCCCTACCAGTATTGAACTTTTATTTCCAGATTGGTTCGAGGTGGATATATGTATCAAAGCCACAGAATTAGTGGTCACAAATATGACTGAAGGCGAATACAATACCCTCTACGTTGAAAGCTAAATAGCGTTAAAATTTTCAAGTGAGATATTGTCAAGTCAAAACTAGTTAGATACTCAACTTAACGGACTGATAAACAGATATAATCTAGGCTATTTTGGGCTCTGAGCCATTGCAATGTTGAAATGGGACTGGCGATGAATTGGGGAGATTCCGAACTCGATTAGATGAAGCAGTAAATAGTATTAAAAACTTTTTAAAAGAACTCAATAATTGGGCTATAGGAGGATCAAATAGCTTGTGCAGTAATGGGTAGAATTTCAGGGTTTCGGAGCCGTTAGGGCTAATGATTGAACTAGATACATTCGAGCTATTATAGAGTACAAACAGAAATACTCTACGGTTATAGGAATATCGATTGGTGATCGCCCGATTAGAGAAAGAATAGTATATAACTTTTGACAAGCTTCCAGAAGCAATAAAACTCACTCTTGTCATTTTTCAAGGCTGGAAAACCACACACAGACAGCAATTTTGCTAAAGAACTGAATCGTATCACCGCGTATAGACTCGAGGATATCAGCGGGTTTTGTCGTCAGTATCACAGTGGTTCAATGCCAGAACATGTGTACACTGATTCCCATTGTTTCGGGGAAGGGAGAAAGTCTGAAGGGACTCGCAATGGACCTAAATGTCTCCGATAAAAAATGCTTAGTCGCTACACTTCTTAAGCTATCCGAACCTTATATAAATTAATTATCTTCCTATTAGTTGAATCAGTTTTTCAAAATATGAAGTTATTTATGAAAGTTATTTATGAAAGTATACTTTTTCAATGTATTTAAATTGTCATAATCTTGGGGGAGCTAAACAGCTTTTGTAGGAAACTGGAAGTTTGTCATAATTAAAAATATAGATATAGAAGCTTATAAAACTGAAAAGCAACAACATTAAGACGTTCAAAATTTAAATAATATGATGATAAAAATGAATTAATTTCAGTGAACTTCAGCCGATTTTTTTTAGGTTTGATAGTTACCTCCTTGAAGTAAAATTTTATGCAAACAACATTTAATAATTTACTTCAGTACAACATGTAAAGGGCCTTTTATAAATCTAAAAGACCAACGCCTCTCTGCGCGTTTCATTATTTTAATTTTTCCATTGTAAAAATTTCTTTTTATTTTGGTAAAAATCAAAAATTATTGCACACTTTACGTGAGTAAACCACATTTCATTCATTCCCTTATACACATTTCTTTTTTCTCATTTATAACAAAATGCGTATACACAGAAACAAATTAAACTGATTTTTTTAACACTCATTGCATTTCCAAAGCTTTCATTCTCTTGGTATTTTAAATGACTTTATTTGGAAATATGAACTAAGGAAAAATATTTACTCTACGCAAGAATGAAATCAGGAAAAATTGTATACTTACAACAAGGACAAGAAAATTAATTACCCGTATCTAAAGGGAGTCATGAATAATATCCATACACACGGTACACTTGCACTTCATGAGTAAAATCGAAAAAAGAACTTTAACAGAAAACAAGTATGCGGTGCATGTGGAACATTTATCAGTAATTAAGGAATGTTTATTTAATTGTAGCTGATGATTTTTTTCTTTCTGAAAAAAAATAAATAAACAGAGGAAGTTTATTAGCTTGTAAGGAAGTCTTTATGTATGTTTTTTTTATCAAAATGAATGGATATTATTTTCAGATTTTCTATCAACAGCTTTATCGATTAAGCAAAAACTAAATGTGAATACATTTGCAACAAAGTGAAGTGAAGAAAATGATATTGGCCAATCGTCGAATCACTATTAGAGAAGTTGCTAAAGACCTAGACATATTGATTAGCTCGTGCCATTCGATTTTTATCAATAATTTGGGATTGAGGCGAGTCGCCACGAAATTCGTACCAAAATTGCTCAATTTCGACCAAAAACAGCATCGCATGAACATTGCTAACGAGTTGTTGGACTCTGTCCGCGACGACCCAAATTTGCTCAAGAGGGTCATAACTGATGACGAATCGTGGGTTTATGGTTATGACGTGAAAATCAAAGCTCAATAATCGCAATGGAAGCAGCCGCACGAACCAAGGTAATAAAAATCGAAGACGAGCCAAAACACGTGCAAGCAAAGCAGCTGACAACAAAATTAACTGAACATTCAAAATGGCCGAAATTGTCGGCGACAAAAAAATCAAAATTCCAATATACGTAACCCGCGAAAATTCGAAATTCGGCGATACTTTATGAACACACTTCGTATGGGGTAATTTTGTTTCGGGCTTGACTGTTTAAACAGTTTAAGAACCAGTTTTCATTCTGTTTTCTTAATTTTTTGTCTCCTATTGGTCGATTTTTTCGTTTTTTTTTTTTGTTATTATAAGTGAGTAAGTTCAATTAAAAAAATTTTTGAGCTTTAGGTCAATGTTTATTATTATTTTATTACTTCGATATTTCGTTAACCTTTGGTTAACTTCTTCAAAAAAAAATATCCTGAACAACTTAACCAAAGGTTAACGAAAGGTAACTAGCTCAAAAAATTAATTTAATTGAATATATTGCAAAAGGTCGAAAAATTAGATAAAAGAATTTGATAATAAGTAAGGTATAGCCGCGACACTCCTAACAGGCAGCTGTACTGCACATTCCGTTTTAAAATTACCACTGAATCCAGCACATGAAGATTCAGCCGTCTACAATTCTAAAGTTTCACCCGTTATTAAAGGTTACAAGTAATCTTATAAATCTTCGATCAAAAAATATGATAATAAGAAAATTATATATCTGGCATTAGGTTTCTAAATTAAACTCTCTTTTACATTTGATGAATTATCGACTGAAAGAAAAATTTAAATAAAAAATCGCAGATTGCGGGTGTGATAATTCTGCGGATTTCCTATGGAGTAAAACTGCTTTTTGTAGAGGCATACTTTTGGCTAGTTACCCAAGAAAAAGGTATGTGTTACTACCCAATCTGCGTCATAAAAGAGTAGCAGTGGTACACATATGTATCTATTAAAAGGAAGTAGCTTACTACGCTGCTTGATAGGTTCAGCGATACCTGTATTCACAAGACGTAAGAAGTGAAGCCTTTTGGGTTCTAACCAGTGAATCAATGAATACCGTTGGCCCGTCAGCTGATCTGTTTCATGGAGTAGCAACGCTGTTCCGGTAATTGGTTATGTCTGCTCTTGGAGAACAAGCAAGCAATGGATGTGAACAACCACAAATGCTGCATGTTATCAGACAGAAGCTTACTTAGTGACTGTGTTTGATACCAAAATAACTGGGAAAATACTCTCGATTCTCCAGTGTTAAATATAACCTAGTGATGATTGGTGTGACGCGGTGCACTAAACACTATTTTAAGTGGTGTTGCCATGCAACACTTGCTGCCCTGACTACGGTCTTAGCAGTAAGAGTTTATATAGCTCGAGTACCTCACATACCCTGTATGTATAGAGAAGATATATAAAAATAAATCATAAAAACCTAAATTTTTAATGGCATAATTTTCAGTACTTTGCCATTTTTATTGAATTAAGAAAAGCATTTGAGCGAAATTGTTGTCTTTCTTTCATATTTTCGGTTCATGGTATAAGCTGGAGAGTAATTACTTTAAATTGAGAATAATGATATAAAATATTCTATAATTTACATACTATTTAAGAAACAAAATTGTTTAATTGTGTTTGTGCATCAATACGAAGACACATTTTAGCTCGAACTTTACACCAGCATATTGTTTTACAAAACAATGTACAAGTTATCCCATGAATAAAATAAGAAAAATAAAATGAGAAAATTGCTTAAATTTAATTTTTTTTATCAAAGAGAAAAATATAATAGTTTTTTTCCGACAAAGAATAATTAATTGTTTTATGCAACGTTACCAAATTCTGTTTCTTTTTTTTTTTAATTTGGTCACAATTTTATTTTTGTTTCATAGTTGCACAATGTATGTAAGCCCATTATTCGAAACAAATTGTATCGTTGCCTCTTTATTTTCTTTTTATATAAATGTATTGTATAATAATTTTTCCCACACAAAAAATCAATTTTGCACTTTCAACAAATTCGATCACAAAACAATATAGAAAAAATGTTTTCAATATTCAAAGTGTTGCTGATGCTGCGTTATTATAAGCTTTTGTATAATTTTTTATTTATTTATTTTATTTCCTTTTATTTTAATTTTTTTGTGGTGTTGAACCTTTGTATGATCATTTCATTCATACGTGGGTTCCTTAACAATATGAAAGGATAAACAAAAATTCATTTTATATTTTGCATACAAAAAACGATGAAAATTGTTGTTACCTACAAAGAAAAGCAGATAAACATACGAGTATTTAGACAAATAGAAATGTATGTATATTATACACATACCCTGGCATAATTTTTTTGAAATAATTTTGTGTATAATTGTTGTATGCTTACACATATATTAAAATTATAATTGAGACTTATACTCAGTTTGGCGATTTTGGTGACCAATTTTTTTTTATGGGCCTCCAAAAATTTAAAAAAATAACTAAACCCTCAAAAAGTGGTGTCATCAGTTTTTGGCCAAGAGCTAATTAGTGATAGCGCTTAGCTATATAAAGCAATAATGTAGCTAAGAATCTACCCAACAAATCCTGTTGACATCTTATGCCAAAACAATTATTTCTTCGTGCAGTTATTTTGTGCAAAAATTGAGGAAAAAATTATTTTTTCAATTTGTTCAGAATAACTTAAAGGGACTCCTAAATTTTTGCAAATTTTGTACCTACGGTAAAGTTTAACAACTTTTATGAACATATCAAAATAATCTGAACGTATCTAGGCATCCTTAATATCTCATTAAGCCCACTTTGTAGCTTCGTCCATGAAATTAAAAGTGATTTCAGTCCGAAATATTTTTTCGTTTTTTGTTTTCCAAAGCACCGAAATACGGATTGAATTACGTTTCCGAACGGAATTAAGCTCTGTGACAAAAATAAATTTTCTTAATGACATTCTTATATTATAAAACATCTGATACATTCATTAGTCTTTATACTAATCCATATATAATTCATTCATGTATCAAAAATATATTTTTTTAAATGGGTATCCAAATATTTTTTTATTTCGACATTTATACAAATAAAATGTTTAAGCGCCATTTTCCCAACGATACAAAAGTAAACTTTAAAAATTTAAAGCCCGCATTTTGTATTAAAATATTAGTTTTAAAACTCTTAACGTATACTTCTAATCGCTGTGAAAATGGCTCTAAATTTTGTTTTCAGCTAATCACACTTGATTAGCAAATGCTTTTAGTTTAATCATAAATTTTTAGCACAAGAAACCTTAAATTCTCTATTTGCATTAATTTGTTGCACACATTCAATTTGCAGTATGACCTTTTAATTTTTGTTTCCAACCGAGCGAAAATTACGTGAAATCTTCTGTGCAAAATTGAGAATTTCCTTTTATATCCCAGATGCCCAACACAGTTCCACCAGCACCATTGATTCTATGAACAATTTCCTTTTTCCTTTTTTTTCACATTATACAATCAGCCATATTGACAAACTATGTATGCATGTATGTAAATCTTGCAAAAAAAATTAAAGCCCACAATACATTTTTGTCACAAGCACAACAAGATAAAAATACAAAACAAAAACAAAAATACAAACAAAAAAAACAATCGAAAAATACAATTTCAATATATGTAAATGTATGAAGGGAATTTTTGTACAAGTTGGACATTCCTTTTAAGTGTGAGCTTAAAACTCACTTACTATGGACAAAATATGATACCGTTGGAAATATAAAATACGTTGTAATAAAATAAATAAAAGAAATGTTAGACAGCTTACAACGCACTTTAATATACTCTACGTTTAAAAGCTAAATTTTCCGAGTTAGAAGGCGTGGATAAAAAAACCAATCAAAAAGAAAAGCAGGCAGTCAAAAAATTTTTTAAAGTTTCTGGCTTAATTCAAAAAGCATAAGGGATCATGATATTATAAGCCAGCAAATATATATAAATAATATGTTCCTAAAACCAGTAGGGTCAAGTAAAAACAATAAAATGAGTTAAGGGTATTTTTGCACATTCTATTGAAACATTTATTTCTTTTTTTTTACGAAAAATGAAATATGTCCTTTTTTGCAAATAAAAATATGCATAAGGTCTATTTTTTGTCTCGCACACATTTATATTTCTTTTTTTTAACATCTTTTTAATAGGATTTGGTGGTATTCACAGGCAGGAATATATATTTTTTTTTTTTGGTTCATTTTATATTTTTTTTTTTACTTGTTACTCTGCAGTTTGAAGACAATAGCAAAATTGTTATCTCATCGCGAGCAGTGGCCGCCGATATCACCAAACAACATATTGCAATTTGGTAAATGTGGAATATTGGTATTCGTTGGAGCATACACGTGTACTGAGAGGGTTTATGTGTAAATGTGTCTCTGCTGGATGATGATGTTCAACACATACAATTACTTGTTAAATTTTAGGTATTGGTACAGATTTTGTATTTGTAACTTTTTCCCCAGAAGGTATATTCTTGTTTTAAAGTGTACTGAATTTTTTTAGTATTTTATATTGAAATGAATTGAAATCACAAAATTTTTTATTTAATAGAATAACTAAAAAATAAGTATGATATAATAGGAGCCTTAAGTTGAAAAATTTTTTAAATCTTTTGGTTTTGTAATTTAAATATTTGTTTTATATTTAAAATTTGTCAACGCTTGTGCTGATTACACATGTGGCATTTCTTGTGTTGTCATTTTGTGGTAGCATTTTAAAAATGTACTCAACGCCGCACATTGGGATAAACATAGTAAAAACGCTCGCATCACCTAATTTACTTAATAACGCCATTGTTATTAGCGAGAGCTTCACAGATTTTGAGTATGTTTAAAAGAACTTTTTAGAAAATTTGGTGGTAAAATTTTTTTTATGTAAAAGCACTTGAAGTTAGTATCCTACGCTCGGAAATCAAGACTTTTGAACAACTTTACCACATGAAAAGTAACGATATACTCGTATTAAATGTTTTTGCAACTGAATATCTTAAACAATGAAAACCAAAAATACACGTGTATCAGCTATTTTTAAAATTTTTTTATTAAAGCATTTTTTGGGTGAAATAAAAAAACGCTCATATGAAATTTTCGTTCTTTGCAAACATACTATAAGTTTAAGTAATTCAAAATTTGGTCACTCGCAGCAGATTTTTAAGAAAGTAGTCTGCTGTATAAATATTTTAGTTTTGTGAAACCAGAAAAGACGTTTTAAAATTTACATTATTGGAATGGGGGATCTTGCTCGAAATGTAAAATTTTTATTACTTATTTTTACAAAGTTATACTAGCATAGATATAATTTCAGGTAGTAGTTCCATTTCATGAGTCAGCATTTTGTTGGAAGCGCGTAAACTAGTTATAATGAATCAAATGTTACGTTTTTCATATATTCAACATATCTAGATTACAATTTGGTTTAGCTCTAATGCTAACGTGCAGAAATATATTTTATTTTTTTTTTTGGTTCATTTTATATATTTTTTTTTTTACTTGTTACTCTGCAGTTTGAAGACAATAGCAAAATTGTTATCTCATCGCGAGCAGTGGCCGCCGATATCACTAGTTTTTAGTTTGTTTTTCCCATCGTGCGCCGTTCATATTATGTCTTTTATATGGAAAGCAATTGACACACAACCAAAAATTTCGGAAATGGCACACTACTGCCATGTCACAAAATGCCATAATTCATAATTCAAATAATACGTGCAAGTGTGATAGTCTGAACGCAAAATGTCATCAAAGTGGCAAGTAATACGATAAAAATTTTGACATCCCATAAGGCTTTTTCGTTTTTAGAAAATTTTCTAAACGATAATACTTTTCATTAGATCAGGGTTGCATTTTCACACAAGCCAAATTTCCAAGTCGGCTGTTTCGCCGCCGATAGCGTGTCGTCATTGATATAATATTTTGTCATATGTGTATCGGCTCAAAATTTTGAATAAGTGAATCGTATGGAAGTATATTTCGTTGACGTAATTTTTTAACGTTTTTGTAATATCTTTTCTTATTTACATAGAATATTCTGTTATTTACATAGAATATTTTTAACTGCTGAATTTTTCCAATCGTCGGTACGTCCCCGCCTACATGAAACCGCTTTGCCACCGCTAGTCAATGAAAAGCACAGACATTTTGTTTTCTGCTTGTATTATACATTTTATTTGAAGTGTGATGGTCTGAACACAATATGTGATTTTACGTTAGATTTTTTGACAGTCGCAACGAATGTATTTAGATTTCTGTATCGTAAAATGTGATGAAAGTATTAATACTTGTATAATAGTCTGAACGGGGCTTTAGCAAATTTTAGTGAGTATGAGTAATATATTATTCTTCACCCCATTACTCATACGTACTCATATGCCAAAAGGTAAATGGTAAATAAATATGACAATACGAGAACATATTTCAAACCATAAATCTGTAGCAAAAAGGAAAAAGTGGTTAAGTCGAGATAAGCTGATTTTGCTGTTGTTGCTGTTTATATTTTTTTGACTTATAATCTCATATGGAATAATAAATAACTTAATTTAGTTTATAATTTGGTATGTTTAAAATTTAATATATTATTTATAGTGTTTACAACGATGTTTTGTTAAAAAAAAAAAGGAAATCAAAGTTAACTCCGAATTTTCAGATTTAAATGTAAAAGAAATAAATTTCTGAAAACTGACTTCAAAGTTTAAAAGTGCTCTCCTGCAAGACAGTAAAATATTACTCAAACACTTTTTCTTTATGGCCATTTGCACTACATTATTTTCCCTACCTAATTGCATCAATAATCTTTTAAAAGGAACGAAATGTTTCACTGATGTCTTGCACACATATTGGTTTATTTAAATCAGGGATGGTAACGGTTATAAGTTTTGTTTTAAAAATTACTGTGAAATCAGTATTTCTTGATTTATATTTATTCCTCAGAAAATAAAAGTTACGAGTATTTTGTGAGTTCATACCGATTTATATTTATTCCTCAGAAAATAAAAGTTACGAGTATTTTGCGAGTTCATAAACAATTTCAAATCTATGCGGGTATAAAAATTTAAAAGTATGGAAAAAGAAAAAAAAAATTAAAAAGCTTGCCTGTTATTACTCTCCGAAATTTTGTACACATCTTCCTTTTGGATGTGTGGTACTAAGTAGTCAAAAAGAAAGTCAAAATTTTCTGCCTTCATGCGCACGAAATTTTTAAGCCAACTTGAATTCTTCAGGGTATAAAAAAATCCTTTGGTGGCGCGCGCATATTAAACTTTGCTCTTTTCCACTTCTTCCTTTACCGTTTTTTAGATTGTCTTGGTTTTTTTCTAATTATTGCTAAACATATCTGTGGATCTTTGTCAAAAGAATTTAAGTCGAGTTATGAAAATTCGCTGGATTTTTTATTTAATAAATATTTTTACAAGGCGCTTTTTTTGGTCTTCTCGGCATGATCCTAGATGTGTAGTTCCAGGAATACCACACACGAAAAATCAACATATCTCTTGATTTTACTGGTTGGTATTTGACAAAACAACTTATTGTAAATATGCTGAAAAATTAATGAAATCTCAAATAATAGATAGTGTTTTTTGTGGGAATTGTTACAATTTAAGTTTAAAATTTTTTAACGCACTAGTAATCCCAAATTATTATTTTACTTATTAAGTAAAACATTTTTTTTTAATAAAAATACATTGACATTGATTATTGAGGGGCTTAGCTGGATCCTATGCGCATTTCACTGTTGCTAATGAAGATCTTCAGGGAACCTTTGCCCAAAAATTTCTTAGAACAAATAGAGTTAATATGTTAAACTTTTATTTAAGCAAATGAGAAGCTCAACAAATAACAAAGTTGAAACAAGAACTCAATAATCAACATGTTCTTTATTTTCTTACTTTATTGTTATTTTTAATAACAAGTAATAAAAAGTTCAATACATGTTTATTAAAATAAGTTATCGTTCGTTATCCCACTCAAATTAAAGTTCGGTTTTTTTCTTATGAGGACTATCAAAATACTTAAGGAGTCTAGGGATGACCCTTCATGAGCTAAAACGTGTCTAAAAGGGTCCATTTTTATAGTCTTCTTGCATATTTTTTTGTATTTTCTCAAAAGACAATCTATATATAAATGGACCCATACTCGTATTTAAAGATTTTCTGAAACTGCCTCCAAAATTGCATTAAACTTTATCATTTGTATCATCAGCAACGCGTTGATCCATTTTTTAAGTCTTTTTATGGAAGGTGATCCATCTTTTAAGCAACACACTTTAAATTTAGCCAATATGGGTATCAACTTTGTATTTGGGCAAATATATTGTCACACTTTTGCCCTTTAAAACGCTTTTCCGTGGACTTGAAGGCAGTGTAGTAATTAGAGTTAAGAATGATACTAGTTTTCTTTATAAATACACTTAAACTAATATAATCAAGAGCTTAAATACACATATACTACTTAAATTACTCAATTATACACAACTGGTTACCACTACGCTTTCCTTGCTGTTGAATACGCACGTCTCTTAACTGGCTGTGCTTGTATTCAATCAATTCCTTTTTGTCTGCGGCTCGTCACACACGAGACTCACTCTGCCGACATTCACCGTTAATACATAATAAAGACTCACTGACTTCACTTTCACACACTAAAGGCTCAGTTAGCCGACTGTAACGCAATGTAACTGTAATGTAGGAAACAGCTGATCGATATTTTTATATGAAAAATAGGTTACGTTACATTACATCTCTATAACCATTTCCATTACTTTTCACAGAACAATATCGATCAGCTGTTTCTTACTGTTGCAGTTACATTACATTACAGTCGGCTAAGTGAGCCTTTATGCACGATTATCTGCTGCGTTGCTCACTTTATTCTTCACTCTAGATGACACGACAGACTTCACAATAAACAATTCAACGGCAGACTGTAACTATAGAATGCAAACTGACGTATTGGAAAGCATAGACTCAACTATCAACTGCACTGCCAACAGATGCATCGCTCTTTTTTTACCACACACAACGCTACCAGAATGTTTCAGCAAAGTCTAGATAATCTCATCAGCATTTTCAATGTTTATTTACTAAGATCGAAATGAGTTCATGTGATAACTATGTACATACTAGGGATGCCAATTCCGAAATACCGATCCCGAATTTAATTTTTTTAATCCCAGCATTTTCGGGATTCAGTCAATCTCGAAATTGTTTACTAAGTTTTGTTGGCTTTTTTTAAATAAATTCATTATGACCTTCCCCCATGTGAAGATAGCAATCGTGGCAACACAATATTGATATTTTATAATTGAAATTTATTTGTCGGTGGTTAAGCATTAGCCATTGTATATTTATGTATTTCATTGATGCTTTGCCAAATCATTAGTAGACTTCAACCACATATTTTGAACAGTCGCAAACTTCTTATCTTATGCACAGACTTTCAAAAACTATTTGAGAATTTACAAATAATAATATTTTTGAAAACCACAAAAGAAAAATAAGCGTAGTAAGATTAGAAACTTTAACAAGACCCAGCAAATAATTTACATTCGATATGAATCTGGGTTTTGTTAAAGTTTCTAAGCCTGCTACGCTTATTTTTCTTTTCTGATTTTCAAAAATATTATTTGTGAATTTTCAAAAAATTTTTTACTATATAATATGAAATTATTATAAAGCATTTTTTTGTGTACGAACCTCTTTTTAGTAAATACCTATAAAAAGCATGTGTATCTTAATATTCAAAAAACCCAGATTCCCGAATTATTCCTGAATCTCAAAAAATTTCGGGATACCGAAAAATATCGAAATCCTGGGATTTGATTTTTTGAAATCCCGAATCCAGGGATCGTTAAAACCAGTCCCTATTGACATCCCTAGTACATACATGCGTATATACATACATCATGGTGGTTGCTTGCTAGTGTATATTTGCTTTTCGTTTAATTACCTTGTGTATATGCACATATGTGTATCTTATTAATAAGCAGACGCTTTTTCGTTGTTGTTGTTTGTTTATTTTTAATCACACTTGTATGTGCTACGCATGTTATTTAGTTCTTTGCTGCTATTCTACATAATTATTTTTGTTTATCAGATGTTTTCTGTATAAAAACGTTCGCATTTATCCTGCTGGAATATTTTCGCGCAACTCTTGAATTGTTCCTGTTGGAATTTTTTCGCATTTTTGGCAGCCATTTCCGTAACAATATATTCATTGTATGAGTAAAATTGGAATTGTAGCTTATATCATTGGTTTTTTACAGATTATTTCGTAAATACCACGATTGAGCGATTGAGCGTTTTAAAAGCATTTATTAAACGAAACTTTTTTTATTGAGTCAGTTTAACTGGCCAACAATTAGTATCTGTGTAATTTTTGATAATTTTAGCACAAAATGTTTAGTTACTTGTGACGCAAATCATATGATATGTAAGAAGATATTTTTGAAGAACAAGATGGGTGTTCAAAATTCGATAGGGATATCAGTTATTAGAATTAGAAGAGCATGGTGAGGATATAGAACCAATAAGAAATAAGTACATTAAATATCATAAATATTAAATCAAAATTATTTCGTGGAAAAAAACATAATTGTAGTTCCGAAGAAATCGGCAAAACAAAATAAAGCAGTACAACTAAAAAAATGTCTACATCAGGTAAGATATTCGATTATATAAGCTAACGGTCGTATATCAATAAATCTGTGATATCTTTCGCTTTCGAAGGTGAAATTGAATATCTTAAATGACGCTAGGGTTCCAAAAAAAGTATTAAATTTAGTGTTACAATTTAAGCTTAAAATTTTTTAAAGCACTAATAATCACAAATTATTATTTTACTTGTTAACGTACCTTCCCACAATGTATGATTAAGAGCTAACATGAACTTTAACCGAAAGTTCTTCATACAAAACTTGCCGTTAAAGTCCCTGTTAGCTTTTAATTGTACATTGTGAAAAGCGCGGTAAGTAAAATTATTTTTATTAAAAAAACATTGAAATTGACTATTGATTATTTATCTAGTATTAAATATTTGTTCGTGATGTGGAACTGATTAAAGTTATTAAGGCACGTCTCCTAAAGAAGCCGAGTGGGTATCTGATTACTTTTTAATTAACAAATAAGTCACGGAAATTTTCTCTTATTTCCTTTTACTGTCATTCATCTTATTTATTATACTTAATTCATGTTATCGTCTATAAATAACAAATACGTATTTGTAAAAAATATTCTCTTATTTAAGATAACGAGCTGGCTTGCAATTTTTATAAAATTTAATTTTAAATGATTTCTTACATTTGATGTGAAAAAGGTTTTAGCAAAACATCTCTTGCTTCATTTTTACTTGGTTTTATTTTTATTTCCCATTCTGTTGCTTATTGTACAATTCGTTTTTAATTCCAGAATATTGAAACGTAAATTGTGACCCTCGTTTTGGCCTTATAATGCACTTTGTCATTGTTGCAAATAAAGAAACCTCCAAGTCATTTGAAATTTTCACGTTTCGCTACAACAAACAAATTATCAGTGTTGCAATAAGTAACATTAAAGACCATACGTGATGAAACCACCGTGAAATAACCATAGTAACAAGGGGATATTGATGATGACGATGCAATACAAACAAATGTTGCAACCAAATACAGCAGAAACAGAGACAAATGGTCGCAATAACAACAGCAACAACAATTTAACAGCTTGAACATTTCAGAAACTTCTGGTCTTACCCGAGCCGTTGAGAAGGAAGCGAGAAAAAATTGCAAAATTGTTATTGTTGCTGCTTATGCGAACTAAATGGTGGCATTTTTGCCAAATCACTATGGTGATTGCAACACATGAAAACGCACAAAAATAAAGAGGAGAAAAAATCACGCAGGTATATCACAATGGGTAGGCAACAGTGGCAGGCATAAGTAAAATAAATACACATCTGCATGTACAGTTTTGCACACTTTCGTTTTTAGCCAACGTTTTATTTTAATTAAAAGGCAAACAGTTTAATACCTTCAAGTTACATATTTTCTTGCTTATTAATTTTTTTTTTTAAATTAAAGTCATCATTAAAATACTACTGTGCCACATTGTACTCGTATGAGAGTTTTAAACACTTTTTCTTTAAAAAGAAATGTTTGTAGTAAAATATCACCTGGCCTGACTACAGAATAATATAAAGTGACGTTTGATGCATCACCTTTTTGGAGTCGTGGAATGTGTGGGTCACATGTCTGCATTACAAAAGGAAAAAAAATTGCTTTACAAAACTGCTGCCACATAAACATAACGCTTAAAATTTGCCAACGAAGAAAGCAAAAGCATAAATATTTTTGTTTATACGAAACTTGATTCTTCTCCGAATATTGCTTTTAATTAAAAAATTAGCCGAATCAACTGCAGATTTAGGAAGTAGCTTAAAGACTTTTCTTGATAGTATTTTTTCGGCTGTGTCTGCGCTACTACCTGGTGAATGAGCCTTGGAAGTAGTTTCAGCTTTTATTTTAACTACTTTTATCAATTAATATTAAGATTTTTCAAGATTTCAAATTATTTTTTATTTGAATTAACACTTGCGTTTGCTGTGTTATTATGAACCGCAGATATGCGTGAATGCACCTGCACCTTTAAGTCCGTCATAAAAAAAATGTTACTGTGGCAACTGTCACACACTTAGCATATTTTTTCAGGCAGCCACATTTTCTTTCTCACTCAAGCGTACAGGGTATATTTTGTCTCACCCTTCCACGCGCGCAGTATCATGGGATGGATGGATGATACACATGGATTTTCTTCTTTAATTTTATTTTTCTTGTTAAATTTTAAAAGACTCAAAAAAGTATTGGCGTGGCATGGAATAAAAAGAAATCGATTTATATTTGCATCTGTTTAGGACATTTTAATACGAAAATATTGATGCCAAAGTTGATAGATATCCTGATTTCCGAGCAGAGTAGTGTGCCAGGCCAAACTCTGGTATAAGCACACAGTGTATAAAACTGAACTCTTAACACACACTACACTTGTGCAATGCAATAATTTTTACATTTTTAAAAGTGGGCGTGGATCAAGCAAGCCCATTAAATATTTTGAAATTGGGCCCAACTACTCCCATTCATTTTACAAAATAGTATTTCATGTACTTCAAACTAACGTAATTTTTTAACAAAACTTTGCATACATCTTGGGCTTTTGAAATGACACAATCTTGAATTTTACAAACTAGGTGGAGCTAAATAAAATTGCTTGGTAATTAAGCCTTTATGCACTTGTGCTCTGTGATGGAAACTTATCATAATATCAACATTGGCTTGCCTCCTACATGCCGTGAGATCATAGAAAATCTCATCATAACAAAGCGCATATGCCATCCCAGTCAATGTACGAGTACAACATTTATCATGCGTGAACTGATAAGCTTCCTTTATTGCACTTCAAATTTCATAGTGTGGACTTTTATATAAAAAGAAGTTCTAAATGTCACTATTATCGTCCATCCTGACGTAAATGTATGTACCTTTAGCTTTTCCCAGAGTTTTTTTACTTTATCCCCAAGTATAAACTTTTCATCCCCAAAAATCCTTAAAATACATATTTTCTTATCACCAAAAACATAAAACCATTTCCGTAACAAAGAAATGGCAGTGAACAAACGTAGAGTGAAGTATTTTTATAAAAACATTTAGCACATGCAATCAGATGATGAAGTAAACATAAAAACTATCGCAACAATAATTTTATAGCTTCTGCTTGCTAAGAGTAGGGTTGCCATGCGTGCTTTTTTCCCCGGACACCGTCCTCTTTTTTAGGGCAATTTAGCAATTGTCCGGAGTTTTCCTACTTTTTACACTTATGTTAATTATTTTCAAAGCTTATTTTTCTGCTTAATAACAACTGAGAGGAGTTTTATATAACAACGGGTTACAGAATAATGTTATCTACTTGTTATGAAATGCAAAGTAGAACTTAAAACTGGAGACTACAAAATTAATTCACAAAACTACTCGAAAAAGAGCATATATCGAAACCGCAAAAATTTGAGATTTGATGGTTTGATACTTAAACATTATGTTAATCCATAATGCTTGATTGCAGTTTACTCTTTCTTTATCAAAAATTGGCCTTATTGAGACCTAAATGTAGCTTTGTATTCTGCATTTAAGTTTTGCTAATACGGTCAGCGTTACATCTCATAAAAGTTCAGTTAAGTCCACAAAAAGTATACTTTGAGCCCTTGTCAAGACTAAGGCTGAGTTAACATCTGGCATTTCTTGTATGGCATGTGCCCAAAAAGCGTTACCACTAATTACTAATGAAAAATTGTTTTATTTAGACATGCAGTTATTGATTTAAACTGTTTCTAATCATGTTGAATTCTATAAAATTGTCTATTGGCTGTGTATAACTTAATAAATACGTGTCTGAATCAAACAGTTTTTCATTAGTAAATAGTGGTTACGCTTTTAAACGCATGTGTGGCATATGGCACACAGATGTTAACCCGGCCTAAGATGTAATTCTTTTAAACAAGACGTGGAGAGAAATTCTAGTACATCTACAAATACACATCAGCTTATTTTCTATCGCTATGGCATCATATACATAAACTACTGTATCACTTGTTCAAACAGATTTATGAAATCGCTTTGCTCCGAAAAATTTTAAAATGGTTTCCTTTTAAAACAAAAATTGTACTCATATTGGTGCATAATCATAGTCAAATCAAAGTGTACTTTAAAAGTTTGCAACCAATATTTTATAAGATAATACTGGCTTTAAGTTTTAAGGTCTATGAATTTGCAAAATTCATTTCAAATTCGCATAACTACTTCAATCTCTGTAATGATTTATAATAACAAAAAATAACTGAACTGTTTTTTATTTTACCTTTAATTTTAAAGCGTATCGATATCATCGATACTTTTTCTGAGTACCGGGATTCTTACCTAAAATTTTTCGTGAATTTTTTTTTTTAATTATCTATTAAAGTTCCTCATTTATAACTCAAATTTCTATTTTTTATACAATTAATCCATACAAAGATTTCATAAAAAATGTCAAGAGGTGTACGTCATGAAATTTTTCCAACCCCTTTGGATTATCTACTCTTCTTACCCAAAAACAAAATTTAATGCAAAAAATTTCATAAAATATTTATTTCATAGTGAAAAATTAGTCTTAAATCTAAACTTTTACATGGTTGGAAGCACCGTATTGTCGTTGTTATTTCACGCATCACTTATTTTGATTGCCATTTATTTCATATGACTAGAATTTTTCTTTCGGCTTAAGGTCACTTTCCAAATAAAACTATTTTATTTTTATTTAATGATATTTTAATTATCTCCGATATTTCGGTTAACTCCCTTAACCATTTTCAAGGAATCTATAAACAAATTATACATACATAGATTCTATAAAATCATTTTCACAAAAAAAACAAGTATTTACATACGTACACAGAGAAAACAGATTTGTTGTGATAACCGAATTTGTAGCCATTCGAATTTTGTTGGTTCCAACAACTAATACACAATTCTGTTGTAATGAACGAGTATAACTTTTGTAAGCACCAATTTTTCAGTAGCGATATGTGAATTTTTAGAATGAAATTTTATTTGTGAATATAGAAATAATTAATTGAAACAACCAATATATTTGGTATTGCTAAAGGAATCATTGGTAGACATGGCTCATATACATACATACATACATGCATACATAAAAACAATTTGTGCAGAATAAAAAAGGTAAGTACATTATTAAATTTATGGCATATTATTCGAAGTTTTTGCTTATATTCTGAAGTGAATGAAATGTGCAAATTTTTGATTCGCGTGGTGCATCGTAACATCCGTTGCCGGTATTCGGCTTAATTACATATATAGGGTGTTTTTTTTAGAGGTATAGAACTTCGAATTGAAATAAAACACAAGAAAATCGTTTTAATGTCCATCAATTTGGCTTTATTGGAAGGATAATTTTATGCCATTAACGTTTAAATATGATTTCGGGCATGTGGCCGCCGCGGCTGGCTCGAATAAAGCCAATTCTACAGGTCCAATTTTCAACCAGTTTTTCGAGCATATGGGGCCGTATGTTGGCAATAACGCCACGAATGTTGGCTTCCAAGTCCCCTAACGTTTCTGGTTTGTTGGCGTAGACGAGCGACTTCACATATCCTTAAAGAAAATAATCCAATGGTGTCAAATCACACGATCTTGGTGGCCAATTGACCGGTTAACTGAATTAATTGCTCTGATGGACGATTATGTCGACCATAAAATGCACGGAGCTTGCGGTAAACTTCGCGAACTGAACCATTATTTTCGAAATAAATTTGCACGATTTGCAAGCGTTGTTCTTTTGTCAACCTGTTCATGATGAAATGGCAAACCAAACTAAATATTAATCACTTGACAGCTGACAAAATGGCCGCCAGTTAAAAAAGTGATGCCAACTTAAAGTTCTATACCTCAATAAAAAACACCCTATATTACACATATTATTTGCACAAATAATTTCACTTCAGAATAATAGTAATAACACTTCGATTATTTTGCAATATATATAATAATGCCCTTACCTTTTTTGTTAAATCGGAATTTTGTGTAATTATTCTGCAAAATATATTTTTTGTATGACATTTCTATCTAATTTTTATTTTTTGTTTATAACATTCAAATTTTTCCACAAATAAAGAATAATTCAATAGCGACAACAAATTATGTTTTTAATTTTGTATTCAGAACAAAAAATTCGGTTGAGAACATCAATAAAGTATTTAATTTTCTTTTCTTTTACTGCAATAGAATTTCAGTACGATGGCAATTTTTTAATTTAATTTATTTTTTCAAACTAAATATTGTTTACAGGAATAGTTTTTTTCATTTCAAAAGCCAATATTCAGTTACGTTATTTTCTAACTTGAATTTAATTCAGTTGTGTCTACCAATACTTTAAAATGGTTATTAGAAATAAACGGAATAAATTGTTATTACTAATAAAACTATTGCGAGAATTCTATTTACATTGTAATTATGGTTTTTTGTTTATAAATATGAAAAAATTGTACTATTGATTGATAATTGGTAAAAAATATGGAATATTGGAATACATAATTAAATATTTGTTGCTCCAACAGATTTTTAACTAATCTATTCTCTCTGTGTACATAAAAAGTTATTTAAAAATATATAAAATTTTTAAAAAGTACGAGTACAACCGTCCGTCCTTTATTTATTTATTTATAAAATTATTGTCCTTTTTCTGGGCCAAATGTTCTCTTTTTTGTAGTTGTCGTCCTCTTTTTTTAGGGATTTCAAAAAATCAAAAACCAGGATTTCGGGATTTTTTGGTATTCCGAAATTTTTGGAGATTCAGGAATAATTCGGGAATCTGGGTTTTATAAACATTTAGAGACACATGCTTTTTATAGAAGTTCACAAACAAAAATTTTATAATTATTTCATATTACATAGTCAAAAACTATTTGAGAATTCACAAATAATAATATTTGTGAAAATCAGAAAAGAAAAATAAGCGTAGCAGGCTTAGAAACTTTAACAAAACCGAGATTCATATCGAATATAAATTATTTGCTGGGTTTTGTTAAAGTTTCTAATCTTACTACGCTTATTTTTCTTTTGTGATTTTCACAAATATTATTATTTGTGAATTCTCAAATAGTTTTTGAAAGTCTGTGCATAAGATAAGAAGTTTGTGACTGTTCAAAATATGTGGTTCAAGTCTACTAATGATTTGGCAAAGCATCAATGAAATACATAAATAGATAATAGTTAATGCTTAACCACCGGCAAATAAATTTCAATTATAAAAGATCAATATTGTGTTGCCACGTTTGCTATCTTCACATGGGGGAAGGTCATAATGAATTTATTTTAAAAAAAAAAAATTAGTAAACAATTTCGGGGTTGACTGAATCCCGAAAATCCCAGAATTAAAAAATTTAAATCCCGAAATGCGGGATTCGCTGAATCCAGAAAATCCAGGGATTTTCGGGATCGGGATTTCGGGATTGGCATCCCTAATTCATACATACATGTTAGTACAAAAACACATGGTACAAACAACTCTGCACACAGTATTACCAGCATAGAAGTCGCTACATAGCAACTCTGAAATTCAAAATAACGGTCAATAGAATTATCCACAAATTTCTAGAAATAGTAACGTGGACTTTCCAAATTAATTGAAAAGACTCCGTTGGTCACTAGGTTATTAATAGAAAACCATAGCACAGATGGTAACGTGTGCATAGCAGCAACATCTCTATGCAATAATACAGTTTCTTCTCTTTGTCTTTGCGAAGATTGCAAACATTTAACTACGCCATCTATGACGAAGTTTGTACAAAATAAAAAGAACTCATGCGCTTAAAAACTATAGACATAACAATATTATTTCACGAGAAAAATTTGCATACATTCATTAATTTAATTAAATCCAGTGTATTGGGGACTAATCGCCTTAGCTGAGACCTCTGGCTTTTCCATTCATGTTATATAAAAGTATGCAGCTAAAAGATTGCCTTTGTTGAAAAATAGAAGATTTAAAGCTGGACGCATCATAACTGCAATTTCACAATAACACTTGTAATTTATCATGTATACATTTATTATTAACTTTTGCAATTTCAGTCACTTTATATGTAAGTATTTAAATAATAAATTTAACCTTTATTTAACTAAAATAAGATGTAATGATGTTAAATGTCCTCCACAAAACACATCTAACGAAAATGTAGCAATAACAATGTCAACAATAACTTTTGACATATTAACACCATTTTATCTAATATACAATTTAATTTTTTTTTTATTTTTTGTACGACTAGATGTCATCATAACTCATCATTATTGTGGAAATTATATCCGACACACACACACACACACACACATGGACAAGTCAAATACATTCCATAAATGTGTAGAAAATGTAATTATATATATATGAAGTTATTTTTTTATACCGTTATTATTCTATTTGTCTCATTTACTCAATCAATTTATTATTACATTATTATGTGTGTGTGTGTGTGTGTGTGTGTATACACTTACTTCCGTTTATTAATACAATGTATGCGTTTAAGTGTGTGTTTGTGTAAATGCGGTTACATTATTGTTAACCTGCAGACAATTTGAGATATTTTTATGACAACATATTATTTTTTTTTTTTTTTTTTTTAAGACACAAACATATATCATTTATTTATAGAAACGCTTGCGAATGTCACAAACGCATGTTTGTACGTGCACAGAAGGTAAAATAACTGCAAAAATTCAGAATATTAAATAAAGTTATTTTGTTATAGTTTAAGTTAAACAGTATATTAAAGTCAATTATGTGCTGGCTGTATTTTTCTCAAATAATTTGTATTACTTCTTTTATCGGCTTTAAAGTTATTAAGCAAAATAATTCTAGGACCTGTAGAAGAAAGAGCTCCAAGTATAATGCACAGCGTTTACAAATAACATTATCCCCTGCATACATCAATACATGATCACTATGTCCTAAAAAAGGTAACACACATCCATACATATTAGCATTTGGGATTTTCCGGACTTTGGGACTTCCCGGGAAACGGGAATGAAAAAATCGCTTTCCCCAAAAATTTCCGGGAAAAATATAATTTTCTACATTAAGTACATTTATTAAATGAAGTTTGGTGAAATTTCAATTGTTTTATTAATGTAAGCATTCATTTTAAATAAAAGTTAAAACAAAAGCAGTTCTAAGACAAATTTTTAAGTGAATTCAAGCAAATAGAATACAGTTATTACGCACTTAAGGCTTCATTAGTGTTTACTTTCTGTTGCTGTTCTGTGCTGTGCCGTTCTGCTTCTAAATTTGAGTACTTACTTTTTCTGTAGTACATTATCAGTTGTTTCTGACCAGAAGGGTTGCAGTTTTTCACTAAAGCGATTAGTTTTACCTCGTCCATTGTTAAGTTTCAATATTATTTTATGTTTTTCTTTTAAAAATTTATTTTTTTCAATTCTAAAAGCACAATCACAACTTATTTCAAAATGTTTTTTATTTAATTTATGCTGTCACTTACATTTACTTAAAAATTTTTTGATTTTCACAGGTTGAACCGAAACAGAAAAACTAATGCCTTGTATTAGATTTCTTTAAACAAAAAAGAGTCAGCTGATTCGTAACAGAACAGAAAGTAAAAACTAGTTCTGGCTTTAGAGATAATATGAAGACTAATTGACATTTTATAATAAGGCCTCCAATTCATTTCATCAAGAAATTGATTTGCTTGTTTCAAATTCTACATTAAAATTTTTCAAGAAGATTCTTTTTGTTAAATACAAGCAAGTTACAGTACTGTACTCAGCTGCTCCAAATTTTAAATACCCTGAGCAATAGTCTGTATAAATGTCTTTCATTTATCATCTTATTTTTCCTAAAATATTTCTTTCAATAATACCCAGCAAAAAAAAAATGGAACTAGCTCCAAGAGTTTACTACTTTCATTGCATACCCAATCACTACAGGTACTGAATTTCATATTCCATTCAGTTATTTGGATGACTTCGGTCCTATGACAAGTATTGGTATGTGTTAAATTCATTGATGTTTCACCAGAAATGGAACTACCTGCAGCTGAGTTCATCAATACAGTAACTAATGATTTATATTGTAATTTTTTGCTGGGTATCGTCGACTTATAATAAATTCAAGTATTGTCAACTCAAAGTTTTTACAACTTCTACGAGCTTTAAATTTCCACAACCCTTTCAAAAATTTGTTCACTAATTCGGCGAAAAACCACTTCAAGTTCGTTTAACATCGAATTATTTGCTTTAGCAAACGATTAGATCATTGCAATCATTGATACTTTTACAATGTATTCCACTTTATTATGTTATAGTGCTTAAACGATATTCATTAAAGCCATTCCAGACTATAATACAAGTATTAATACTTTTCACGAAAATGCCTGCCTTCCTGATAAAATTTCTGTTTCAAAAATTTCAAAAACATTTTTCATTTTCCACAAAAGTATTAATACTTGTATTATAGTCTTAAACGGCCTTTACTAAATGCATCTTGTATGTAGTTTTCGAATAGAGCAATAATTTTTCTCGTAGTCTCGTATGACTTCCATTTAATTGAAATTTTTATGAATGTTTTGTATAAATTTGAACAGCTCATATTTTTATTTTATATTAAAAAAAAAATTATGAAAACTTTACTGTTTTTTTTATTGGTGTCGAAAGAATTATTCCTTTTTTACAGTAACAGTTCTAAGCAAAAGCAAATTTTGAAAAGAAAGGCTCTCGTATTTTCACACAAATACGCCTCGCCACAAAAATTTATTGCAATAGTGTAAAAAAATAATGCTTTTACAAGCAGTTGTACAAAGCAGTTGTATAAGCAGTTTTACTGTTTATGATTATGTTTTTACCTACTCCTGTAAAGTTACAGTTATTTGAGTTAGGGGCATCTGGAACGGTTAAATCGGGCGATCTTGTGGGCCAGTGTGAATCGCCAAAACGAGAGATGAGGCGACCGGGGATTATTCCGCGTTCTTGGGAAGTGTATCGCTCCATGGCTTGTTCGCTCGTATACTACATCTATCTAGTTCACAAATCTCAAAAGAGATTTGACAATGGGCGCCATTTGCAAAAATAAGAGCATCTTCCATTAGGGTGATTTCTTTTGGCCCACCTTGTACATTCAGTTTTCAATTAAGGTGCACTTTTCACATTGCAAGCACTTACTTGTCTTACATGTCAAAAAAAAAAATTAGTGCTTTTCATATAAACTTTGCAAACAGGTTGATGACTGCTTGTAATGTAAAACATAAACAAGCATTATGTACTCAATATTGTATTAGGATTACAGTTTATAAATCAAGTTAATAGAAAGTTAGAAAATAGAAATTGAACAGCAACAATGGAAAACAACTTGAAAACAATTAAGGTATGCAAACAACCCGCCCTATAAAAACTTTAAACTTTATATTCTCAAAATACAAAATATTAAAACAAAAACCATACGGTTTCATTGCATTTTAAACCGGCTTCTAATAGAATAGGAACGTTATATCTCATAAAAGCGCATAAATAAACACACGAGCACACACATAATTCACCTTAAACACACTCGTTGTTACGTATGGATGTATGGGTATATGGATGCATGTATGCATGTATATGTGCATGTGTGTGTATATGTATTTATGTATGCATGTATATATAAACCATGTAAGTGCTTGTGCTCTTGTATTTATTGAGTAACGGTATTTTGGAAAATAGGAAACCTTTAAACAATGCAAAGGAATATTTATGGCATTAAATTGCGCTTAGTGTATGTATGCATGAAGAGGATTGTTATACTTATGGCTATTACTAAAGCAGTTGTAGGTGTAATTAGCCTTTTAATGGCAAAAGCTCTTAACTGAAAACCTAAACTATTGAACTGAATTTGGCGGTTGCTAACAATAGTTTTTCAACAAATGGAGGAAAAAACGTATTTAAAATGAAAAAACATTAGTGGAGGGTAGTTCAAGCAAACATTGCAACTTTTCAACGTTGAGGAAACAAGAGCAATTTTGCGAATCTTTTAACTTGGCATATTAATATTTTACTTACCCAATATTAATATAACACATATGTTAGTATTTTTTTTTATATCCACTAAGTTTACATTATAAGTGAAATTACAATACATAAGACTATTACTATTTTTTTTTTCTCTACTAATGCCGAATAAACGTTATTGAGTCTGGTTTAACTTAATAGAATTAGCATTAGACTGTTGATTCCCTATCGAATACTTAGTTGTAGTCTACTTTTCGAGTGGTTTTTATTGATTTCTTATAATTTTCGTCTATAAGTATTTAGGGGCGAAGATGCACAGTTTATTTCATGTTTGGGTCTATATGAGATAACGCTCAAAAACAACAACATTCAAAAAAAAAATTAAAAACTTAAGAAACCAGGCATGTCATTGCACTAAAAAGAAATTTAAGATTCTAATAACATTGAAAAAATATACAAATAATATGTCGACGGCTTATATTCAATACCCGCCATACGCCAAAACACAATTTTTCAGGAGAGAGAAAAAACTGTTTCATTCCAAAATTTTTAAGGTATGAATTAATCTTTCTTCTATAATATATTTTAAATATGACTACTGAGTCACCCTTATAAAAAAATAGAACTTTTTACTCTATTTGTAGCGATATGGTTGATGTCGGGTATTGCAACTGAAATCTTCAAATATTTTTATGGCGTATAGCAGTTATTGCACAGTAATAAAAATATGTTTTTTTTGTTCTAATATGTAATTTTATTAAATTAAGCATTTGTTTAACGTTTTTCTAACATAAAATAATTCAATAACAAAACAATAACAAAAAAAATAAAACATAATTAAAAAAAAGGTAATTCAAATTGAAAATTTATTCGTTCCGTATTCTCAATGTATGGCGTATGGTGGTGGGTATTGCATTAAAAAAAATCGTGCGGTTGATACCGATATTACAAATATTTAAAAAAAAGGACTTATATTATTAATTTTTTTTTCGGACATTTTTGTCAGAGATTAAGCCATCAAAAAGTAATTTTCCAAAAATTGGTGTATGGCGGGTATTGCATATAAGCCCTCGATGTGTAGTTCTGAAATTTATACCAACAGACACTACACACAGTAGACCAAGTACACGAACGCTGATGTTGCTGGTGTAGTCCCCTTAAAGGAACAGCATATTATTCCTTTCTCTTGGTATTTGTTTAACGACTTAAACTGGGAAGAGTTTGAATCCATGTTTGAATTCAAAACTTAGAATACAATCCTAAGACTAACTTAACAATCTCATATAAGATCAAATAATTTAATTTCATATCTGCAATTATTTCTTTTTGTTAAAATACGTTAAATAAAATGAAACATAAGGTTTGTTCGTTTACAAAAAGTTGCTGCAAATTTGTAAAAATTTTCACTGGAAAGTGTTTATTAACTCACAAAATTAAAATTTGCAAGAAAGGAGCGTAAAAGGATTTAAAAAACTGAGATACAAAAAATTCTTACAAATGAATGAAGACGAAATACCTGGGACGTGTTATTATTTTTCCAGTAGGTATTGTCAAGCATAATAACAATCTATATTTGAAATTTTCCAAGCATGCCCAAAATATTGAGTTACGGGTAAAAAACCCGGTTTTTCGTACCCGTACCCAAGCTTATCAACCTCCAAGCAAGTTGAATATAAACCGATTATAAATTTATTTTTTTTTTATTCATGTTGGAATTGAGTTTTCTAAAATAATAGTCTCTCTGAAAACAAAAGTAATACTTTTTGGCCCTTTCCGATTTTTTTACTTAGACAGAGCCAAAATAGCTTAGTGCTGTAAAGTTTTTTCAGTGTAGGAGTCGTTTACGCGTATTACTTCCCAAAAAAAAATACACACTAGTAAAATAAACAATATTTATTTAGGCCGTTCTTTATTTGTTACACAATTCGCCAGCTCATTAAACATTATCAGCCCGTACATTTTAGCACGTCAATGAGAACGTAGTACATCAGTTATTTAGTCCAGTGAAGTGAAGGAATGTATGCGTGTTCTCATTTTAAATTTATGCTGTAGTTTATTAGATTTCGATAGTTAAAATTTTCTCCCTGCACTATTTTTGGCCACTTGTTGTTCTTAATTTGTTCGAACAGTCAAAAAAAAAGGAAAGGAAACGGAAATGAGGAGTATGCTTGCGTTGCGTGCCGATTGTAGATAATCAAATAAACACTTAAAATAAATGACTGCGTTGATTAACGATATGGAAATGGAGTTTTAAATACACATTAAATGTTGAAGAATATAAAAAAAAAAATTTAGTTTGAAATACAATATTTTTACATTATGAATATTAACAACGGCTAACTTGCTCAATGGCATGTCAGCTAATTGTTTTTGCTATCAGCATTTGCTTGCTTAGTAAAATTGTTTAATTCAATTTTTTTAACATTTTCTTTGTTTTATCTTAAGCAATTAAGGCATAAGTACTCATTAAAGTTCTTAAAGACGTTTTAGGTTTGTTTAAATACTAAGTGCCAGCAGTTATGATTTCCATGAAGTCAAATAAAATTAAAAATTTCGATTTCCAGTCGTCTTCTTAGTTTGGCAAAGTCAAAATAAATTGCCATCGAAAAGCGCTGTTAGATATTGAAATTCTTGCTTACTTATTCCTCCTAATTTATTTTAAAAATAAAAAATATCAATGATGTAAAAAAAAATTTTAAATGCAGATAATATCGAAACAAAATCTTTGAATCAGATTCTTTAATCAAAAAATACAAATCAGTCTCTATAAATTTCAATAGAGAAAAATATGAATGAAGCATTTTTCTTTCATAAAATAAATATATATATATTTATCGTTACCTTAATATGGAAAGATCCTAACATTAGATATCGAAGTATACAAAAAAATCGATTTGAAAAGAATAATGAGTTTGTATAATATGGAAAAAGAATACGCATGAAAGGCTAAAGAAAGGGCTCAATGCTTACTACGCATGCAGGACCTTCATGGGAAGGAATTGGGGTCTGCAACCGAAGATAGTAAACAGGATTTACACATCGGTTGTCAGACCTGTTATTTATTATGGTTGTGTGGTATGGTGGGAAACATTGAGGAAGAGGCAAGTCAGAGCAGATTACTGTCTAATTTTCAGAAGTGTGTCTCGCTAGACATCACAGGTGTTTAGAGGAGCACACCTCAGACTGCCTTGTACGTCATTTTTTACTAACTTCCTATACAGGACTTTGTCTCCTTAGGCTCGTAGAAACAGGTTTGTTGAGAACAGGCATAAAAGTGTGATCTTAAATGAGATCAGTTTTAGTGATCAGAGATCCGTAACCCCTGGTTTCACGGACTATAAGGTCGCTGAAATTGATTTTAGTAGAACATCCTTGGGTCAAATCCGATAAGCTATATGAGGGCAGTGCGGTCTTTACAGACAGCTTAAAAGGCACAGAGATGGTGTCTACATCTTGGAAACAAACATTCTTAGTTCTTGCAGACTACCAAATGAATGCAGTGTTTTCCAAGCTGAGATCTTGGCGATCCTAATTTCCACGGAATTGGTACTGAAGGTGGAAGGTAAACTTCTACGTCAACAGCCAGGCAGGGCTAAAAGTTTTGAAGGGATACAATGTCAAATCGAAATCAAATGTTCATGACTGTAGCAGAGCCCTCAACTTGCTTAAAAATAAATATAGTCTCCGGCTATGTTGGGTTCCTGGCCACAGCAGTGTTGAGGGAAATGAAACTGCAGATGAGCTGGCAAGAATAGGGTCGGAGTTAGATGAAGGAATGCGTGACAGGTCGGTAAAACTACCGACAGGTCATTACTACAGGGAACTCAGTAATTGGGTAGTGAGCACGACAAACAGTTCAAGACGAATTATGGAGGATTGTAGAGTCTCGAGGGCTATGTGGCCAAAACTTGACTCAAGAAGAATCCAAACTGCTACTGAACATGATAGGAAGGCGATACGAATCGTGGTAGGCGCGTTGATCAAAGTAAGAACCAGCATTTGAGAAACTGACACTCCAGATTTCTGTAGGATGTGCGGGGATGAAGAGGAAACAGAAATCCTTGAATATATTATCTGTCACTACCCGAAGCTGCAACTTCATAGGCTTAGATGGCTGAGCAGACGTTTCCATGAGAGCATTACTGATATCGGAAAATGTAAACTAGAGGACATCAGGGGCTTTATCATGGGAATTTAGTGGCTTAATGACCTTATAATAGGGTAACTTCCGGGTATAAATGCGGGTAAGTATTACTTTTAATGGGCAATAGAAGCGAACCACAATGGATATAATTTGGTCTTCGAGTGAAGGTGCGTTTTTTGGCACAACCTTTCCTAACCTAACCTTTGTTTGTGTGTGTATACTTACATCGATGAAAGGTACATATACTCGTATTAGTAGTACTTTTGGTTATTTAAATCAAATTTGAGTTATTAATTTTCATAAACTTTTCCATCAGCAATGTGTGAAACCATTAGAAATTTGATTTACTTTGTGCGTGAAATTGAGTGATTAAAAATAAATTGTTGGCCATGAAATAAATTTAAATTGAATTATGAATCATAAATGTCGGAAGCTAAAAAACACTCACGGGTACATCTCTTATTAAAAGTAATATTTAAAACAACTTCTTTAAAAAAAAAGTTTACTAAAAAAATAATGAAAACACTATTTTCAAATAATTGTATGCTATTGTTTGTTAAACACATTCAATTTCAAACAGGAAACTATTAAATAATTTCCGGTTTTTCCGGTAAAGTATATTTTAAGTTTCTGCCTGCATGTAAGTAAGAAACAAAGAAAATAATAAATGCAACAACAAAATATTTTTAAGGCAAGAACATAATAACTTTGGAAAGCGCCTATGGGAAGCCTTAAAAGTTATAAAACTGAAAACAAAAACTCTAAGAAGTTCAAATAAGCCGAGCGACCACTAATAGTTGCTTTTCGTAAGAAAAAAGCAGCAAAACAAGCTTTTAGTCCATCTTAAATCTAATAAATTTTAAATATTTTAAACTTTATTTTTGGTATTTTTTCTATTTTTTAAGGCGATTTCTTCGGTAGCTTATTTGTGTTTTATAAACTTTAGTGTCTTAACGGCCTTCAAGCGTAATAAGCACAACATCCCTTTCAAACATAAATATTTTATTATATAGTCATGTGAGTGTGTGTGTGTGTGTGAGTGCGCAAGCATTGTCGTATAAGTTGGTACACTTTCCAAGATGCGTCTGCATTAAATTTGTTAATGTTTGAATAAACCGAATACAGTAGCTGGCAGGTTTAAATGGCAAAGTTTACACAAAGTACGATATAAGAAAACTTTTGCAATAAGTTACAGCTTCTACTGTCTTCGAAATGTTAGTGAGTGTGTGTGTGTACATTTTGAACAATTCTTTTGAAATTCTTTGTTTCTTTTTTCTTCTTCTTGATGGCATTACGCTGTGTTTGCATCATGGGAAATCATTTGGCTACTTATATCCGTTTCCGTTTTTGTTTCTATCTTGTGATTACAATTTTTTTCTCTTTCGTATGCAACTTATTTGTGGCATTTGTGTATATTTCGCTTTGTTTCTGCATCAGCACAACCAAATGAGCACAACTACAAAATGTTTTTGTCAGTTGTGGATTTATTTTAATTTTTCGTTCTTCACTTGGATTTTATTATTGTTTTGTGTTATTTTTTTTTTGCAATTTTTGGATTTAAAACACTCAAAGTAAACCCTGTTTGGAATTTCAGTTTGTTGAGCAACAAAAAATTACTTCTCCCATTAGTTTTTTTCTTTATTTTCAAATAGAGAGCCTCAAAGGAAGTTAAGAACTTTTTGTGGTTAGTTACACAGTTTATTTTTATTTTGTTTCTTTTTGTGAAATTTTATTTAAGTTTTTTTTTTCAACTTTAGAGATGAAGTTATATTTTTTATTAAGTTTATGTGTTATTTTATTTAAATGCAGACTACAAAAAGGAGAGTTATTTATTTTGTATATTATAAAAGGAAAAATAAATTGGTTGGAGGCAACGAAGCAAGGTTGGGTTACGTTGAAGAGTAAATTTATATAAACTACTTTGTGCTTTTTACATAAAGATATAATCTAAGTTTATAATATGAATTATAAAAACTTATTACTCCTTTTAATCCATTAAATACTTACACCTAACTAAGTAACAGAAACTGATGAGTAAAATAGAAAACTTTCCGATAAAGCTTTATCTTTACTAAATACATGTACAATTTAATTAAATTAAATTAAATTAAATAAAATTAAATTAAATTATATTAAATTAAATTAAATTAAATTAAATTAAATTAAATTAAATTAAATTAAATTAAATTAAATTAAATTAAATTAAATTAAATTAAATTAAATTAAATTAAATTAAATTAAATTAAATTAAATTAAATTAAATTAAATTAAATTAAATTAAATTAAATTAAATTAAATTCTATCTATCTATTCCATCCGTTGCACTTTGTGTGACATATTTCGAAAAGTTTCTATTAATTGAGAAATTTTTTTTACTTAGGAAAGAATAACCATAAAATAATGTAATATATGTATAAGAAACAGCGAAGTATATTTATTTAATTTATCAAGAATTTTTTCTTGCATTTCGTTCCTGCGTAAGGAACTATTTAGTAGACTTCAAGCTAAATTTTTTAAATAATTGGTATTTTATTGAGAATCTCCTACACTAACGTTTAAAGCTCAAAAGTCTAAAACCAAAAGATTTGCAAAACAAGATTTTGCTTCCATTTTTCATTAAAATTTTTTTCCAATTTTACATTAAAGAATGATTGTCAAATAAATATACTGGCACAAAAGATCCATCAGGTACCGCAGTTCTGGTCTGTGGACCATATATTTCCTCTATTCTTAATACTATTCGGTACATATTATATTAAAATTAATAATATGAGACTGCTTATTGCAAAAAAAAATTGTGAAAAATTAAAGATAAATGCAAAATGGAATAAAAATGCTTGGTTTAAAAAGACTTTGGTTTCAGGCTTTCATACTTATTATTATACACGTAACTCTCAATAAAATATTAAAAGTCTTACTATAAGAATATTAAGTTGTTTAGCTTATTTCAAACAAATTTTGCTTGAAGTCTTTCTTAAGTAGAAACAAAGTGCATATAGACAGACGGTGCTTCATCAACAAAACTAACAAAATTTACACGTCCTTCATAATACTTCATGAACTAAAAAAGTTTATTCAAAAAATTTTTATTTAAATGACGAATCCAATTTACTTTTACGGGGACCACAAAAATAATAAAATAAAAAATAAAATAATTCGATATTTAATACGTATGGAAGTTGCTTACAAATTTCCCTTCCATCCTTCAAGCAAGTTTATCGCAATAAATAAAAAAATAAGTTTCAGCTCACTTGAGTCCTAATAACAGGCCTTATTGTGTTATCGGAGAGTAGTAAAGAGTTAATGGTGTTTAGTCTGAAATACGCGACGACTTGGTGAAAATTATATGGAAAGCAAAAACAAAATTTCATAAATGCAAAAAATTTGTTTTTGTTTATCATACAAAACTGGCTGTATGAATTATCGCCCAAAACAGCTAAATGAAGGAACGTCCAAAATTGTTGGGTAATTAGTCATTGTGAAGAAATACCCAAAAACAGTGCCCGATCGCCCAAAAAATACGAAGAATAACCCAAAAGTGTAAAAGGAATAATCTCCCAAAGTTTTTTGGGCGTTTATTCATTACGTACAATCACCCGAATTCGGAATGAATATTCGCCCAAAATTTTTTTTTTGGGTTCTTTAACATTTTGCGAAAATTTGGCAATTAGTCATTATGAACAAATACCCAAATATTTAAAAATATTGAGTCGCCCAAAGTCGATGAACAATCACTCAATTTTTTCCACAGCAATTTTTGGGCGATGCAAAATTTTTGTTTTTTGGGCGATAGTAACTTGGACGATAATTCGTACAGCCTAAAAAATTCGCGGTTTCTAAAAGAGCGAGAAACGCGATGAAATTCTCATGTATATCCTGAAATGGATCATAGACTCTAAGATGAAGGAAGAAGCGGAGGAAAGTTGGCGTGCGACGAAAACTTGCAAAACTTCTAAAATCATGTGGAGCTCCTATGATCCTAAATCGACTAAATTCCTTTTATTACTAACGAGAAGCGACTGTAGACTTCTAGTGGGGGTATTAACTGGACACTGCTAGACGGCTTCGTATGCCGTCAAAATAAAATAGATAATTGACGGTACCTGCAGAAAATGTAGGGAACACGGAGTATTGGAGACAGTAGAACATCTACTGTGCCACTATCCGGCTCTAAGCCGCACTAGATTTTACTGTCTTGGTGATCACACTTTTCGAAGTCTTGAACTCGTATCGGGAATGGAAATGTGTAGACTGCTAAGGCTTGTTAAATCTGTGTGGAAGTCATTCGATACAGGCAGCACGAACTAGGCTGCCATACTTACAGGTTTCTTGTCATCTGCTGGTATCGCTAAGGATCAATACTGGTCTATGCGAGGTCCCTGACCAACCACACTAACCTAACCTAACCTCATGTATATTTTATTTTTTGTTTTTGTTTAAATCGAAATTTTCACTTCTTCATCGCGTTTTCCAGAACATCCACCAATATACACAAGTACAGATGATGAAGTGTCAGACAGATAGAGATCGCAGCTTAATTAATTTTTATTTTCGTTACTTTAACTCTGCTTTTGTGGGTATTGTTAATTAAAATAATATCGTTACAGCGCCTCTGTAGTTAAGTAAGCGTATTACTCTAAGCTTTAACACCGTTTTTTGGTTAGTTACCTTACTTCGTAGATGTCAAGATGTATGGCTGGCTGTAGCCAGAAATCTTACTTTCGTTCTAGGAAACCATCATTTGCTATCTAGTCATTGCAATAAATACTTTAGCTAAGTGCACCCTGCGGCTGTAATTTATAATTTTAAAATCTTTTTGTAATATTGTAAAGACTTTGACAAAGATGCCTGCCTTGATTTCTTCATAAGTTCAATATAACTAAGCTTTGCTATGTCACATTTTTCTTATACCCTCTTAAAGTTATGTTCAAAGTATTTTTCAAACAACTAATAAACTTTACTGTATAAATAATATCTGAAGTGCTCCACTCTGGCAATTTAAACAAACAAATTAAAATTTATATATCTCTCTATTTTTTTAAGATTTATTTTTATATCCTTGAGTTATTTTATAAATTAAAAATCGTATTCTTGACTGCTTACAAATCACAACAACAACAAATTTATTTCATAATCTTTTGCACATTCATAAATAATTTTTTTAATTTATTTATTTATTACCCATATGATGCGTTAATAAATTTTAATAAAATTTTCAATTTAACTAAAGACATTTCAAGGCATGCATGTACAAAACGTGCTTGGGTATGTGTATGTGTATGTGTATGTTTTTTTTTTGTATATGCATGTGTGTTTGTATGTGCGTGTGCGATATTATCTATAAAGTCTAGATAAAAGTGCAAATGGCAAAACTTTAGTTTTATTTCAATAATTTCTGTTTTACTGTTTTAATATATTCTCGTTTTCAGTCATTGTTGCTGTTATTGTTGTTGCTGTTGCTGTTGCAGTTGCAGCTTTGTTGCATACACTGCTAAAGTTGGCTGTAGTACATACATGTTAAAACAAAAAAATATTGCATACTTAGCACAAAATGAACTTAAAACATGAAACAAAATTTATGAATGCAACTAATTGCATTCACCAATTAATTTATGGCAAAAATATTAAACGTTTTTCAACAGGAGTGAAAGCATTAAATTCATCGTATTTTTTCATTTCATATTCGTTACACATTTACCATAACTTGCTCCAGGAGCAAAAGGATAATGTTTTTAACACAATAGCAACAACATACATACATACATATATTATTTATTATAAGTACAAAATTTTAACAGAAAAATACAATAAACGAATATTGAGACACAATGCCAATATTCGGGCATTTCGCATGAACATACAAAAAAAATTTAAAAAATAAGAATTAATAGCTGAAACAGCAACATTAAAAAGTCACATTAATGCATAAGCTGCATGTACAGTGGGGGCAAAAACTAAAGGGCAGTTAGTACTATAATATTGTCTGGAGTATATTTATCACTTTTTTCTCCATTTTGCTATTGCTTGTAATCATTTTATATAGAAATAGTTTTAAAAGATTTCGATATTTGTGCTACCTAATCCAGTTATTGAGAGTTGCTACAAAGAAGTTTGAAAATGAAAAAAATTAAAGTTTAATACCAACCTTTAGCATTTAAGTAGCTAGGTTACATGTATAATAATATTTCTTATACACGCCAAGAAAAAATATGGTTGAAGTAACCACAATCAAACAGCAACATACTATGATTGAATTATATGGTTGCAGTCAAATCAGATTATTGTCAATAAAAAAGCAAAGTTTAAATAATATTATTATCTGTGTCGTAGTATTGTACAAAGTTATCACGTTTTGGTTAAATATGACAACACTATTATTAGATGTGACTAAAATATAATTGAGACTTACCATACCATTTTCTAATATTATAATAATATTGTCAAATACGACCACAGTATTATTTTATATAATAATAATATTTTATGTTTTTAATCATATATTGGTAGATCTTCTGTCTAAAACAGCTGTGCGAAATAAAAATAAAATAATATTTTGGAAATAAAATGTAGATATGTATATGTTTACTTACATGCACCAAATACAGACACGTCTTTATAAAGAAATATATGTACCCTTTTGTTTATACTTCATCCATTTATTTATTTATTTAACACTTTGCTTGTACTACCGACAACTTACAAACGAATCACTGAACTGACAGAAGATGTTTTTGAAAAAGATTTTTTTTAAACTTAATATAGTATGGTTCTGGAAACCATTATATTGTTATTAACATTATATTATTTTTACATAATAATACAAATTATGTTGTAGTAATAAATCTTTAACAAAACTGTATTGTTAAAGTCTAACCATATCACACTTTTTATGAATATAATAATGTAATTATTAAATTCAAACATTACTTTGTTTATCGTAATGCAATTAATGTTTAAAATAACAATAACTTGATTTCAACGACCACACATTTGCTTCAGAGATCATAATATTGTTTCCTCAACTATGCTACAACCATATCTTTGCTTTGCGTGTATGTATTGCTTATGGAGGTTTAAAATGAGATTTCTTGAAGTTTTATGAATATGGTTTCGTTCTTAATACTTGTTTTAGGTTTTGTTTTAAGTAGGCCAGAAGTATGTCTACTAAAAGAAAAAGTGAATTGCAAAATAATAATACACTTTACACCTTCGGGAACGGTAATTTTGTACCTTCTGTTACTGTGCATGCGTAATGCTAGGAACACAACTGGTACGAACAACGAATTTCGTTCACGTCAACGAATTCGTCGATACGAGTACGCTGCGTGAATTCGTCGTGTGAAGCACAATAACGACGAACTTACTCAGCGAATTACTCTCTTATAATTGATCAAGTTGGTTATTGTGTGCGCAAAGAGAAAGTGAAAGTAGTTTTTTCGCCGTTTGTCGGCGTACAAAATAGAAATAAATCTATATGAAAGTTCGTGACGCATAACAAATTTCGTTCGACGGCGTTATTGTGTTCATTTTCATATGCACAAATGTATTTAATTTTTTATGACGAAAGTTCGCACCGAAAAATTTGTCGTTCATCCCAGTTATGTTCCTAGCATAAGCCATCAGGAACAAAGAGAGTTAATCGAAAAATATCGAGCCTTTTATTCGATTTTATTGTAAGCGACATGTTATCGAAAATAGACTTTTTATTGGAATTAAAATTTTATGGGCGTACCCGTATTTTCGAATTATTAAAAATGCCAAAATTTTTGATATTTTTTTAAGATACGGGCTGTAAAATTTGATCGTAAGCGATAATTTACGTACAAAAACTTATATGAATATTTAACAAAAAGAAATTCTCCTGAAAAATTTAATTTTTACCACTTACGATTAAATGGAAAATAAGGTCCGATATGTGTGAAAAAGAGTGTAAATTAGTTATTTCAGATTTCTAAAATTAATCCAAATAAAATGATAGATGAATAAAAAAAAATCAAAACCATACGAATCATTAAATTCATTACAAAAACAAGGTTAATTTAACATTTTTCGGCAATAAGTAATGTTCAATGAAAATGTTTCCATATTTATTTGTATGTAATTTCTCGACCTTATTTTTAGTATGAATTAGTGTAATCTTATGTTTCTTTTTTAAATAACTTTATTTCATGTTGATCTTATGTACCAGTACTGTTAAATCAGAATGAAGAAACATGATAAGTTAAATGAATTGGATCCTGAAAAAACACGAAAACCCATCTTGAATAAAGTTATTTCAATTTAAAAACAACAAAAATTTAATTTAATGCAGTCATTTAATTTTTATTGATTTACCCCGAAGCACATTTAGTTTTAATCGCAGCCAGGCAAAGCAACTAAAAAGAGGTTGAAAGATGTGACATTCATCCAAACATACACACACAATAACAATTATCACTGAAAATAAAATTTCAGTGAACAACTTTTTTCTTTGATTCATTAAGCTTCTTTATTGAATTTATTTTCAATAAACGTGCATACAATTTTATTTATCAATAATGCAAAAATCGTCATCACAAAATATTCAAAAGATTTTTTATTGAATCAAAGATTTTCTTATTCAAATATCAAATTAATTTTTTCTGTGTACGTAATGACTGTGTGGCACAGGCATCAGAAAAATGTTCGTATATTTGGCTTCCCAGGCTGAAATTTGAATTCGAACTTCAAGCGTAACAGTGAACGCACAGTTTCAACAATCTTAAATATTCTTTAGAAATACATTAAGGGCCAATTACACCAACTCTATTTAAATATTAATTCATATTTAAATTACTATTTTCATTAATTTTTTTATGGAAAAATTACTTTTAAATATGAATTGATATTTAAATAAGTTGCTGAAGTTGAATCTTAATAAATACTATCATGAATTAAATTTTAATTCAAGTTATAGTTTTTTTAATAACAAACGCAAACTGCGAAGCTTCTCGGGCTTGTCTGCAGAAACATCCAGAGCCTCCGCCAGCAATCGAATCCGCGATCGTCCGACTACAAGACAAGTATACAATAAGTATACAACAATAAGTTTTCATTGGTAATTCGAAAAAAAAACAACAACAAAACAAGAACAAGTCACACAACTGGGTTCAACAGCTCGTTGGGTGGTTATTGGTTTGCCGCGATAATAATGTATTTTTAATATACTGTGCGGCAAAGCAGTAACCACCAATAAAGTAAACACCAACACACTGAAAGAGCAACACAATATTTCTAATAATGTTTATACGATTTCCAGTCAACATTTTTGCTCGGTTTGTATTCTTTTCTGCCACCAATATGATGCTTTGTAGCTTTACTCGAGAATGTTTTGATTGAAGTCTACTAATGAGTTTCTTAAGCAGAAACGAAATGCTTACTAACGTTGCTTAGTCAACAGAAAACAGTATTAATATTTCATAATAAAACACTTAATTTTCATATTTGAGCTATTCCCAGAAATTCCCAGCCAGCAGCAGAAAGGAATGAAACTACTGGGATTGACATAAGTTTTTTCAATTGGTATAAGTATAGGCCTGATTTCTGGTTGGAATAATTATTGCACTAAATAACGGAAAATCGTTCAGAAGTAGATTTAAATTATAAGAATTACAAAAGTTGAAAAGCGATTTTTTTAAGTTAATGTAATCTTTTCCATTAAATATCTAATTTAAAATATATACATATATATATATCGAACAACATCCATCTTAAATTAAAAGAAAACCCATTTAAAATTAAAAAAAAACTACTGATAATTTTTTCTGTGAATGTAAAAGTTCCTAAAGTGTACAACGTAATATACGAGTAAGTTTCAGCTACAAAATCTCATCTGATTCTTTAATTCTTGCAGGTAGCACAATTTTCTTTTTAACAAAAAAGTGTAAGAAACATTATTTTTGAGTACACTGTAAAAACAACAACTATTTTATTGTAAGATTACTGATACTCAGTGTTTACACTCTTATTTTGCATGATACATATGTGCGTATCTGTAGAAGATTTTAAAAGCCTGCAAAAGCACACAAACATAAATTCTTATAGTCACAGAGCTTGATATAACGGAAACGGAAATTAAGCAACATAAAATCCATTGCTGTCAACATTGCGACATTTTTCTTTTAGCTTTTTCCATTGCTTTTAAAGGCCATAACATTATTTTCTTTTCATTTTCTTTTTTATTGCAAATAATATAAATAAAAATATCTATACACAAAGTTAAATTCATATTTTTATTAAAAACTACAACAACACATACACACTCTTACTCATACGTTTACTAGCAGATATTCTCTTATCCATAAATGCGTATTAAAAGTTTGTGTGCATGCATATGTGCACACAAACATGTACTAGATATGTATGTGTGAATGTGTGTGTGTGTGTGTGTGTGTGTGGGTATACATATGTATATGAACAATTTTTGCAAGCTCACTTGTATTAATAATGCAGTTTGAATACACATATTTCTTTGTATTTTACACAAACAAATAAGCATTTTTTGTTAAATATAATACCATAATAAACATCCCCATGATACATGAATGCATAAAATAAAATGAAAATGCAATCATCTTTAATGAAAGGGTTAAACAAAATATAGTGTAATTTTATAGCAGTTAAAATTAGATTAGATTAGATTCTAAATATAAAATTTATTAAGATTAAAATAAATACATATATTTAATTAAATAATCCATTTCAATAAAATACATTTCTGGCTTATTTCATCAGGCATCTACATACATTTGTACATATGTATATGTGTAAAGAAATATGTATGTACATTTAGTCTACCTAAAAATGTGTTTATATGTACAACTCTAATAATATATTTCCACCTGAGCTCAATCTACCACACACAAAGATTTCGAGCAAAATATAACTGATTTTTACCAGATTTGCCATACATTTCAAAATTTAGTTTGCTACTAGATTTTGCCAAAAACTTTCAAAATCTTATGATACAATTATGTTTTTCTACTAAAAAAAAAATACTACCCTGCTGAGGCAAAACTTGGCAGCACAGCTACTGGTGCAGCAATTTAAACGTCAAACTTCAAATACAAAAATTATTTGTTGTTAATTAATTTTTCATTCAAAGTTTGAGAATTAAATTTTATGCTGCATAAACATCATAAATGAAGATAAGAAACTAGATTACTTAATGCGCTCTTCATATATTTTGTAGATTTTGCTATCAAAAATATTTTAAAACAATATTTCTTCTTGTGCAATTTAATAGTGTTTTCACTATTAATTAAAGTTGGTTTTAACATTAAATACAATTTTATGGTCAAAAAATTTTGTTTGTTTAACATATTTGATCAAAAATAGAAAGTGGCATTTTTATATTTGTTAAATGCACAGAAAAAGTAAATAGTACATGAAACTGTGTAAAGTATTTCACATTAAATGTCGATTTTTAAAAAGTTTGTAATTAAAAATCATATCAAACAAACTTATCAAAAATACATTAGACAAAGTACAACTGTATCATGATTTCCATTCTTGGTTCTGATATGAATAAAATTTGTTTGCAACTAAAGCGTTACAAAAAATTCCGGATGTTGTAGATTTTGGAGTCATGAAAAATATTTCTAGAGATTTAGTTCATGTCGAAGCTTCCTTAGATCTCTCCTCCGATCACTCTCCCACTATCGTTACAATCTGTAACCCACTAAGAAGTGATTTACCTCACCCATATATGAAGATGATCAATCGTGTAAATTGGCTGAGATTCAAAAAATATCTTAGTAGTCATTGCACGGAAAACATAATGCTAAGAACATGCGATGATATTGAATCTAACATTGCAAATCTTAACGAAAATATAAAGCAGGCTGCTGAACATGCTTCTACCTCCCACCCGCAGACTGGGTTCAATAGAATATATTCTACGGATATTGAACGTCTCGTAAGTGAAAAAAGAAGAGCTAGACGGGAATGGCAACAGCACAGATCGCCCCAGCATAAAATCAGATTTAAAGAGTGCTTGCATATGAAAAAACTGCATCTCTTAAAAATTATCTAGAAAATCTCGATGTCACACCAGCATCTAATTACTCTTTGTGGCGCGCTGCGAAAAAGCTTAAAACACCTCTGCGCACTTCTACCGGAGGTTGGGCAAGAAGTGATACGGAAAAAGGTAACTTGTTTGCAAAGCATTTAAAATCCGTATTTACCCCAAACAGATGTACTGCTGCTGTTGATTTACCGAGTGTAGTTGCTCTACCTCCTCGACCCTTAAAGTTTAAGATGCGTGACGTACAGAAACTAATTGCTGAACTTAACCCGAAGAAAGCTCCAGGTATTGATGGAATTAGTAACAAGATGCTGATGAATTTGCCACGTATGGCAATTAGAATCCTTCTATTTATTTTTAATGCCATATTAAGACTAGAGTATTATCCACACCTCTGGAAGCTTGCCAAGGTCAAAATGATTCCAAAGCCGGGCAAAGACCTTACCAAGGCTGAATCGTATAGGCCAATAAGTCTACTATCAACAATGTCTAAACTTTTCGAAAAACTGCTCATGATAAAATTGTCCCCAATTCTAATTGGTAGTGGGTGCATACCAGACCATCAGTTTGGTTTTAGGAGTCAGCATAGCACCATTGAACAAACGCATAGATTGGTTCAATTTATAAGAAGTACATTTCAAGAAAAGAAATATCATAAAGTATGGCATGAAGGCCTTATTTTAAAATTGAAATCATAAATTTTCTGAAGCTATTGGAAAGTTATATTACTACCCGGAAGTTCACGGTTGTTGAAGGAGACTTCATGAGTGTGCCCGAATCTATATCATCCGGTGTGCCACAGGGGAGCATATTGGGGCCAGTTTTGTATTTGATTTATACTTGTGATATGCCTTTGAGCAGCAATATCCATACATCTACATTTGCCGATGATGAAGCCTGCCTTAGTATGCACGAAAACCCTCACGAGGCTTTCCGATATCTACAAGAACATATTACACAGCTGGAACTATGGTTAAACTTATGGAGAATTAAAGTTAACGAACAAAAGTGTGTTCAGCTAACATTTACCCTGCGAAGAGATACTTGTTCCCCAATTCGAATCAACAATCAAGTTGTTCCTCAACATTTACATGTAAAATACCTTGGTATACACCTTGATCGACGGCTTACATGGAAACACCATATTGACTCAAAGCTAACACAAATGAAACTTAAATTAACTCAGATACATTGGCTGCTTGGTAGAAATTCAACACTCAGTCTAGATTGTAAACTTTTAATATACAAGTCGCTTTTGAAACCCATATGGTGCTACGGAATACAGCTATGGGGCACTGCTTCAGCTTCCAGTATAGAGAGAATCCAACGAAGGCAAAACAAGATTTTAAGACTAATAACATCGGCTCCATGGTATATCAAAAATTCAATTTTACATCGTGATTTAAATATGCCACTAGTGACTGAAGAAATTAAAAAATACGCAGGCAAATACTTAACAAAACTCGAGTCTCATCCTAATCCACTTGCTCGTAACATCTTGAATTTTACTGGACACATCCGCTTAAAAAAGAGGGACACTAATACTCAACACTCCAGATGAAACAGCTTGAAAATATTTTTGTGCTTAATACGATATTTATGTATTATTGATTACTATCACTAAGTTTATGCCTGACACTGGTTGGGCCTAATTATTATATCTAGATTTAAGATTTGAAAACTTATTGTTAGTTAAATTTTTGAAGATACAATAAATAAATAAACGCATGAAAAAAAAACTAAAGCGTTCATTTAATTTTTCGTATCTGGTAGAGAAATTTTGTAAATTTCTGCCTTACACTCTCGTTGTTAGTTTCTGTTAGGAAAGTAAATGCACACAACTATGAAGACCCTGTTAGATAAAAGATAATTAAAGAAAAGAAAAATTTGAAAAAATTATAAATGAAAATAACTAACAAACTCAAATCTAATAAAGTAACATAATTCCATAAAAAAAAATTACGAAATAGAATAATGAAAAATTTTGGAAATTATAAATGCAACGACGTTACCAAAAATATTATATTTTCTTCTGCGCAAATAATTTTATTTAATTTTCCTCTTTTTTATGAAACATGAAATATTGTTTGTCTTTTTTTTTTTTGTGTGTATTAAAAATATAAATAAAGTAAAATTTATGATCCATACTCGTATTGCATTGAGCTTAATATTAAACAAATACATGCACAAACAAAAATACAGCGTGTGTATGTGTAATTTGCGTTTATGTACATATATGTATGTATGCTAGTATGCATGTGCATACGTGGACATACCCTGCAGTCGGCGTAGCTAGCGAATGTCTAACATGGCGAAGAGATTGGCAGTAGTTAATTTGCCATCATATGCATAACCAAACCTTCGTTAGTGTTTTCGCTAATGAATACAATTGGTTTTTCTATTGATAACACAAAAGAATGATTCAACCTTTTAGGAAATAAAAGGCGAACATTTTGTTCATGTGAAATATTTTCCGTGAACAAAAAATGGTGAAAAAAATTAAAGAATAATAACGCAAACATTGGCGATCACAATTTGGGGGAAAGGGAACACATTTCATGTGAACTTTTATCCCCGATAAGGGTGATTAATACATTTTTCAATTAATTGTTCTTTTTCTTTTTTATGCAACGTTTTAATTTACTTCTGCTGCTCATTTTATTTTTCTAAAAGAAAAGCACTTTTTTCACTAAAAATTACACATTCACTGACCACGAACTTCTAATTGTAACTGACGCCATCACAAAATCAAAATAATTGTGTGCTTAAAATAATTTTGTTCTTTTTGATTTTCTTTGCAACAACAGCACAGTTTTTTTCCATGAGTGAGAGAGTCAAAAGGCTAACTTTTGCATTACTTGTAGCTAGTGTAGTAGCTAGTTGATTTTTCTTTAGGGAAATACTTAACGATTTGGAGTCAATTTCTACTTTTAAAACTGGAGGGTATATACAAACGTTGATACTTATAAACAACAAGTAAGAGTGCTATATTCGGCTATGCCGAATCTTATATACCTTTCACGGACTTATCTATGTACGTATAGAGTATATACCTACATATGTAAGTATATAAAGACATATTTGTTTTGTAAAAAATGTGCATCATTTATTTTTTGCTCTAGAAATTTATAGTGAGTGACCTAATGGAAATTTTCCTTTAAAGAATCTAATAATGAAGTTATGGGCCATTTAAATCTCATCACTTTTGTGACACTCCCCTAATGCACAATTATTGTATAACACAGTGCAACACGAAAATATATAACCATATATGATTGCGATGTTGATCTTGAATATGAAGTTTATTTTTGTGAAACAATTTTAAATGTTTTTTTTTTTATTTTATATGTTCACAATTTTTGTTTTTTATGTCAAGAGCTCCAGCTTTGCCTCAGAGTACATCAAAATTCCGAACGGTTTGCAATATATGAGCCTGAGAAAATACAAAATTGAGACCGAAGCCCCAAATCTTTGGTGGCCCATAAAAAAGTGCTCGACTTGGGGCAAAACTGGGAGACAAGGGTCTTTTTTTTTTTTGGTCTTTTATCACTATATTTTAATGACTTAAAAATTTACACACAGTGTAATAATGCGTAATTGCTTTAACGAATAAATATACGATTATTTTGTTTAATTGATAATTGGAATAAAATACAAAATTTAAAATTAAATACTTGTTATTCATAAGAAACGATATTTTATGCTTTTTTTTTTTTTTTGGTATTACCTATACAAAAACGAAAATGTTGCTGAAGTTTTTTTTTGTAGCTGGCAGAACATGTGAATATGCAAATCTATAAAATTTGAAATATTATACTCTTTCTTTTATAAATTTGTAAATAAAATGTGCTGTTGCTTGGTTACAGCTGACAGTAGTAACAATGAGACTTATTTTCTTTTCTATTCAATAAAATGTATATCGTTACTTGAAGCGCGAAACGCCCTGACTGATGTTTATATAATTTTACAGGAGACGGAACAAACATGCTAAAGTTTCGAATTTCTCCAATTTAATGAAAAACACTCCGAGGAATTAGTTTCTGTATAAAAATTGTGTGTGTGTGTATAAGATTTTAAAAATTATATTATTTAAGGCTTTTTGGTTCGTATTCGAAAGTTTATTAAATTTAATATTTTAAGTAAAAGTTGCTTTCGTTGACTATTAAACTGCTCGTGGGAAATGTTTTTACTTGGAAAAACAGACACAATTCGCATTGATTGTTCATGTGGTTTCCACAGGACCAGTAATTCGATGACTTAAATAGATTTATGATTATTGAATGTAAAACAGCTGCACTATCATTTGCGTTATTTTCATTTGCGTTAAAATCCCCTGCTCAATAAAATTTTTTTGATATATTTGGCAAATTTTCCAATCATTTTTGCAAAAAACTTAAATTTTTCAAATATTATCCCCTTTGTATTGTTCTCTACCTGTTTTGGGTGGGTAAATAATGCTACTTGAACGTATGCATAAATGTATCAACATTTCGTTCAAGCCTAACGTTGATAGAAATATTTGCCTGTCGATTTGGATACGATTTCAGTCATGCTTTAAAAAAAATAGTACTTTGTGGCAGAGCGTTTTTAGTTTTCAAGCGTAAAAGGTTGTCTATCTAAAGATGTAATAAGGTTTGTTACGTAAAATATTTTGCTTTCCCACACGAGATTTTTCAAAAAGAGTCAAACATTTATTTACGAATAAGTTCGGTTTTATAATAACTTACAGCCAGTTTTTAGACGACTACCTAAGAAATAATGTACATAGAACAAGCCACGATTTTATCATGCGACTAACAGCCTGTATGTGTAAGACATATATTAAAGGAGATTTTATATCCGAGACACAGTCCTTTGTCTGAAATTTAGTCTTAAATTATAACGAAAAAAATGCCGACTTAGCTCATTCACACAACTTCAATAGAAAATTGTGTAGAACGTAGCTAATTCACTCACCTTCGATAAAAATTATGTTGTACCGGGTAGTAAAAAATAAATAAAAATATGAGATTTATAGTAGATTTTCTACAAATCTATAGAAAAATTAGATTTTGTTTTGTATGGGGTTATCTAGTGAAAAGCAACAAGATTTAGCTCGGAATCTCATAAGTACAAGATTTTTAGACAATGTAAATACTTCATTAAACAAATTTAATTGTATTTTAAAAATGTTATTATTATTTTTTGAAGAACAAATAGTATGATTTTTCTGAACAGACAAGTCGTGATATTCAAACCAAAATAAATTTACAGCTTTAACCTTTTTTAATAAAAATCCGCAACAGTCGCGCGTCTGAAACCCAAATAAAGAAGAGAAAGTCTGATCTGTTAGAGCTTATTATCAATGAGTCGCGTTCTAAGAACAGCTTGTTGATTTTGTATATCAATTGTGTAAATGTTGTATACACCAGCAAATAGTTAAATATTTTTGTATTTTATTTGCAATAAATTCGCTATTTTTGTTCGTCGAAGTATGATTTTGTTTGTCATGATGTACTTTGGTGAGAAACATCGGAATTTATAAAATAGTTGATTCTGCATTTTTTGTTAGTTAGCGCATTTTGCGTTTTAGATAACAATATTTGCTTCAGATGTAACAAGCGCACATACATAAAGTATTTGCAGTTTTCAATTTTATTTCAATTTCAAGGAATTGTAAAATTTTTTACGGTCGATTTCATAAGGCCAGCATCGTATCAAATGATTTTTACACTTCGCTCTTTTATTGTAACAGAGTAATAACTCAGAAAAGCTAGTTTTAAAGAAAATAACTCTAAGGCTTTCAATTTATATACAACTCAATGATGATATTAAAATAAATGTTATTCGCTCGAGAGACCATTGTACTTGAATGATTGAATTAGTTAATAATGCGGCAACTACAGGCCACTGTCATCGAAAAAGATCTATATAAAGCAAATGTCGCCAAATTTTCAAATTGTTTATTATCTCCTTTCTTAAAAATTGATTTTATTATAGACAATTTCCACTTCACGGTGACTTTGGCTTGGTTTCAGGCCATAGTTATGACTACTGATGTATTTTAAAAATTCTGCAGCGATTTCGTCAGGTTTAACACCTTATGCTTTAGTTCGTTTATAGATTTTGGGTTGTTAGAGTTTTCGGTTTCTTCTGATAGATGAAACTAAATTGTGCTTGCATTGAGATCATCATTCAGCCATGATGTCTTAAACTATTTCTGTATTTATCTTTATTATACATTATTGGGCAAACTTTCCCACCTCTAAGCTTTTTAATTAATCTGGTCCTGGTATCTCTGGTATCTCTTAAAGCTTGTAATCCAAAAAAGTTTCTAAGCAAAACATGTGAAATGCTTGCCATTCAAAATTTTTATTAACAAAGCAAAAGACAAAATTTACAAATTTGAATTAAGTCAGCCTTGCAGCTAAAAATTTGATTGCTTCTAAGGCTTTTCAGCTAAAAATTGGTTTATAGATTAAACATATGAACGTGTATGTACATGTGTATGTATATTAGGGCGGGTCGATTTGTATGGAGGCAAAAAATCGCTTAAATTACAAGGAAAATCGTATTGTAGGGACCAAAATAAGAAACTTTGCCGAAGGAACCATACCTCTAAAATGTATTTTGATGTCCCGACTTTTGATCCGAAGGGTCAAATTGTGAAAAATCTCACTTTGACCCATTTAGAGTTCCTCCATCGAGTCAAAATGTATGACCGACCACCACTAATTTTGGAGGGCCGACCCTCCTATGCCAGTGGCACACTCACTGGAACCACCCCTGGGCGGTTCCCCATAGAGAGCGTTCGAAATTGCCAAGACTGTAAAGCAAAAAAGACTTCAAACAATAATTTTTTTTTATTTTCTTTTCTATTACTAAGTAAAATTCATTTTTTCATTTCATTCTGACTAAATAAATTTCTAAAGAGAAAAATAAACTCCAAAAATAAAAAATCTCAAAAAAAACATTTCGCTGATTTTTTCTTGTAAAAATTTGACCCTTCGGATCAAAAGTCGGGATATCAAAATACATTTTAGAGGTATGGTTCCTTCGGCAAAGTTTCTTATTTTGATCCCTAGAATACGATTTTCCTTGTAATTTGAGCGATTTTTAAATCGACCCGCCCTAATATATATGTTTTGTGAAAGCTTATGAAGTTGTTTTAGATAAAACAACAACAAATTAACAGTATTCGTACATTCAATGTTTAATATTGAATTTTATACTTATTTATGCACATGTAATGCAAGTGCAACGACTTAAATCAAGTAAAGCCCATGCAGAAACATATGAAACATGTGTGTGTGTGTGTGTGTGTGTAAGAAATTTGTTTGGCTGTAGTAATTTAATGAAAACCAAAAACACTAAGCCATCTATTTAAAAATTCTCTTTTGCCAGTAACATGTAAATAACTGAATTTTTAGCACAACGAACGAAGTTGGAGTCCTCACGAATGTGTACACTTATGTGAATTTGAATTTTTTCTTTTTTTTTTGGCTTTGTGTGAGTATTAGCGAACATGGTACACATTTGCATATAGAAAAATATACATACACATACATGCAACACAAATGAGTAAACCAACTCTAACCAAGAAACATACTCACAAAAACCTATGAAGGCATTTAAAAGAAATTCTAGGCTTAAGTTATCAATGCAACAAGCTGCTTAAGCGGGTATTAACTCAATTTTCATCCTTTGGAAACCAAAACTTAACGCAACAAACGAATAACAAGCAAAAAAGGAAACAAGCAACAAAGTAAAGCAAACGAAACAAAAAAATTACTTCTTTACTTTGATAAGGAATTAAAGGAATAGTTGTGCGTGCGCTTTTTTGTACAGGCCTCAAACTTCTAAACGACATCATTCACCTAAAACGGTAGAGGGTATATAAATATTTTTCATTCCGCGTGTAATTTCTTCAATATGCATATGCAACTCCATAGAGTATACACAGATATTATTGGTCCTTATTAATAGGGCACTCGAAGAGGCGATGTCCGTCTGTCAGTATGTACGCATGTGAATCGCTTTTGCGATGCTCCCAGAAAAGATAGTGACTTCAGTCATAGACTGATGCATTAAAACTATCCCAACTATCAATACTAGATTAGTATTGAAGCTGTGAGAATCTATAAACCGGTTCCAGGGCTGGAAAACCTAAAACTTTTGTTTTGATATATAAAAGTAGGCTAGGTTAGGTTGAAGAGAGGAGCCATTACGGTCATGTCCGGGAACGAACACATTAGCCAGTATAGGCCTGTTGTGCGCTCTCATGTGAATTAAAAATTAGCTTAATATTATGTTCACACTTAGTCCTATCTTACACTATGCAAGTCTTATTGCTAAGCTGACTACTTTGAGGGAGAGAGAGACGAGGGAAACAGAAACGTTTCTTTCCTCTCGTCTCTCTCTCTCCCAACAAACTAATTAGCTTAGCAATAAGACTTGCATAATGTAAACTAGGACTTATGGTCTTAAACGTGTTTAAGGCAAGTGCTTTAAAAAAATAAACACAACCGTTAATATTACATTTGAGATGTTTAAGGTTGACTTTTTGTCAGTGAATTATTGTATTGTAAAAATTACGAGCTTTTATGCTTTTTTATTGGTTAATTATTTTCAAACTACAAATATTTTTGATAATTTTTACTTTTGCCCAGGCTATTTATGGTCAGTTTTCTTATTTATTAATATGCAAATAAAAGAAATCTATTTCATCTTTTTTCTCAAGGTTTCGTCAGCTTTTTTCCGTCTTCAGAAGAATTTTTGATAAATTTCTAGCAACAAATTACAAAATGTTTGCTATTTATTGTTTTATGTATGTTATATTAGTTTTTATGTTCTTCAGTTACATTACTAAACAAATTATAAAAAAAACTGGACAGCACGAACAATAATTTGACTAATAATAAGTCTATATTTACACTATACAAGTCTTATTGCTAAGCTGATTAGTTTTATGGAGAGAGAGACGAGGAGAACAGTAAAGTTTCTTTTCCCCTCGTCTCTCTTTCCTAACAAACTAATCAGCTTAGCAATAAGACTTGCATAGTGTAAATATGGACTAAATAAAAGAAAATGTCACAGACGAACTTAAAAACTAATATCACAGAACTTTACTTATCAGGTTATTGCAGTGGAATAGTATCGCGAATTTTGTTTTTTTTTTCAAAAATTGTTGATTTATTCATGAATATCTATTTTGTCCCCTTCAAGTAATCCCCCTCAGATATAATGCACTTATGCCAACCTTCAAAGCACTTCAAAAAATCATTTTTTTTATCATGTTCAGCTCCTCCTTCGATGCCGTCTTTATCTCATCAATCGTAGCGTAGCGTCGTCCTTTCATGGGCCTCTTCAGTTTCGGGAACAAGAAAAAGTTCACAGGAGGCCAAATCTAGAAAATACGGTGGCTTTGGTTTGGTTTCCACGTCATAACCATGAACTCACGGTTATGACCCTCTGCAGCAAATTTTGGTCGTCGCGGACAGAGTCCAACAGATCGAAATTGAGCAATTTTGGTACGAATTTCGCGGCGACCCGTCTCATGCCCAAATCATTGATAAAAATCGAATGGCACGAGCCAATCGATATGTCTAGGTCCTCAGCAACTTCTCTAATCTTGATTCAGCGATTGGTCAATACCATTTTTTTCACGTCATCAATTTTTTCGTCTGTTGCTGCAGTGCTCGGGCGTCCGTCAACAGCGTGACGGACCTTTTCGGCATTCTGAGAACAATTTGTACCACCGGTAAACGTTGCTTCGGTCCAACGTAGCTTCTCCGTATGCCACAGTCAACATTCTGAATTCATCTGCGCACTTAATTTTGTTTTTCACACAAAATTTGATACAGGTTATTTGTTCCATTTTTTTTTTTTAATAGGCAAAAATCGAAGACGAGCCAAAACACGTGCAAGCAAATCAGCTATCAACAATTAACATTCAAAATTATCGAAATTGTCGGCATAAGTGAGAGACAGAGTATAACACGCGAAAATTCAAAATTCGCGATAGGTTTTGAACTAACCTCGTATATATGTATATATATATACATATATAAAAGATAAAGCTACTACACCAGGTATCGCTTAATAAAAATAATATAATATGCAGGTAATACAAATTATAAACCTTCACCCCCAAACTTGCTCTTATAAAATTGCTTTGAGTGAAGTGGCAATTTTTCCGTTTTAGATGGAAAAAGTAAGAAGAAGAAAAAAAACAAAAACGATAAGAAAATGTAACAAAGTACCAACGTTTAAAAATGTTATGGGTAATTATGAATTAATTAAAATTGCAACAATATTATTATTCAGCTACAAATGCTGCAACGTACGCAGCGAGTTCGTTAGTTATTCCTAAGAACAACACATTTGTATGCAAATAAAACCCTATCCAAGCTAACTCGCATACTCGTATTTCGCTACCTGAAGATAAAAAAGTTTTTAATTACAACCAAATGTAAAAATAATATAAAAAAATTAAAACGTTATAAATATTTAAATAAAAATTTATGAAAAGAAATTAAATTAAAATTTGTTGTTCTTTTGAAAACAATTGCATATAATAAAACTTTTGGTTCATTTCTTAGCCAAAATGTTGGAGTTTAAGGCAAAGATAATAAAGTCATTAAGTGAGTGAATAAATTAATTTTATAACGAAATAATAGAAACGAGTATATAGTAAAATAAACCCAACATTTTTAAAGGAAAACAAAAAGTGTATTTAGTGTATTTTTATGCAAATGATTTCTTAAGGGCCTTAAGGTTGTTCAATAATACCCGTATTTATTTTAATATAAAAAAAACAAAAACAAAAACAAAAATAAACGCACACAAACAATTCTGTGGAATTTTGACAAAACAACCAATGTCGAAAAACTGAATTTTACAGGAGGACCAAAAAACACTTGTATATAGTCACAGAATCGTCCCAAACATGTCTAAGCAAATGTAACCTATTTTTATGGTGGAGAATTTAAATACCTTTATTTTCCAATTTGCATCTTTCTTCCAAATATAACTGCCGCCGAGAAAATGTCCAAAAACCGAGATGTGTTGTTTTGTCAAAATAATTTTTGATCGAAAAATCAACCCTTCTCTAGATAAAGTCTTTTTCACACTGAAAAGTAACAAATATTTCGCAACCTTTGTCGGGACTAGTGCTTTTATTAAAATGAAATAAGAAAAATTCAGTGACATATGTTATTTTCTTAAATAGAATTTAGTTTATTTTAAACGAATATTATAAAAAGTTATGCTTTCTATTAGACCAATTGCATGTATTTTTAGGTATGAAAAAGAAAAGTTAGAATAAATTGAATTAAAAATACAAATAAGAAATAGTTCATATATTATATTGTAGTTCACATTTACATATATTAAATTGCTTTAATTTTTATAATTCAGAAGAAATAAAGAATAATTCACTCCACAGCTAATCATACTCGTCAATATCCCAATCATCTTCCAATTGTACTTCACCTTCAACGTGCAAGTTATTGTAAAAATTATGAAACTCTGCATTTATAAATGGCAGAACGGACTGTAAATCACGTTTTTTATTAGAAGATATTGGCAAAGGAGCAGAATAACATTTATTAAGTTCGAAATTTGTTATTTTCCGTCGCCGCTGTGTTATGTCTATTTCCTTGGACTCAATATCTGGAGCCATTTCCTGCGTAGTGGTGTTAAGATCGGAATCCGTCTCCGGGATAAAATCGGAGTCATCAAAATCAGATTCATGGAAAGGATCTTCATCAATATCAATCTCTTCATCAATATCTTGGGCACTTGTGTGGGACATTTTATTTAATTTAATTTAAACACAACTTGAATGAAAAACAGAAAGAGAGTACTATTCATTTTGTCGTAACTGACATATCTGTCATTGATAGTGTGAGTTTTCACAAATGGTTTACTTGGATTCGTTAAGTATCGGCAGTTGAACAAAGGTGCAATTCCTTCGATAAGCACGGTACCAAGGCATATCAAACAGGTACATGCGTCAGGCAAATTGCTCATCCGCTGATTTTTTGTTTACACGTTTATAACGAAGAATTCATTTGACAAATACTTTTGTGCCTTGTTTGATGCATACAATTTTTTGACAATTACTTTGTAAAACTATGTGAGAAGCACAGTTGCCACAGTGTTTTCTCTAATGCGTGTACCTGTAGTAAATGTGCCTTGCACGGTACCCTCTAGAAAAGTCGAAAATTCTAAAATCATTGAAAATTCCATACAAAGTGACAAACTCTCTGGAGCCGTGAAGTAGGTACCTTCAAAACAGCTGATAATTGTCGTAATCTTGTATATCTATAATTCTTGTAGCAAATGTATTCACTTTCGAGAGAGTCAATGCTCCTGCAAAGCTTTGAAACCTTTGATTTTTGTCTTCCTCTGTGCATTGTTTATGTTTTTCTATATTAGGAAACAACATATTTTCCTAAAAAACGTCTTAATTTGTTACACATGCACACGACAAAAGCACTTGATTTGATATAGGTTCCTTTTATTTCATTAATTCCCACTACACTAAAGCACTCATGTTAACATAGGTTGTTTTGTCACAATGAATGCTAATGATCAAATGGCTATTAAAAGAACTTAACTTTAGAAGGGTACATGTTATTTTCGTTTATGCATTTGATAAAAGAACATGAGTGCAAATAGGTTGTTTTGTCAAAATAATTTTAGTAAATTATTGGAAACCCATATTCAAATAAATTCTTTTGTCAAAATTACGTTATGATATTTTTCTTTGTGCGCTGCAGAATATTTCGATATGGGTTCTTTTGTCAAAAGCAGATTGTAAAAATTGCGAGATAGGTTGATTTGGAGGCTTCTATATCTTCCGATCTACACTATCTACAAACACGCTGAAACGATAGAAAGATGCGCTTTTAAAACTTATACATATGGCTGAAAAAGTGGAAAATTGTCCGATCTCGAGTTAGGTTGTTTTGTCAAAACTCCACAGAATTAATTCATTTGGTTTATGCTTCTTCGTCTGTTTAACTATTGTTTAACTGTGTGAAATAAGAAGCATGCTTTTAGGGGTTGAGAGCAAAATGAATATTTGTTAAGGAAAAAATATGGGGCACTTAGCAACGAAAACACCTTTTTATGAAAGTCATTAACAAACAAAAAGCTTACTTATCTGAATAATAAGCTCTAAAACTATTTAATTAAAAGAAATTAAGTGTAATACAAATATATTCTAATGAAATATATATGTATTAATATAAGAATGTCAAGCTTTTAATTGCTTGAATACTCGTATATTAATATTAATGCAAATTATTTTGAATTTATTTATGTTTAAAAAAAGAAATTTTCTATGTTCACCTGAACCGACTTCAAAAATTAGACCAAAAAAGCCTAAAATAATTTAATTTCAGTCAAATAAAACATATTTGTTCTATTCGAAGCCGGTACCAATGAGGTTAACAAATTTTACATATTTATGTGTTTACTTGTCATTATTTTTGTCATCGACTTCGAGTAGCACTACAGCTAATGCGTATACGAGGTCTGATCAAAAAATAACCGTTATTTTCAAATTTCGTGAGTTACGTATGTTCGATTTTCGCATTTTTTTCTGTTATGTTGGTACACATGTCTGTTATATATGTTGGCAATATCAGCCATTTTGGATTGTCAGTTTGTTTTTGACAGATAAAAAGGTTAGTCTTGTTTTGGTGTGCTCTTCGATTTTTTACTAAATTTTGAGCAAAAACAACGTCGCATGGACATCGCTCAGGAGCTGTTGAACATCGTCAACGACGATCCAGAAAGGTCATAAGTGGTGACGAATCATGAGTGTATGGCTATGACATTGAAACCAAAGCCCAATCATCCCAATCGAAGCGTCCAGAAGAGCCAAGACCGAAAAAAGCACCTCAAGTTCGGTCAAATGTGAAGGTTTTGCTCACTGTTTTCTTCAACTGCAATGGCGTGGTGCATCAAGAATTCTTGCCACAAGGTCGTACGGTCAATAAGGAATACTACCTTGAAGTTATGCGCCGTTTGCGCGAAGCAATTCGTCAGAAACGCACAGAATTGTGGAAACAACAATCATGGATTTTGCACCATGATAACGCACCAGCTCACACATCGATGCATGTGCGTGAGTTTTTGGCCAACCACCGTATACACCGGACTTGGCCCACGCGATGAAAGGAAAGCGTTTTGCTATGATTGAGGAGATAAAAGAAAAATCGAAACAGGAGCTGTTGGCGATGCAAAAAAGCGCGTTTCAGAAGTGTTTCGTGGATTGGAAAAAACGCCTTTTGACCTTTTAAAGCCAATTTTTATTTTTAAGGGGTCACATCCACTATTCTAAATGCAAGATATCACCACTTTCAGAGCTAAAGATATGTGTCAAGTAAAAATCAGTAAAGTAGAAGGAAGTGAAATGTAATATTATCTTTTAAAGGGCTGGGCCCCGCCCATTTTTTAAACACAAGATTGTATAATTTCAAGAGCCCAGACTGTTTGTTAAGGTTCGTGGGAGTCGGATACGTAGGAATACATATGATTTTTTTTTCATATATTTATTTATTGTATCTTCAAAAATGAACTAACAATAAGTAATCAAATCTTAAATCTAAATATAATTATTAGGCCCGACCAGTGTCGGACATAAACTTAGTGATAGTTATAAATAATACATAAGCAGTGATAATCAAAAAGGAAAAATAAATAAAAATAAAAATAAAAGTATTTTCAAGTAGTAGTCCCATCTGGAGTGTTGAGAATAAGAGCCCTTGTGTCCCTCTTTTTTAAGCGGATATGTCCAGTAAAGTTCAAGATATTACGAGCGAGCGGATTAGGTGACACGAGTTTTGTTAAATATTTGCCTGCGTATTTTGCAATTTCTTCAGTCACTAGTGGCATATTTAAAAAAAATCGCCTAAAAACTAAAAAATCGCAAACAACCGAACAAAAAAAGCACCAAAATTTAAAAAAAAACTCCACAAATAAAACATCGCTAAAACTAAAAACTAACCGAAGAAACGAAAAAAATAACCGAAACGAAAAAAGCGCCAAGACTAAAAACATCGCTAAAATCGAAAAAAAGAGCTAAAGCTAAAAGCGCCAAATTAAAAAAAAAATCTACTTAGGTAAGATATTCGATTATAAAGGCTAAAATTCATATGGTATTACATATGTTGTGTCCGTACGGAACCCTTTGTGTGCTAGTCAAATTATTTCTTTTCTTTTGATATTTTGTATTTTCATATGTTTTGTGTTATTATTTTTTTGTTTTGTGTCATAGTTTGTTCAAATTATATACTTTGAACAAAAAAAAAATATTATTTTGTATTCAAATACTAAATTAAAAAATCAAAGAATAAACAATAGGACCACAGAATTCGTAAAACTACACACCAAAATTTGTAAAAATTTAATAGAATGTAAAACGGTTTTTTTCATTATTAAAATAAACTACAGTATATTCATCAAACCAAATGCATATAATAATATAATTTAAAATCAATTTCAAAATTATATTTGTTAAAAATAATAAAAAGAGAAGTGTCTTGGGACAGCCGGTTATAGCTATGCTACTTAGATTTATAAAACAAACTTATACCTAATTTACCTGAAGCTTTTTTCATGAAATTTCATGAATATTGTTGCACGAAGCTTTTTTATTTGCTGATTGCAGTGCTATAGAAAGGTATGATGTATGAAAAATGGCATAGCATGAATCTCTGATGCATTTTTGGCAACTTTTTTGATCTGAGTTGTTTCTTCAGTCCTCTTACTGACAAATGAAAAATTTTCATGCAACTAATTTCATGAAAAAATGCTTAATGTAAATAAGGTATTAATGTTTTAAATAACAATTTAATAAAAGTATATTGTATGATGATGTTAAATTCGCCCCAAATATTTCAAAACGTCTCCATTTATTTATTTTCTAGCGGCTACGATTAAATTAATGTATTGTTTGTGGGTGGCGGTAGCCGATCGGCTGTGCTCTCTGATTTGTGATCATGTGCAAAAACAATACAAAAACAAATTGAGCAATCGTTCTCATTGTTTTTGTTTTTCTCACTTCAAAGAATGCAATAAAAAAAAATAAAACAATTTGTTTTGTTTATTTTCGTACTCTCGCTTTAAGTACAAAGAAATCAAAACAAAAATAAATATGTAACTGTAATAGTGTCGATTATTTTTGTTACGAAAATCACGTCCTTACTCCTGTATCGCGCAATAAATAGCATAGCTATAAAAACCTTTCACAATTTTTTCTATGTATGGCAACTTATGGAAATGTGTGTGGCAACTTCAAATGACTAAACATTACGATAAAACTTATAGGAAGGGTAAACTTGTTTTTAGCTTAAAGTGAAATTGTAATAAGAAAAACTGTTTATACATCCGATAAACTTTTACCATTAACTAAGTTATAATTATATTCCTTAATCAATTTGGTTAAAGTCTAGTGATAAGTTGCTATTTTTACCAACAAAATGCTGCATTTGATTATCCTTTTAGAATCGAATCTAATAAATTTACCTTGATATTGTTTCATTCATTAATTATAATAAAAAACATCTTAATGAAAATATATATTTTTTATTGAGTTCAGAAGCGGTGCAATATGCAAATTTATTTGTTTTATTACAAATGGAATAACTTGCTTAAAACTTCTATATTTACATTTGATATTTTTTAAGTAATGAAACTTATAAGCGGGAGAAAGAAAACTTTAACTTGCAAAAATAACGAAATTTTTTAAATAAAACGTTAACATTATTAGGCGAAAGGAAACGCAAAACTTTGTCGAAATATATAAATAACAGCAGAAGGAAAAACTTTTCCGTACCTTCTTGATCATTTGAAATATTTATTTAGCATTTATTTTAAACGTCATACAAAATGATGAAGGTGTGAGCATGTATATGCTTAATTTAGGGCCAATGTAACTTCTTCATTCATATACTAGTACAATTATTTGAATGTAGTTTTCTTGTTCTTATTCTTCTTCTTCTTCTTCTTTACTTGGCTGCTTCATTATGCTTGTTTCAAGTTTCTCCGTTTCTTTTTTTCACGGAGAACAAAAATAATTCATTGCGAGACAACAAGAAAATGATGGCATAAAACTTAACACTGTTGCTCATTCAAATTCATCTTTCTTTTCTGCGTACAACATGTTACATACTTGTACAACAAGTGCAACTATTTATGAATGTAAAAGAGTTTTCAACAGGGATATAACATTGTTATTACGAAGTAAATTGTGTGTTTTTTTTTTTTGGTATGAAATATGTTTTTGCTGGAATATCTAACTCTAATATCTGATATCTAATATCTGAACTCTTCATTGTGATATGAAAAATGTTAGCCGTCAGTCGATTGAGTTCGCAAGTAATAGCAAATCTCCAATTCTTCGTTCGCACTTGAATTTTCACTCTGGAGAGAAGCATGAGGCTTTCACTTTAATATCAAATTTAAGATATTAATATTAGTCTCTAAGACTTAAATTTAATATTAAAATCTACGAGAACAAGATTAATTTGACATTTTTCGGCTTAATATGTTTTTGAAGTTAATTCAACATGATAGCAATGATAAAGTAAGAAAATAAAAAACATGTTGATTACTGAGTTCTTGTTTTAACTTTGTTATTTGTTGAGCTTCTCATTTGCTTAAATGAAAGTTTAACATATTAACTCTAGTTGTTCTAAGAAATTTTTGGGTAAAGGTTCCCTGATGATCTGCATTAGCAACAGTGAAATGCTCATAGGATCCAGCTAAACCCCTCAATAATCAATTTCAATGTATTCTTATTAAAAAAATATTTTACTTAATAAGTAAAATAATAATTTGGGATTACTAGTGCGTTAAAAAAAATTTAAATTTAATTCAACATGATTTGCAGTAATTTCCAAAGAATCATGTTGAATCCAAGTTATTTCAAGTTAAAACAGGTGCTATCAATTAAAACTCAAGAAAATAACCTCCAAATAAGAAATGAAATGGGCCCAAGAAAATAAAACCTAAAAAATTAAATAAGGCTCAAGAGAAAATTTATTAAAAACACCGAATACAAATAAAATAAAGCCCAATTGAAAAAACCAAGCTCAAGATGAAATACGGTCCCAAAAAAATTAAATACAGCCCAACCAGTCTCTAGATGAAATAAGGCACAGAATAAATGAAATAAAGCTTAACTAAAAATTCTTTCATTTTATTGTGCCTTATTTCACTTTCCACATTTAGTCCATAGTGCCGTTGAAACAATGTGCATTTGATACTAAAATAACATGTTGAATCAAAGTTATTTCATGTTGAAACAACATGAATTTAATTTAAGGTAGTCATTTTATTTTATTAATTATTTAACCTACGTGATTAAGTTTATTGTCACAAGCATAAGGAAAATGTGTGCTTAAGTTGACATCTCTGGGTAAAATTTGAACTCGAACTCATCAGCCACAAAAAACCTTAAATATTCTTTAGATACATTCTAAATAAATACAATTAATTCTACATGATTTAATTGATCATGTAACATAAAATTTATTTGAAATTAGAGCTATAATTAAAAAAAATTACACACCTTGGCTTGTCTGCAAGATTTAAATCTATAACCCTTTGTCTACAAAAGAAATATACTGCCTACTAGTCAGCGGTAGGAGATTTTTGCTGTTAGTTCCAAGTTTGTCAACGAGTGGCACAGCTTTGAGTTGGCATCACTGCTTTATTTGAACACCTATTTAACTGCTGATAGTTGGTTTTTGTTTAGTTTGCTTTGAAGTTTTTATTATGAATCAACTTACAGCAGAGCAACGCTTACAAATTGTTGAAATTTTTAATCAAAATAATTGTTATATTCGTCAAACTGATCGTGCACTTCTTCTGTCAAAATTTTACTTTCCGATGAAGCCGATTTCTGATTGAATGGGTACGTAAATACACAGAAAAAGTATCCACCAATTAATGTTTTCAATTAATAATTTAATTGATTCAATTAAATTTTTAATTGCATTAATTAATTTGAGTGGAAAAACTTAATTAATATTATCTTATTGTTTATAGCTGAAAATTTAATTAATTTTTTAATTGATATTAGAAATATTTTAATTAATATTACAAACTCATTCATATTACTTTTTTGTGTGTAAACATAATTGACGCATTTGGAGTGAGGAAAATCCACAAGCCTTTGTCGCAACACCATTACATCCACAGAAAATTACTGTTTGGTGCGCTTTATGGCCTGGCGGAGTCAATGGCACATATGTCTTCAAAAACGATATCGTCATTGTTTTTGAATTTTGCTGTGAATGTTGAACGGTATAAGAACATGATTCGAAATTTTTTCGTACCTCAATTACGTGGCGTTAATCATGTTGATATGTGGTTCCAAAAGGGCGGATTCAAATGCCACACGCGGTCGCTACAATTGATTTAATCAATGAAACTTTTGATGCAAAAATAATTTCACACGTAATGGCCCAATTAATTGGCCATCAAGATCGTGTAATTTAACCCCATTGAATTATTTTCTTTTGGGTTATGTTAAGTCACTTATCTAGGTCGATAAAACATTAACAATTGAACACCTGGATATACACTTTCGAATAGTATGCGGCCGAAATGCTGCGAAAAGTTGTTGAAAATTGTTGTTGCAGATTGTGCCTTCTACGCGCCAGCTGTAGCGGCCATATGGCAAAAATCATGTTCTTTCCAATAAATCCCGTTTCATTGATATTAAAAGTACATTTCCTTGTTTTATTATGATTTAAACTTGTGTCACTTTATAAAAAACGCCCTTTAATTACGATTATAAATAATAAAAATAAACAACAACAACAAAAGTCTTAGAAATAAGCACAACAGTGTTTTGCAGCTATAAACAACGCAAATAAACACCAACACACCTAAACAACATGTTATATGTAATTAATTTAATATGATTTAAAATCAATTTATTTGCATGGTGATTTTACATTGGTATATTTTCTGTGCAATTTGTAACAAAATTTTACTATGAGCCCATTTATGATAATCCATTCATTGTTTAACTTATTGCGTCACATAATTTAAACAGTTTTATTGTAAAACCCTTTATACAATAATTTTAACCACAAATTCAACTTGTTCACATTACTTTCATATTATGAATATTTCATACAAAGTTGTATTTGCCAGCCTGATGCTGCTACTTTATGGTAATGTCACAAGGCTACATTATGAATTCGTATGTTTTACATTGTCTTCCTTTAGAGAAATATGATTTCAAAAATGTAAATACACGTGTGTTTTTTTACACATCGTTTATTTTTACGTATAGATGTATGTACTATATGTACATATCTTCACAATCAGCAGACGGACAGACATAAAAGATATTTTTCGTTTAATGTTTTATTACAATTATATTTTATATGCGACACCGCACTTAGTTACATTTATGTAAATGTATGTATGTATGTATGTATGTTTTGCAAGCAATATTTATTCATTTTCAAATTGCGATAAATTTTTAATGCAAATTTTACATAAATATTTTTTTTTACATTTTTATATACATATAAATATAAAATTGTATGCTCGATTGACATGGAAAATATCATCGCCTGGCGTGGTAAGACATATTTATATGGTGGGAAAAAATATCATATACACATCGCACAATATAGAATTTATATATTGGCATTTCCATAGTCACATATATTTACGCTCGTATAGTTCAAACAGATAAAATACATAGAAAAATTTAATTTTATTGCAAAAAAGCTTTAAGAAATTTGTATGAATGAATGAATCAAAATAATTTAGATATTCCATTTGCAGTGAAAATATTTTATACAAAGTAGAAATTTCCTTCAACTCACCATGGACCAAACACAATATTATTACAATAATGAGCTACTTATTTCGCTTATTTCTTTAGCTCTCGATATTTACACTAAGGGGAAAGATACGTTACAAAATGAACAACCTGTTGCCTGTGGTCAATATAATAATTAATAATGACCCTTTTTTTAACCCTTTCGCGGGCACCCCTTTTAACTAAAGATTTTCCTTGGGCACTTTGCCATGTCTACGTCATTTTTCTAGATAAGTAAATTCTGCTCAAAATTAAAAATATAATGTATCTAAAAGATTAAAAGGACATACGCTTTTTGACGTTTATTTCTGTCAAGACGCTCTTTGTAACCCCAGTAATGGCGTTCGGGACCATGACGTTTATAGCCGTCAGACGGAGGAAGGAATTTGCAAGTAAGCTTCACATGTATACCAGAGAACAGATTGAATGCCTTATTTTGTTGCTTTGAATGCAATCACAAAAAACCTGCATATTGTTGTCAATCCACAACATTTGAAAAAACAAAAACAACACATGGCACAATTGAAAGAGATGAGTGCTGCGAATTTTATTCCATGCATTGCTTGCTTTATATCAATGTTCCCTGGTCTTGTCAAAAGACACGAATATTCAGTGAATGGTGCGAATACTTTTTACTGTGATTGAATACAACGTAGTATTGTATATATATGATATCGATTTGAAATGTATTTTATGTCAAATTTTATATGAAACAGTTACACATTGAAATACATTTTAGATCTATTTTACTTTTTCCAAATTTTATTTTTGTATTTTCTATATTTCTAACAGCGTATATATTGGCATAAATTTTTTCTAAAATTTACTCCCTCACACTGAATTTTTTAATTTATAACCATTAAAATCACTTAAAATAAACTTATTATTTAAACAGAGCAGCGAATGATGAGTGAATGGTATGAAAGCAATTCATTCATTCATGCTGCATCATTATAACGGCATTGTAATAACAGAGTGTGTCTGAGCAATCAACAAATCGCAATGAATCGTATCATAGCAATTACATTTGCTATTGTTGTCGAATAAATGCATGGCAAAAGCAACGAATTTATGAATTGTTAGCAATTGTGAATGGTTTCATTCTGTACTCTGGTGTATACACGTCATTTGTCTATCGGAAACTATAAAATGATTTTTTTGCTACGTAGCAACAATTGAAGATGTTATATGGTCTGATATGACTGCAACTTTGTTTATATACACTCATTGTATGCAAAAGCAATGTATCAAACACAAATGCTGATCTAATGTTAAAAAGCTTCAATTTCAAAAGTGCAGAGACAAATATGTTAATGATGTGTATGAAGGTCTTGTCCCACCAGAATCCTTTGTTATGACGTCTATAGATGCCAGTGTCCACGAAAGAGTTAAGAACGCTAGTTGTCAACTTGTACACGGACGTGTACGAACGCGCATACAAATAAATGCCAATGTAAAATCAGCATGCAAAAATTATAATTGGAAATCATTTTAAATTTATTAGATAGAATATGTTATTTAAGTGTGCTGGTGTTCATTTGCTTTGTTCATAGCTATGTACAATGCACTGCACTATGGGTCCAAAACCTGAAATTCTAGCAAAAGATATTTTCAAATGAGTAAAGGTAGGATCACATGATTGCCGCAAATACACCAATCTGACCCAATTTTTTTTGTGGTAAATTGGTGCACAATAATAGAATTGTCCCAATCAAATACGTTGCAGTCACATGATTGCCCCATTTTATAAAATTTTGATTGCCGCAAATTTTCGAAGAATGAATTTGTGGCAATAATTGCCGCATCCTAATCATACGATTGGTCTAACTTGCGGCAACACAAACAAACAGCTGTCATGGTAGTTTTTAGTTTGTTTTGTTTTACGTGCAAATAGTTTTCTTTTAAAAAGAAATACTTTTTTTCTGTTTTATTTTGTATGTGAAAATGTTTTATTCGTTTAAAAGAAATAAAATTGCCTCTGATTTATATATTTTGTTCTCATTAAATATATAAAGCAGAGTCGATTTTCGTTCTTTTAAACGAATAAAAGCTAAATATATGGGTTAAAGATTGAATCACAGTTCCATATTAACGTTTCAAATAAGTTATAATTATACATAAAGTAAGTTGAAGTTTACAGTACTTACAAAAACACTTAAGAAATTGTCGCGTATTGACTTCTTTGATTGCCGCTCGAGAACACAATAAATATTGGTGCATTTTTAGCATTTTTATTGAGGCATGGTTGTCTATCAATCGTTTACACGATTGCCGCACCAGAGTTGCATTTGATTGCGTCAAATCACCACAATATTGTTCTCGATTGTCGTATGGGACAAAAAATTGTGAAATCACACGATTGTCATATAAAATGGAGCAATAATTGGTGCATTGCGGCAATCGTGTGATCCTATCTTAAGCATCATAAAACTTGGTGTAGGGATCACCGTTGCTAAAGTAAGCATTTAAAAAATTGTCAACAACACTCTTTACACTTCAAACCTCTTTTTTAACCAAAATTGTCTAAAAAGAACTCAATTTTTATTCTCTTGGCACTTTTCATAAAGATGGGGCTTCCACTATAAGTAAATTTTGCTTAAGCACTTATTTGCTTAGCTTCAAGCGTCTGCAAAAAGCTCTAGTATGGCATGAAGCCTGAGCTTTTTACAAATAACTACATATACTATATACATAATTTCTCGCAGAAATGCGAATAACGTAAGTTCTATAACCACAGAGAAAACAAAAAGCTTTTTCGCAACTTCACGAAAAACATGAAATGTGAGGTATAATACCACCATTTAGTAAAATATTTTCAAAATTTTTTAAGCACACAGCTTGAGTATTGTAATCCATTTTGGAAAAATTAAAAATACAACTAATTTTTTTTTTAATAAATTTTTCCTTATTGGAATTTTTTACCGCTCAATAATTTGAAAACTTAATTTAAAAATTTAAACATTTACAGCTGTTTATATTTAAACAAAGTTGTACAATAGACCAAATTTTTTGACATTTATGTCATCGAAGTGTGAGCAATTGAATCGTGAATTTTTTTCAAAAAGCGAAAGTTGAAAATTTTAATTTATGCAGTTGAAATTGAAAGTCGACACATAGAGCACTGTTGTGCTCATTTGTTTCACTTGTTCTTATTTCGTTGTTGTTTGTTTTGATGTTCGTAAGATTACAATTGAACAACGTTTGCAGATTATTAAATTTTATTATCAAAATTCATGCTCGGTTAAGAAAGTGCATCAGTGCACTTCTTCCATTTTATGGATGGTCAGTTTGAGCGACCTTCTGAGGCAGCTATTCGGAATCTGGTGACTAAATTTTTCACCAAAAAAAACCTTTAAACATCATAAGTAGAGTGCGTACAGAGGAAACTATTGCAGCTGTATCCGCCAGTGTTGTTGATGACGGTGGATTATCGATGTGGCGCCATTCGCAGCAATTGGGTCTCTGTTATTTTTTTTCCAAAATGAAAGAGCTGGACTTGACTGACATGTGGTTTCAGCAAAACGGTGCACATGTCATACAGTTGAGAGGCGAGTTCGTTGAAAAGTTTATTTCATGTTTTGGGCCGGTCAATTGGCCGCCTAGATCGTGTGATTTAATGCCTTTTAAACTATTTATTGTGGGGCTATGTTAAGGCTCGTATCTATACGAACTAGCTCGCAATGGTTGATGCAGTGGAAAACAATATTGAAGAATTAATTCGTGATATACCGGTATCGATGTGTTGGCGAGACTATACCAAAATTGGACCCAGTGTATGAACCATTTCAGGCGTAGCCACGTTCAACATTTACATAAAATCATTTTTAAATATTGAATTATATAGATTGTTCTACCAACTCAAATAAAGGTTTCATAAATTTCTCTAAATTTTATGTTATTTTTTTTTTAAATCAAATCCGACAGCTCTTAAAAAATTACCCTTTAGTATAAGCATGGGGGTATTGTAAGTTTCTTTAAAGTGTGGTTGAAGTCTACTGATGAGTTGCAACGAAATTACATCTAAAGGTGCTTAGTCAGCGTTTAGACACAAAAACATTTGGAAGGGAAACATTTAGTTTGGTAGTAATTTACGGGTGTATAAGAGAGAATCATTTTTGTGTTCGGTACTCGGCGTCACGCTTTGTTTTCATATCTTTGCACACATATTCATGTATGCTTGCTATTATCCAATTATATTATAATGTCGCCGGCAACATTTTCGACTGTGTGAAGGCGTATCAAAAAAAAAAAAAAATATTACAGTAACATCTTATATATTTAATTTTTTAACATTTTTATTTATAAATATTCTTAGCATATACATAAATATTATTATGGAAAAACCTTAACTCATTATTTTTTTTGGAATCTTCGGTAGAAGAGCATCTACTGTATCGAAAAATGCAAAAATCTCAATTTCAAAAAAATAATGAGTTAAGGCCTTTCTATATTAAGATGACGATATATATACGTATGTGTACGTGCATACGTACAATAATATATATGTATGCACATTCATCTTGGTATTTATGCAAATAAAATAACAGGAAAATTAATGAAAGGATCTGTATGCCTCAAGGATATCTTAAAAATAATTCATTTCCATAAAGAAAATACTCAAATAACTGCAAAATGAGAACTAAAGTGACGTGCAGCTACCGATGCAGATTCAGATTCAGATGCATTTGTGCACGTAAAGGTACTCGTCATCATATTAAAATAAATAAAGAAAACAGAAGAAGAATAAATATATGTTGTACATTCGAAACAATTTGCTCTTATATAATATGTACAAAATATAAAAATAATAAAAAAATTTATATATTTACTTCTGAGACTTTTCGTTATTTTATATGGTTTGAATTTAATTATTTAATTTTTTAATTTTCCATAATTTTTTTCGAAATCGCACGACTTAAAAAAAAGTGTTTTTACACTACAATATTATAGTGTAGGAAACTGAATCATTTCCTCAAATTGGCAAGAATTTATGCATTTTGGAGCTAAAATTGTTCCTGTTATTCATGATGTTAGGTTAGGTTAGATTAGGTTAGCAGGCTGCTTGTATGGAAGGGTGAAATTTACAGTTCAGCTCACTTGGGTCCAATACAATGATCCCTTTGCACTACCTGTGAGTTGAAGAGAAGATAGTGTGAGTTCCTGATAGGGAAGGTATAATGATAGAGAAGATAGGTGGGGAAGAAGAGATTCTTTTACAACTCTGCTTTCTGGCACATTTCCAATAATGCAGCTTTGCAGCGCCACTGGTATCAATAAGGCATATTAAACGCAGCTTCAAGTGTTTTGTAGCCATTTTGTTGGCTATTTAATTCGCTGATGATTCTGCTACACAATACCTACGAAGAGTGCGTTCTGATGCTACATTAGAATTAGTATCTGCTGAAGCCGGTGTAGTTCAGTGACCAGTGTCTATGCCTTCATCATATCTTCCTACAACAACTGATATAAAGGCACATTAATGTACATCAGATGTTATTATTTAATGACTGTCGGAGTCCGGGTTCGAACTCAGGACCTTCGGCTTTGAAGTCAACGTGCTAACTAATTCAGCCAACGCCACTCTCTGTTATTCATGATATACGACCAACAATTCTCGAAAAGTGGCCAACAATTTCCTGCCCGGATTCCGGGCCCCGGAATGCCGCGGTGGCCCCATGTCCGAAATCATTTTCAAATACTAATGTCATATATTGATCTGCTTACATCAATGCAATTTATTACTTTTCTTTATAATGTTTAAGGTTTTCCTAAATTGCTGCACCAAAAAAGTAATTAAAAATGCTGTCCATGCCACTAAAGCTAATGTAAATCTAAATAAATCATATCTGATGTAGAATATTCTTATTTGGCTCACGTTATCTATTTTTTCTTCTTATTTTCTAATTTCCATCTTTTTAAGGAAATGTAACTAAAGTATGACAAGAAAATGCTTTGACATAAAAAAACCATACACTTACACGGACAAGAGACATTTGTGCACACCAACACAAATTCGATAGTATGTATGTATGTCAACACGAATAAATATTTGTTTAATAAATTAAAGCTAAGAGTATGTTTAAAAAAAATTTAACATTAGAAAAAAAATGAAATGAAAAGAGTTAATTTTACATTAAGTCAATAGTGAGAGCTCCACAAATCTTCTTAGTTATTTTCGTCTCATGTTTGTAGTTCGACGATCAGCCACTACGACCGTGACATTATTGTAAGTAGATTGTAAATAGTTTTTGTTGTAGGAAGGCAATCTGAAAAGGTATTGCTAAGTCTAAGAGAAACTTCATATGAATTTCAATTGCAATTTTGAAATGCTCAAGTCGTATTAAGCCTTATTTCCCAGCAATGAACAACCTTTTAAAGTTGTGCTCTCAATAAGAAATGAAAAGTATTGCCGATTTTTTTGGGTAGCATACTCTTATAACAAGTCTTTGAAATTATTTAATTTTTATATAAAATTGAGATGTATTAAGAGCTGCTAAAATCTCTAAAAAAAAAATTAATAAATAAGCATTCAAAAATATTTAGAAAAAGCATAAAACTTCGTAATTTATGAGAAATATTTGCAGTGATTTCATACGAAGTATCGTGTGAAATGCACAAACTGACCTACAAGAAATTAATAAAGTTAATTAGTTTGAGAATAAATTTTATTACGCATTGAAGAGTTGCACACATCTGGAATTCGTAAAAAAAATTCTATACTAATCAGCTTTGAAAATAGCAATTTTGAGCGCAAAGCTTATTTCCCAAAGTTTTAAGTTTTGAATTTCGAATCATGTTCCACAAAAGCTTGTGGATTCTAATCACTCCAAATGTGACAATTTTGCTTATTTACGTCAACCATAAATGGGCTTCATCGGAACGATGCACGATGAGTTTTACGAATAGAACAATTATTTTGATTAAAAATGTCAACAATTTGCACGCGTTCAGCTGTTAACTGAGTGTTCAAATAAAGCAGTGAGGCCAACTCGAAGTTGCGACCCTAAAAAAAACACCCCATATATAGCTTTATCATTCGTGTGTAATTTAGACAGCATTCAAATGCGACCTATAAAGTGTATATATTCTAGGAATAGAAATGACGATGCTCCCAGCATATAGTACAGAATAAGTATTGAAAATTAGCAAAATCTAAATTAAGGTTTCAGAGCTGGAAAAGTTAGACTTTTTTTAATAAATAACTAGCTAAAACTCATTTTTGTTTATTTTTTTCTGTTTTATATTTCAGTAAGAGTTACATTGGTATAAAAAACTAAAATAAAAAAAATATGATTCCAGGGTTGGAAAATTAAAACTTTTTTGGTATATAAAATTATTTTTTTTTTCTTTTTCTCTATAAATTAAACATCTACAAAATATGTTAGAAAGAAACAAATTGGCATAAGCATAAGAAACAAATTGGCATAGCAAAGATATAAAAGAATAATTCCAGAGTTGGAAAATTTAAATTGTTTTTGTATGTATGTATAAGTAACTAAGGCAAATTAGTTTTATGTTTTAGAATTAAAAGTTTGTTATAAAAAATTATAAAAATAAGAACCTTGGCTGCAAAGCTGGAAAATTTATAATTTTTTAGTTTACAGAAGTAACTAAATAAAACAAGTTTTTTCCTTCTTTCCTAATTTTTTTTCTTTTATATTTGAGAAGGAAATACATTAGTATTAAAAATCACATAAATCAAAAATATGGTTGCAGGGTTGGAATATTTAATTTTTTTTTTGTTAACAAACATAACTCAATAAATACATTATTTTAAATAAACATATTTTATATTTTAGGTATATCTTTACTCAAGAGTTTTTTTAAGTCTTATTCAATTTTGATATGAAATATTAGGCTCTCAACACGATTATATTTCAAATCTATAGTCATACGTGGACAGCCTTTAATGAGTTTTTATTATAACGATAAAATAAATTAAAGCACATATGCAATTTCAGCTCTTTGAAACTGTTCCTTTTGGCTGAACAAAATTGAAAAATTCTTTGGTAGTAAATATTTTATATAATATGGCAATACATATAAGTGAAAGTATAACATTGACAATGGGATAATTGAATTCAGACAGTAAAGAGTGTTGTAATATTAATACTTGGCCGCAGCGGTCATCCGGGGAATGAGAAAGCGGATCAACTCGCCAAGAGGGCCTCTGCTACTCCGTTTATGGGTCCAGAGCCGTTTTGTGGTGTAAGTCGGTTGACTGTAACATTTCTGATCAAAGAAGATGACACTTCCACCGCTAAAAAAATTGTGGCAGACTTCTTCTTATTCTCTGTGGAAAAGTAACCAAATTCGTTCACCCTTGTGTCGTTTATGCTTGGAAGATGACGACACGACCGCACACATTCCTTGTGAGTGTATCGTCTTATGTAACAATAGAAGGCGTGTTTTTCATTCTGAGTTTCTGTGTTCAGATGATATTAGGCGGGCTTCTCCAATATCTGTGCTGACTTTCATAAGGAGAGTCATACAGACCTTGATCCATCAGGTGTCTCAGTGCCGGGTTTTGGACCAGATCTTCCCCCTTTCATAATCTAGTACCATCGTGGAAACTTATGTAATTCAGATTTCAGTGTCGGTATGAATATGGTAAGGTCTAGTGAAAGCTTTAACTTATACACATGTATATGCACATTCAAGTTGCTTAAGATGTACTAATCTCTGTTAAAATCATCTCCAATTAATTTCTCCTCATTCATTTTAAAAAGATGCAATTTTAAAGAGTTATGCATTAAACACATTCACCACAGCAGGCTACACGAACACACGACTTCAAATGCTGCTAACAGCATTCGTCGCCTCGTAGCCAGCTACGTATTTATTTTGAAGACGGCAGCAGCACCATCTGCACCTCATATTTAAGTACAAATACCTAGTTCAGTATTGCCACCTTCAAATATTTTGCATTTATATATATTAAATTACTCTTTCAAAATGTACTTATATGACGTAAAAGTCTAAAAATGAATCAATTTATGCTTTACATCAATTTTTGAATATTGTTTCTGTTAAATAATATGAAATAAGTGTACGACAACATTTATTCAACATTTTTTATTATACTGGAAACACCGAATTTTCTCATTGTAACCAAAGAAATAGAAATTAGTTTAATTGTACTACAACGACAAAATCAGCATATACAACAACCTGCCGCCCTGTTGCCTTGCTGCCTTCAAAAGAATTACTCTCATGTAAACATGTGTATGCTATCCTTGATATTTTGTAGTCGGTAGCCTGCTGTGGTGAATGTGTTTAGTGCATTAAAGAGTGCAGACTAAAATATTAAACTATTGCCAATATTGAAAATAAAATCTTTGAAGGTAATTTTTTAGTCGAAAAATAATCACAGGTCACTTACTATAAATTTCACTAGAGCAAAAAATAAATGATCCATTTTTCCACAAAATAAGTATGTATTTATATTTTAATGTACGAATATACTCGATACGTACGTCAGTGAAGGGTATATAAGGTCCGGCCCAGCCGACTATAACACACCCTTATGGCTTCGTTAGTCAAATCGTATCGTCTTACTTTTGAAGTTGTCGTATCGTTTAAGTCTGTATGTTAGTTAGTAAAAACGTGAGGCTGCCAGCGAAAGTGTCAGCTGTTACTTTGCTTTATACGTGTGTGTGTAAGTATGTAAGCCAGAAGTTGACGTTTGCTACGTAAAAATCTATTTTCTGTAGAAAAAAAAACGTTGCCAACACATTTTCAATAAGGATCAACATGCTTATTAAATGTTACGGATTTTGTCACGCAACAGCACGATACGATTTTAATAATTATACCATTACTTTCTTCGTGTCAATTTGGCTCAACACAACACGACCCGTAACATCTACATAATCAAATTTTCAGCCACGAACACTTTTTGTGAAGTCGTGCGTATTTGTGTCACTAAAACACACGAGATATGTCCATCTTTATCATCCTTGAACAGATCATTTTGCCATTTTTAGAAATTTTATTACAAATACATATTTTCCACTCGGCCATTTTTTGTAATGATTTCGAAGTTTCAAATTAAATAGCAGATATTCTCATACTCAACATATTTCATATGCTAAAACCATATATTCAATGGTAAAAAAAAACCAAAACCGTAGGTCGATAAATGATTAGAACTGTTCGAATATCTGAAGTAAATATTGAAATTGAATTATTTATTAAACTAATAAAATCAAAAACATTCGCAGTTATTCTTAAGCAACTTTTCAGTTGTGTCATATATAAGTGTCTCGGTTTTGCTTTTTTGTCTTTTCCATTTAAGTGTAAGTGTGTTTTATCTTCTTATCAGATTGCATTACACGTCTCTCGTTGGCATATAACATAAGAAACGCTTCAATGCATTCAATTTTCTTTATACCCTCTTTTATAACCAAATAATCTTGCACCAAGCAAACTAAAACCCTGACAGCGTCTATATTTGTATATGTGCATACATACATACACACATATTCCCAGCGGTAAAACTCAGAGGACCTTCTTACTTTAGGCCTTATTAAAGGCCTGCTCAGGAATTTTTTCGATTTAGTTACTATTCTTATCAAACTGCCAAAGAAGGCCTTATAGAAAGCCTCGGCTTTTCCGCTTAAAAGATAGAGTACACATTTCACATTCCCTTCTATGAGAAGGGAGAACAGAAGGAGTAAAGTATTTTGTTTTGCTTTTTTTTTGGCAAAGCAAAAGTAAAAGAATTCAGATGCCGTTATAAAAAACAAAATTCCATATAAATATACAAAAAAAACAGAACGATTAAAGAAAAGAAAACGTAAATCATTTTAGTTGAGTTTTGTACGTTTAAAAAGACAGTTGTGTTCTTCGATCATTAGTATGTATATAAATACTATATGGGTTCTTGTTATTTTAGAAGTTTCCTTTCAATATGTTCGACACATCGGGCATGTTTCTCAAAACTTACAAGTGCTATAATATTTACAAGTAAAACAGTTGGGAAAATATTTTATATTCATATAAAAAATATATTTTCCCAACTATTTTACTAAATAGTATCTCAATACTTGTAAGTTTTGAGATACAGGCCCCAGCAGTTGAAAACCTTTATTAAACCCCTTTCAATATGACCTTTATTTGAAGGCCTTTTAACGGCCATTCTTTAGAAGGTCTTTTAACAGCCATTCTCTGGAAGGCCTTTAAGATCCATTAATTTGAAGGCCTTTTAGAATATCTGCAAAAGAAGTGAGAACGGAAGGCCTGCCTCGCAACGACAACGTGTGTAAAAAATATATAAAGATGGGATGGAGCGAGCAGGCCTTGTACATCCATAAGAAGGAGTACAGAGGCCTTTTAGAAGGCATCCTTACTCCTTCTTTTTCCCGCTGGGTTCATTTGCTCATACAAACACAAGCTCGCAAGCGTATGTGTAGGTGTTGTAATACTTTTGCCAGTATTTATTTAAGTGTTTTAACTACTTATGCAGAAACATCACGACATGACACTTTCAAGAGTCTTCATCACAAATGCTCTTAGTTTATGTCGTGTCCTAATCCAGACTTATTTCCTTCCGTGAAAACTGTTGCAAACAAATCACTTGTCCATTATTGCTGCTGCTGTGCTGCAATAATGACAAAGAAAAAAAAAGAAACACTGGTAAGCTAAGAAAACGGAAATGAAGTTGAGTGGTAAATGTAGTTTTAGTCTCCTGTTTAATTCTGTCATCGGAATGGGTAGAGTTAAATAAGGTGTAGTTGTGTTTTTATTTAATTTTTTAAGTAATTTCTAGATTATTATTTAAATTGGCCCATTTTTATTTTAATTGTTTAAATTTATTTGCAATACAGCAAATTACCTTTGATCAAGTTTTGTTCTAGCAGCTTTTTAAACTGAAGTTTAAAAATTTCGAAAATTAGAGGGCTCAAGTATCGATAAGTATATAATTCAGTTTTTAATGCAATACTCTTTCAATGTTTGTCTATAATTAACAATTATTAGTTATTTTTTATTCTTCAGGACAATATTTAAAAGAAATTCAACAATACAAATGTGTCTTTTATATTTTATAACTTTTATTAATTACAAAGACATGAATAACACTATGCAACAAATTGAGACTTTTGGGAAAACACACGGACTGGTGACCAATTTTTTTATGGCCCTCCAAAGATTTCGAAAATCACTGCAAATCGAAAAAGGGCGTCATCAGTTTTTGGCCAACAGCAAATTTAGACTTAGTGATAGCGGTTAATTATATAATAATGTAGGTAAGACCATTTATGGTTGAATGGGTACGTAAATAATTAGAATTGTCACATTTGGAGTGAGGAGAATCCACAAGCTTTTGTTGAAACACCATTACAGTCACAGAAAATTACTGTTTGGGCTGGCGGAGTCATTGGCCCATATGTCTTCAAAAACAAAATAGAAACATGATTCAAAATTTTTTCGTACCTCAATTACGTGACATTAATCTTGCTGATATGTGGTTTCAACAGGACGGATCCACATGCCACACAGCGGGCGCTACAATTGATTTACTCAAAAAAACTTTTGATGAAAAAATAATTTCACCAAGATCGTGTGATTTAACCCCATTGGATTATTTTCTTTGGTTATATTAAATCACTTCTCTACGCCGATAGACCACAAGCAATTGAACGTCTGGAAAGCATCATTCGGAGAGTTATTGGCGAAATACGGCCGCAAATGCTGCGAAAAGTTGTTGAAAATTGTTGTGTTGCAGATTGCGCCTTCTATGCGCCATTCAGAAATCATATTTAAACATTAACTTCATAAAATTTTCTTTCCAATAAAGTCCATTTAATTGATATAAAAAATATACTTAATTGTTTTATTTTGATTTAAACTTGTGTCACTCTATAAAAAAAATTCCCTTTATGTGGGATTATCCATTTAATGGTTTCAAGACTAGTCTAGTCTGGCAAGGCTGTCAGCTGTTATTTATTTATCACCAGAAGTATTATTTATCGTTTAACAATCGAAGTAATAGTTAAAAATAGTTAAAATTTACTACACAAATGGTGGTTCAAAAATGGCCACTTTTTGAGCATTACGGCTTGATTATGGTCATAATAATCGACTTATTGTGCTGGAGGACACTTTTAAAACTAAAAAAGCAAAAGGTGGAGGTTTTCTTGGCAACTATAAAAAGCAAGTGGCTTAAGTGCTTAAGGAAGAATGTTTTCTTTTCCAAAGCAGACTTCATTTTTTAAACTCGAAGAGGAATACATAAGCATTACAGTATTTGGTGGATATAAACCTGTATGTGGGCATTTCCATAGTCATGTCATTGCCACATTACGTCACCATGCTCGTAATTTAGAGCCATGCTGTTCGATTTGTTTCTTTCTTTTAATTAATGTCGAGCTAACAACATACCAATATCCAAAAAAGATTATAAAACATCCGTTGTTCTTTGAAAAACAAGCTTTGTAATCAAGTAACGTAAAAAAAGTAACGTAACCTGACTTATAATTTAGATGCTAAGCCCAAGTCGTTCAGGAACAGCCAAATAAGATTCTTATACAAGCTCGAAGCTAACCAATTAAATTAATCAATTAAAAAGTCCTGCTCGAATAGTTTATGAAACATTTGCGGAAGCTTATATTTCAGTCGATAACGCTTCATCGATTTTAATATATATGAGCCTATCATACGGCAGTATTAGAAATTCTTTGCACGATGTTCATAAGAATTTTTTCCGCCGTATTATAGTTTACAAACAGCCAAGCAAAAATATATTCCGAAAAATATTCCACAAATACCACCGCCAAAGATGTCTGGGATTTCAAAAAGTGAGCTTTTTTAAAGCTTCAAATTATTTAAAAGACAAGTGCCAAAACTAAAAAAAATTATTTAGTTGCAGTAATCAATACTTAAAATTAATATCAATCACTCCATAAAAATGCAAACCTGTATGATAAGTTCAAACCGAACACTATTGGCCAATAACTTAACAGGAAAAACTTGGAAGCTTAATTACTCAAATTTATTTTATGCGCTTGTATAGGGTCCGCCAGATAACTTTTTTTTGAAAACAGGGCGCAAAACATCGAGTGTAGCTTCGGCTGTGTGGCACGTAGCGCCGTCCTGTTGAAACCAAATATTGCCAATATCCTCCTCTTCAATTTTTGTGAACAAAAATTCGTTCAACATGGCCCGATAACGATCGCCATTGACTGTAACGGCCACTCCTTGCTCATTGGCCCAATTATGCCTCTGGACCAAAGTCCGCACGAAACAGTGACTCGTTTTGGGTGCGTCGGCTTTTCAATGTATGCGTGCGGGTTTTCTGTGCCCCAAATGCGACAATTTTGCTTGTTTACATACCCGCCAAGATCAAAATGAGTTGTTCAAGCGTATACACAACCATATTCGTTCAGCGGAAGGATAAAACTAATTATCTGTCAAATCAGACAGGAGCTAAGTGTTACCATTCACAAAACAAGCACTAGTTTAAAAAAAACGTTAGATGGCGGACCCTATACCTCTTTGCTTTTAAGGTCCCCAAATTTAATAATATACTAGTTTTTTCTAGTTTTTATATTTTTTCACAAAGCACATTTTCTAGGTAAAGCATATCTTTAAACAAAATTAAGAGGTATCGTTGCTTTTATAAGAACTAATATCATTACAAACATTTTTCTTTGCCATATTTATTTTAAGGATATTTGGGAAATGACCAAATTTCTGGTTTGACTATATTTTATCAATTTAAATGTGTGTATTAAATTTCATCATTTTATGAAAACTTCTATTTTTGGCCGCTTGTTATATGAAATCACTACACTGTGCGGCGCCACAAACACACATTGTGAAGAGGATATATGTAGCTAGAAAGGATGTAATAAATTCGAAACGCTAAGACACACACAGATAAAAACACTCTGGCTTAAGACATTTTTCAAATAAAAATACTTAGTCAAAATCGGTTGAGCCACTTTGGCTCTACAGTCCCCTCTTCGTTGGTTGCTTTTTAAAAGTAATAAAAAAATCATTTTACATAAGTATATTGTGATATATAAAATATGTATTAAAAATTTTAAAATTATAAAATAAACGTATTTAAGCACGAAAGTGCGTACGTTTTCTTTTGCTTTAGTCTTTGTTCGACTTTTCACGCTGATAGATATTACAAACAGCTGTTTGTCGCCTAGAACGCTTGTGCAGGAACACATTTGATACCGTGAGACAGGTTGTAAATAAAAAGTGCAGCTTCACTACATAAAAATCACTCAATGTTATCTGCTTTCCGTTTAAAACTATGAACGATTTTGAGCTGCTCAATTTTAAAATCTTCCATTTAGAAATCAAAGTATCAAGGGCTTGTTTTAATACTTTGTATAGGCATGCACATATTTATGTATGTATATATTTTATACTCTTATCGAGTTTTTATCATAGATTAAACTATTGAGTCTGCAGTCAATGCTGCTTAAAGGTAAATTAAGAATTTTCCATTTTGTTAATAACATGTTGTCCCAACAATATTCATGTTCGGCAAAAATAATGCCAACCATACAATTATTGATTGATGAAACAATTTGTCAGTTCGCCGAAAAAATCTTATAATTGTATATGCGCATAATAAAAAAAAAATAAGTATAATATAACAATTTTTCTTATTGGATTTTAATAATCATTTCTTTTTTGTTTGTTATAGAAACCTTAAAATCATTCGAAATACAATTTCTGTGCACTTTTTTATGTGTACGTATAAACATAAACATATTTTTTTATTTTTTGTTTATTTTATATTATTTTCATTATTATTAAAAACATGTCCCCGTTACACACAATCAATTTAATATTAAAATTCATCTGCAATTTATCAATTATTTATTGCAATAATTTTCTTGTTGCTTTTTTCACATTCGTCGCAATTTATAAAAGCAACAACAGCACACACATGGCATGAGCAGCAGCAGCAAGTTGCCATAACCTCAATGACAATATATTTTGTGTATTGAATGTGTTAATGAATAATGAAATAAAAATGAGTATGAGTATGAAAAAGAAATAAAATAACTGATGAAAACTTAAAACAAAGGAACAGAGGGAGTGCCACAAGTGTAAAAATTAAAACATTTTATTAGCAAAGAGTTATTTTCGAGCAATGCCAAACTTTATTACCAACCCTCGTTATGATTTATAAGAGTCGTGGAAAAGGGTACGCAGTGAAAGTATTTATTTTTATTATTCTTTTTTTTTCTTTAAAGCACATTTGGGAATCTGGATACTTAATGTGCTAGCACTTAAAATACATGCATAAATAATAAATACAGATGTACATATATGTACATGTATGTATATAAAACACAAACACTCAAACCTCATGTAAATATGCCAGTGGACATACATAAGCGCGTGGCCCAGCAAACATTTGCTATTGAAATTTCTGCTAAACCGTAAGATATGGTCATGAAAAATTATAATATCACTGCTTTTATCAGTGAACATATAAAAAATCATCACATTTATGTCAGAAACCGAAACTTGCTTTAAATAGCAGACTTGCAAGGCGATATCCATATTAAAAATTATTATTATTAAAAATTAACCCATATACTTGCTCAAGACTTTTTGACCTTTAATGATATGTTAGAAGACAACGGAATGCAATTCACAATGGAAGTATAAATTTTTTAACCCATATGAGCTGACCACATTTCCTTCAAATCTTTGGGTAGCTGCTGCTCTCAGCGCTTCTAGTTAAAATAACAGTTTTCAGGCTCAAAACTAAACTAAACATAATCCTAAACATAAACATGAAAAGAAATATAAACATGAACATGAACATGAACATGAACATGAACATGAATCATAAAAGTCACTATATTCAGCCCTACTGGACTTGTTTGTTTTTCCTTTCAGTTTTTTTTAGGTACTCGGTTTTTTAATTTTTTAAATTTGTTTGTTATTATATTTGACCTGAACCTTTTATCTAACATTTATTTTTGAACATGAACATGAACATGAACACGAACATGAAAATGAACATGAACGTGAACATGAACATGAACATGAACATGAACATGAACAAGAACATGAGCATGAATCATGAGCATGAATCATGAACACGAACATGAGCATTAATCATGAACATGAACATGAACATGAACATGAACATGAACATGGACATGAACATGAACATGAGCATGAATCATGAACATGAGCATGAATCATGAACATGAACATGAGCATGAATCATGAACATGAACAATAAACGTGAACATAACATGAATCATAAAAGTCACTGTGTTCCGCACTACTGGACTTGTTTGTTTTTCCTTTCAGTTTTTTTTAGGTATTCGGCTTTTTGATTTTTAAATTTGTTTGTTATTATATTTGACCTGAACCCTTTATCTAACAGCTCATATCATATTTTTTAATGGGCATGGATTTTAGTGCAATTAATAGTAAAAATATTCATACTATAGTTTTAGCATTGCTTTAATTTAATTTGCAAATTAAATTTTGATTTTAATGTAACTATCTTTAATGCCTTCTTATTACTGAGATCGTTTATATGATAGTTACGATAAGAAACATTTACAGGGTATTCCGTTATATTCGAGAGTTACTTTACAACTTTTATGCTTAACTTTGTATGTTTATTTGCGTAAAAGGAAATGTTCATCTGTATGAATGCTATTCTTTAATGCATTTTATGTTTAACAAATTATTCAATACGACTGTGATCATTACGATAAAAAAAAAGTACTTTTATGTGATTTTTATATACCATATACTCTTATATGCTCATGTGTATTAATATATACATTTGTATAATCGAACTTTTCTATAACGAATTAAATGATGTTTGCATATTCATTTGCATATTTTGACACGTAAAAAAATTACAACCGTTATATTTAAGGCTCATAATATTATGAAGAAATGATAGTAAAACAAACAAACAAACAATATCAGTTGTTTAATAATTTGTTTCTTACACATGAATTTATTTATAGAGGTGCTCTTAATTCCGCACTGTAATTACTTAAATTTACTTCCTGTTTCCACAAGTTCGTCTACAAAATTTGTATGATAATCACTCGAAAAAAAAGCTTTCCATTTAAATTTTATACTCAAGTCGACCGTCTAGGTTGTAGAAATAAAACATATCTACATTTAATTGAACTAGAATGAATTTTAATCACGAATAATATCGGGCTTAAGTTTAGTATTTTCAAGTCTTACAGAATGAAATATTTTTATTAATTAATTAAAAAAAAAAAAAGGTGATTTGCACTCGATTTCTCATCTTAGCTGGCTATTGAATATCGAGCATAGAATAGAGTTCCAAATTCATACTACGAACTGTCATTACTAACGATAGTATCGTTGAGCAACGAATTTTCTATTGGACAGAATTGTACTTTCGATGCATTATTTATATTATTATTATTATTGAAAGTTTAAATTTTTCGAGACTGATTTTTTTCTTTGGGCATCTAAACGCTAATTTGAAGCATTTTTGCTAAGTTTTGTATGCTTAAGCTGTAAAAACAAAACGACTCAAAGGGCTGAGGAAAAATTTTCTTTTTTATTGCAGTATGATTGTTGAGCGCGCAATTGTTAATTTTAAAATACTCCCAAACTATACCTTAAGGCAGAATAAGTTTTAACTTTCTGTTCTGTTACAAATCAACTGACTCTTTTGCGTTTGAAGTAATCGTATGTAAGTCGTTAGTTTTTCTGGTAATTGCTAACTCTGTGGCAAAAAGGAAAAAGTGCTTAAGTCGTATATGACTGTTTTGCAGGAGAGCACTTTGAAGTGTTCAAGTCGATTTTCAGAAGTTTATTTCTTTTATAGTTAAATTGGAAAATTCTCAGTTATTTAAGAAATTTATTATTCGACATATTGTCATAAGTTTATTTCACCAATGAAATATATAGACAATGCTTGACCTCCAGCAAATAAATTTCAAATTCTCAGTTATTCCTTAGTTTTTTAAGCAAACATCGTTCTACACACTATAAATAATACATACAAATTGAAATGCTCCAAAGTATAACCTAAATTAACCTATTATTCCAAATGAGGCTAGAGGTCTAAAAAATATAAGCCGCAATTTATTTTGCTATAACTTCTTGAAAAATCGCATAAATTAATTGAGATTTTGCCCAGGGGTTTTTTCAAATAGTCATATTACGACGGTACCATTAACTCAAAGTCAGCTTATCTCGACTTAAGCACGTTTTCCTTTTTGCCACAAAACTATTGAATTTAGCAAGAAAACGGCACAATCCAGAACAGCAACAGAAAGTAAAAACTAATGAGGTCTTCAGTCTCAGCTATTTCGAACCATCACAATGCGTGAATTTTACAAAAATTTACGTTCTTCATGGAATTGGCGTTATAATACCAAATGTAAATTCGTTCGGTCAGGAATTTTACTACAGTCGAATATTGAAAGATATTTTTACGAATGTCCCATATCTGTAATCAGTCGCAAGTTCGTTATAAAACAGCTCTACTGTCTACAGTAATACTTCGTTTTATGTTGCTGTTGATTGCGGAAAATGACAATGTTAATCGAAACGATGTAAATCGTATTTAAAATTACGTTAACTTTATGAACAAAAAACTAGTAACATTATAAAGGGTGATTTTTTAGCAAGTTTTTTTGGCAACACTGTGATTGTCAAATCAGCTGTTTCTGTGTATCATGTTACTGTTGAACATATTCAATTTGGTCTAGGATTTAACCACGAATCGACTTACAAATGAACAACGCTTGCAGATTATTAAATTTTATTATCAGAATTCATGCTCGATTAAGAAAGTGCATCAGTGCACTTCTTCCATTTTATGGTCAGTTTGGGCGACCTTCTAAGGCGGCTATTCGAAATCTGGTGACCAAAGTTACATTATTGAACATTAAGCCTTTAAAACACATACGTAGAGTGCGGATGGAGGAAAATATCGCAGCTGTATCCGCCAGTGTTGTTTATGACAGTGGATTATCGATTCGGCGCCATTCGCCGAATTCTGTTACTTTTTTTTTGGCCAAAATGAAAGACTGAACTTAGCTGATATGTGGTTTCAGCAAGACTGTGTCACATATCCATATCAGACGGCATGCGAAACAATGGCCCAATTGAGAGCCAACTTTGGTAAAAAGTATATTTTACTTTTCGGGCTGGTAATTGGCCGCCTAGATCATGCGATTTAACGCCTTTAGACTATTTACTATGGAACTTTGTTGAGGTTCATGTTTATAAAGACCAGGTCGCAACGGTTGCCGCACTGACTAATAAAGAAGAATTTGTTTGTGAGATACCGGGCGATATATTAGCAAGAGTGTGCCAAAATTAGACACAGCGTTTGAATCATTTCAGGCGTAGCCACGGTCAACATTTACATGAAATCATCTTTTAACACTGAATTTTATAGATCGTTCTACCGACTCAAATAAAGATTTCATACATTTCTCTAAATTGTATGTGATTTTTTTTTATAAATCAAACCCGAAAGCACTTAGAAAATCACCCTATACAATAAAAAGGGAACAACATAATATAAAGTAAAATTGCATTGTACGGTAGAAGTTTTATTTTACTGACAATAATAAATGCTTTTCTTTTTTCTTCCCCATTCTAAAGAATAATAATCTCATTTTTAGTTTTTAACCGAATTATATTTCGTTTCCTTTTTATTTGATGTGAAAAAAAATTGGTTCGATAGTTCTATTTTCGCTGCTTATATTTCACTCATATAAAAACATAAAACAAACACTTTAAATAAAACCAGGAATTTCCCTATTTTTGTTTCTATATAAGAAACAAATATATGAATACAAATGAAAGGAACAAATACTATAAAAACGCAAATCAAAATAACCTAAATCGAGGTTACTTATATCGAGGTATTACTGTATATCCAAGCTCTTATTAATAAACATGTGTGCTTTTTGTTAAGCTCAAATGATTTGTGAAAAGTAGCGCAAAGGGTTTTTATTGGTCTGTGTATTCTTTTCCAGTAGAGAGTGAGAAAAAGCAGCAAAAATGCATTAATAGTCAAGGGCGGATTGTAAAAATGGTCCTCAACAAATGTTTAAAAGTAATAAAGATTACATTTTGTATAAATAAACCAAATGCCTGACTGACAATATGGTTTATTTCATTTTATTAACAGCACGAAATAATTTTAAAATTCTACTTCTTATATTCGCAATGGGAGAGTTAAAAATTTTTATGAAAGAATAAAATTAAGACCGTGCGAAATAGCCAACACAGATGTTTTTTTTTCAAATAAAAATATTATTTATATTTTATAAATTTTAAGTTTTTGGGGAGGGGAGTTCTGGTGTAGAATCTAATATATTTATATTTATATGTATTCTGTTTTTTCCAACTTTTTATGAACTTTTTTATTTGTACTGTACATATTAAAAATCGTCTTCATAATAATTAAAACAAGTAAGAGCGAAATATTTGGCTCAGCTTAAGCTTATATAACTCTTGAATTCAAATTTCTCAAAAATATGAAATATATTCAATAAGTAAAGAAAGAAATTATTTTAGTTAGTTACTTTTACGTACCAAAGCAAAAGTTTAAATTGTCAGCCCCAAAACCATATTTTTGATATTGCTTATTTTTGATACCAACATATTAAATATGTTTAAATAATAAAAAGAAAATATCTGCTTTTAGTTAGTTACTTTTAAATAATTAATATAATAATTAATTATATAATAATTAAATAACAAAATCAAGAGAGTAAACTTTCCAACCCAGGAATCATCTTTTTAATTTTTCTGATTTTCAATACAAATATATTTCTTCTAAAACATAAAATATGTTCAAGTAATAAAGAAAAAAATAAATAGTTTTATCTAGTTAATATTGTTTACAAAAAAGATTAAAATCTCTTAAGTCCTGGAAACATCAGATTTATTATTATTCTGATTTTCAATACTCATATATTTCTTTTTAAAATATAAATTTTTCTCAATTATAAAGAAAAATTTTGGGAGTCGGATGACCCGCAAAGCTATAGATTTTGGTCAAACTTGCATCATCTGTTAGACTTTGGTAGTCTATAAAAATCAGATAATATCTAAAATCGATTTGACGAAAACGTCTGCAGGAAAGGGATAGTGATAGAGATGAGATAGAGGAAAGCTTCATACTTTTACAACTCTGCTTTTTGCACGTTTTTAATAATGCAGTGTTGCAGTTATTAGAAAAAATATGCTTAAAGAAATTGTTCGACGATAGATAGCGAGCAAATTATGTGTCTTACGTGAGCGTAAGAGCAAATGAGATTTTTAACCTGATTGGCTTGGTAGTTTTGTTTAAGAGAAACAGATCTCCGAAAATTTTAATAACGAAAAATTTCGAAATCTACCGAACCGCATCCATTCACTATATTAGACACCTTGTTCACACCTAAAGCTTACTTTGCAAATGAATTTATTTGAAAGAAGAAAAAGAAGAATACGGATGAGTTCAGAATTTGTTGTGCTCGCAAAGTTGCTTTGTTCTTCGCTTGTTTCTTTTGTGGTATAGTTAAAATTTGCCAAAATTAGCTTTGTGTGGGATCAATTAAAACAAATATCGAGTACACATCTGGCATTTATTGTGGTGTCATTCTCAAAATGTGTGCACGGCCGTTCCCATTATATTTTTTATATGGAAAGCAAAGCCACACAACGAAAAATATCGAAAATGACAAACGTGGCCACCAGTATACACTATTGCGATGTCACAAAATGACATAGTGTGTACCCGGCAAAAGTATGAAAGAAAATTTCAAAAAACATTCTGTCAAAGTATACTTTGCGTGTGGAAAAGTAGCACTGCCAAAAGTTGCATACCCCACTCGCTACATTCACATTTACGTATGAGTGATATTTTTAATTGCGTTGAATTAAATATTGTTCATACGCTCGTTATTTGCCATGGAACGAAAATTTTATTTGCCAGTGTATTTGAAAAATGTCTACGAACAAAATTATTATTTTACAAACATTGTTTTGTTTCCAAAATGCATAGGCAAGGTACTATGCGAATTTTCAGGGGGAATTATTTTAGCGTTTTTTAACACACTGGCAACACTGAATACTTAATCTTATTATCCCACAGCCAATAAAACTGTTCTGCAAAAAAATTGTTTTAAATAAAAATATGTGTTACATAGGGATATTAATGCCCTTACCGTTTTCAGTTTTTATCTGTCATGTACAGATTTTTTTTAATGGGTGTGGCTAATATGACACCCTAAACAACAATAAGCATAACTCGATTAGCGTTTAACAATAAAACATGCGGAATAAAATTACCTTCTGCTACAATTTTTTATTTTTTTTTGATTTTTTGTTTCGGAGTTTGAAATTATTGGAGAAAAACCATAGTTTTAATGCAAAACAAAAACTTTTTTGTTTTAAAAAATTCATTAAAAAACCAAAACGGCAAATATTTTACATAAGTATGCTGAAAATAAAATAAGGTATAAGTTATGAATATCTGTGCAAAACTTTTGATTTTATTCACAATTAAAGCAAACTTTGACAAACATTGTGTAATACATGAAATACCGAAGTATATTTATTTGACATAAAGTCTTTATTTATTTAATTTAAAAATTTTGCTAATATTAAAATGCAAAAAAAAAATAAAATATTTATTTTCATACATACCGAAGTATATTTTTTTGAAGTATGCTGATGAGCTCCAAAAGCGGGAACCAAATGCATATAGACAATTGCTTAACCATAAAAACAAGCAATATTTTCAAGTTATGTAACACATTTATCCGTAACACACTTGCACCTTGTGGTTCAATTGCAAAGTCATGCCAAGTAAAGGAATTATTTTTTTATTGTACCTGGAATTAAAAAATATTTACTTTATTAGGAATATTTATGTATGTAATGGCTCGGAAATGAGTGTTTCTATGGAATGAAAATCAATATCCGTCCGTTTCATTAGCTCATACAGTACGAAATATTTGATTCATAGATTTCAGTACAAGCGCTATTTGTGGAATACAAGTGCCAGTTTAAAAAAAAAGGCTATGTGGGATATAAGAAATAGTAATGCTTTTTTGTCATTCCGGAACTCAACAACACTGCAAATAAGCCTTTAGTTGATGGGCAAAAATATTTTTTCCATGCACTGTGCTTCTAATTAGGCTTAATAAACGACTTGGTATAAGCTATGTTTAGAGTTGGAGAAGAATTTAAATATATGAAAGGTATATTTCCACGTCTAACTGAAGACCAAATCGAAAGAAGGCATATTTTTTTATGCACCAAATATAAGAAATCTTTAAAGAATTGTTCAAATCTAGGCTGGTCAATCAAGAATGAAAAGCATGGGTAACTTTGGGAAATATATGTCACAGTTTTTTTGGAAATAGAAAGACTGGAAATCACAAAGAACTGGTACAAGAACTTCTTCTTTCATATCAACATATCATTAAAAATACACTTCCTGCATTAGCACTTAGATCTTTTTTTCGTGGTGCGCTGTCTGATGAGCATGGTGAAAAATTCTACCGGGATATTGCACACATGGAAGGAAGCCATACCGGCAGGTGGTCCCCAGAAATATTAACTGATTTTTTTGCTAGGAAATTAATCGTGAAACGACATGTTATATTAGTTTATAATTTCATTTAGGATTATATTTCATAATAATATTTATCATAATAATATTCCAATATCAGTATTTTATTATAAAGGAAATCTCAGAAACTAGATATGATGGAATCAATCTGTTCACAGATTTGGATTCAGCACACTAAAATCCACTTAATCTTTTTTTCAGAACAGTGTAATTAGCGTATGAGCAATATTTAATTCACCGCATTAAAAATATTACTCATACTTACCTGTGAGTGAAGTGAATGTTGCATACTTTTTGGAGTTAAGAAAGAATAAAACATTGGAATAAATTACATTTGGCATAAATTATTTTGAAAAAATAAATTCTAAATGCCGTATTCATAAAAAATATTTCAGGTTTATTAAGCGCTTATTTGACGTATTTCTATGGGAAATTTGTCAAATAAACCTGTAATAAGCCTATAATATTTTTTATGAATTAGACCGTAAAAATCGAACAAATCGAAATATTTTTTCGATAAAGGGATTGTATATTTTTTAATCGATCCACTTAATATATATATTATTTTAAAAAACTCTATATTTATTTATTTCTCCTAAAAGTATGCACATTTTATTCAATTAAGTAATAACCAAATTCAACTATAAATATACATATAGGGGCATAACCATGGTCGCAACAAAGTGTACTTTAAGAATTTAAAATACTTAAAAATAAATACTTCAAAGTGCACTTTATTTTGACCATGGTTATGCGCCGTAGTTACTATATTACAGATGCAATGAAAAGGCTAAGAAAAACATTGCTAATCATATATTACTTAATAATATAACAGGAGTCAGTAAAAAGTAATTTAAAGTATTTAATAGTTTCAAAAAAGCTTTTGTTTTATTAAGATAGGGAAGAGAGAACGAATTTCTGCCTTCTTAATGAAATGAATTTGTGAATAACACTTTCCAAAAATTCAAATAAATTTGCCATTAATAAAGTGATGAAAGTTCTCATCCAAAAAGCTTTAATATCAGGGAACATGCATCGGTGCATCACAGACCTATAATTAATATTTCTATGACATGTGAAAAAAAAACGTCTTTGAATCTGAGAATGAATATGCATTTATCTCTTAGTTTTAATCAACAGCATTTTATTTAAATTTCAGTACAAACCCATGATCTCCATCCCCTAAATCAAATTAATTCTTTATGAGTTAAACCAATGATTCAACCCTATATTTGTATTTTTTTTTTATTTTTGTTGCTGGATATGGTTTGGTATTTGTGGGATTAGTCACAATTTTTTCTGGTCTATCCTTTCTTTAGAAATTATGATACATCAAATAAGTTTGCCTATATTAACGATATGAACGCTATATATACTGCCTTATTCATAAAAAAAAATATTTTTGTTTTAAAAAATCTCTATAAAACAAATATTGTATGGAAATCTGTTTGAAACCCCTTATTATAAATTAAGAATATATATTTTCTTAATTAAAACGGTACACAATTGAATTATTTATATAAAAAGATATGGAAAATTAAAATAAAAATTAAAAATATATTTTTGAACTTCACTGCTGGTATTTCTTTATAACTGAATAATTATTACACTTTATGACACATCTTGGACTCTCGTCATTTAAGTGCAGTTTTAATATTATTTTCATTTTCACTTTAATTGTAGACATGGAATGTTTATTGTTGACTCCGGGTGGAAGAAAGCTTTCAGCCAATAATGGTGTGATGTGTTAGATGCTTGTTAATATATTTTGAATTTTTTTATCTTTTAATTTCTGACAATCTCTAAAAAAAACTAAAAGTTGTATAACACACAAATACATAGGCTATGTTTTTTAAATTTTTTTTTAATCAATTTTTATAATAAAATAAAAAATTATTTTAAAAAGTTATCTTTTGGCATGACTACATCATTTTGTATTTAAAATTGTTTGAACAAAGGAAATGTTTGTAGTCTTTTATTATTTTAATTTAAATTTCACTAAAAAACTGTTTTTCCAACCGATATTCGTATGTAAATTCAATTTCAAAAAAAACATTATATTGTTAATGAAAGGATAAACTTTAATTGTAACAAAAAAAAATTAATTGATTGTATAAATAAAAACTTTTACACAAAAAACTTTAAAAAAAGGATTAAATTAAAACAAAATATCCTTGAGCAATTAAACTAACAAGATTTTTTGATGTAAGTTTGTCTAAAAATTAATTGAAATTTGTTACACAAATATGCAATAAGAATCTTGTTTAATGTCATCGAGTGTGACAAAGCTTTACAGTTCCTGGACAAACCGCTATTGAATAACTGACTGACTGATTTATCACAACCAAACAGAAAGGCTCAAAGCTAGAGCTTTGAAACTCGATATGTGATTTCCTCTTTGAATGTAAAAATTCAATAAGAATTTGGTTTTGGAATTTTTTTTTTTTTTGAAAAAAATCGGAAACCTTATGTTTCTGGAACTAATTATTCAAACGGTATGCTAATACAACAAAAAACAAATAATTCACTAATACTGGTATTTATTACTAACACTAGCATCTTCCCGCGACTTTGTTGGCATCCAGAAAGAAACTAAAATTGTCCTCTAAAATTTAATTATACCAGGCTTAACCAAAACAGGAAAAATAGCATAAGTAAAAATTTGTAACCGTCTTCAAAAGTACATTTTATTTTAGCTTGGTACCTGTATATGAAATTTCATCCAAGTCATTTTCACATTAAAGTCGAAAAAAATTTCATATTTTTTTTTTTATTTTATTTTAATTATTTTTAAAAGGATTGTATGTATTTAAACTGTTGAATATTTTTAATTCAAAGAATAACGATTCTTATTTAGGGGTCTAATTGTCACTTTCGTTAACAAACTGACTCGAATACATTTTTTCAGTTGCAGATTATGGCATTTGCTATCGATTTTGCTAATGTTGAAAATAAATTGTAGAGCAGAAATTTATTATTATCACGAAACAAATTTATATGTATGTACTCATTATTGTATGTATATACATACATACATATATACATATATAAATCGGTGAAGGGTGTATAAGATTTTGCACAGCCGAATATATCAGTCTTACTAATTTCTATTTACATCTGTCATTTTAATTGCATGTAAAAAGTCACAGCTTCCAGTCGAGTTTATGACTGATTTCACTTTACGCATTGCAGTATTGTTTGTTAATAAACGTCATCACCTGTATCCATGTTATCGTTCTCGTCATCACCACTACCAAAAGCAACAGCAACGTCCACAAAATTCATACAAAGCAAACATTTACTAATGCAGAGTATAGAAATACAAAAGATATATGTATGTTTATATCTATTTAATGCCAAATATATTTAAGTTTTTGTTGATATAAACAACCACAATCAGCCAAACCAAACAGAAACAACTAACTAGACAATCATCTGACCAAGAAGTGAACAAATAAAAAAAGAATTTAACTAACTGTCTGGTTCAAAGCAGCGACAGACACATGGACAAATTTAATGACAGGCGAGTAGGCAGGAAAAAAATATAAAAACAACTGCGCCAACACTCTAATCAAAAAAAATATATATATATATAAATACATTCATATACATATATGTACACACTTATGTATATTAAAATAAATAGAAATATAAAACATTTAAATATGTATGTATGTGCTCTTATAAACTCATCATACACTCCACACAATTATCAACAACTCAACGCTCATACATAGATATAAGCACATATTCACATATAAATTTTCATACATACCCTGCAGGAAATGCGAATAGCAAAATTGTAGTGATTTAATAGTGACATTGTCAGTAGTACTACTGACCAGCTTTACCCCAGCAAATGTAATCATCCATTGACATTTAACATTAGCTTTTCATTGAAAATCCACCACTAGACTAGACTGTAGCACTACTGACAAAGTAGTTCTTTTGGGACCACATGGAGACATTGGCACCAAAGATTCACTAGTAAATTTTAGTGGCTCTAGTCTACAATATCGATATTTCCTCGTTCGATGTCAATAGTAAAATTGTAGTTATTTACTAGTGACATTGTCAATAGTACAATGTAATCGCCTATTGACATGCATATAAAATAGTGTTGTCATTGAATTTCATTGATTGACAAAGTAGTTCTTTTGGGACCACATGGAGACATTGGCACCAAAGATTCACTAGTAAATTTTAGTGGCTCTAGTCTACAATATCGATATTTCCTCGTTCGATGTCAATAGTAAAATTGTAGTTATTTACTAGTGACATTGTCAATAGTACAATGTAATCGCCTATTGACATGCATATAAAATAGTGTTGTCATTGAAAATCTACCAGTAGACCTTAGCACTATTACGACCATATGGAGCCTTTGACCCAAAGATTCACTAGTACATTTTAGTGACCCTCGTCTACAATTTTATGAGGGTTGGGGCAGCAAACTTTCTGTGTTTTCTTTACATTATTGCACAGTATAAAAGAAACAAAAACAAACTACTGACGCGTTCATTGACAATGTGACCAGAAATACACTTGAACTGCTGTCTGTAACGTATCTTTACTCGCGCATTAAAGGAAAGTTGTCGACTTTTCAACTAGTGCAATAGTCGCTAGAAAAAAGAGTGTTGACATAGAGTCATATGGTTATAGGCTGACTAGAGGGTATGTATATGGAAATGCTATGATATCATTTAATAAAGAAACATGTAGTACTATGAAAAAGTAAATTATTTGGAATTTTATATAATTTGCAATTTTAGTTTTAATGTTGGCATATAATAAAATGAATATTTTTATTCAACAAATTAAAAAGCAAATAGTTGTAGTTTATACTTACATATATACATATATGTATGTAGTATATACAAACATACACTAGAGCCCCATTCTGCGGCGATCCTGCATACACCATTTCAACTTGTGTTATTTTTGAGAGGATTTTAAGTCACTATATGAAATTGGATACGAATCCGTGATGGAAAATGGTTTTTATACTAGACATTGGCGGTACCATTTTCTTAATATACATATATTAAAAGGACAAACGTAACAAAAATGCGTATTACAAATCCACAATTATATAATCAAAAAAATACAAAGTTCACATTCGTACACGCTCTACCTTTAAAAAAGAAAAAATCTTGTAATTAAATAAATAACTATAACGTTTTTATTTTTTTTTCTTGTGCCAATTTGTAAGGACAGGCTCTTTTAATAAATCCAATAATCAAAATTATATTTCGATCAAAAAATAGAAAATATAGAAAATATCGGAATTCACTACATATCCTTAAGGAAGGAAGTTTTTAAAAAATTAGTTAAATTAGTTTCAGTATAAAAAAAAGCTTAGTTTTTATTTTGTAATTACAACAATTTTTAATGGGGGTTTTCAAAAAAATTGTATGTGTACAAATATGAATTTTAATTTTTAAAATTAATACATTTTCTTAAAAAAATTTAGCAAAATAATGAATAGTGATACCAAAGTTAAATCAATAATTGTATACACATTAATTTTTTCTTTTATGATGTTAATAACAACATCTGCATAAACAGATAGACATGGGTGCTGATGAAGTGCGTGGTTCCAGAGAAAAATGCGCATTTTCTCCACCCACCTAAAAAAACTAGTTTAATTTTTCTTCTCTTCTTTAGAAAATCACATTAATTAATACAAATATTTCATTTAATGAGAACTGAAAATACTGAACTAAAGCCCGATTAAAGAAATTATTTCTGATTAAAATTCACTCTAGTTCAATTAAGTTTAATATATGAGTAGGTGATTTGCAAAACTCGCTCGTTACACGTTAACCGAATTGTGGAAAAAAGCAAAAAACTTATAGCAGCTGATTAAATGGACCAAATTAGTGGAATACTTTAAATTCTTAGATGCGTCCTTGATTAAAACTGAAGAGTTGAAAAATTAAAACGTACTGAAGCATAGAAAAATAATAGATTAAAGTTTGGAACGAACGAGTTTTGCTACGAAATCTCGAAACCAACGAGTTTTGCTACAAACTCTATGACATCGTACTATGTCAGGCAGAAAATTCTATAATTATAATTTATTATATTTTCAAAATTATTTTCATTTATTAAATTTCAGTAGTAATTTTGTACTTTAAGTTAATTTATAGAAGTTTTAAAAAATAAAAAGTACGAATTTTTAAATTGATAAGATGAAATCTTCATCTCCACTATATTCTGCATTATTTTCAAGATCTGTATTATTACTATTATTGTCTAGGACCATAGCGTAAAATTGCATATCCTCATTGGTTCTCCAATTTTATCCAAAATGTTTTGATAAAAGGTTTGCAACATCTTTTTTCTTTTCAGTTTTAATGTCCACATTGATGGGAAACAGTTCTGGAATAATTCCATTAATTGTCTTTCCTCGTTTCAAAAAAGGTTTTGGGGTGCAAAAGTTGATTCTATAATTAACCTCCCCTTTAGAGTAAATCTTCCTTTTCCAGTTTTTCTATTATCATTCGCTTTGCAGTTTTAAATTTAAAATGAAGTTGAACTGGTGCTTTTACTACAAAAAGCTAAATTTTTTTTTAAATAAAATGCAAACGAGTATAAAAATGCAAGTCTAAAAAGTTATTGTAAATTGTCATATTCATTTTAAAATTTCGTCACTATAACTATCAAGAGCGCTTAGAATAGAAATATTGAACTAGCGAGTTTTGCTACGAAACATAAAAAGAGAGAGTTCTGTATATGTCTGATGTATGGAACCAACCACTTTTGCTGCTAACTGCTATCTTAACTCATGTAAAAATATAAAAAGATCATACATTGTCACACACAATCTCTATATTGCTTGTTATAAAATTTCTGAAGAACTACTAGAATCAATCATTATCTTGATTTTTTTAATTTTTGTAACGAACGAGTTTTGCATCTCACCTACTCATATATAAAATTTAGTTTTTTTAACTAAATATTTCAACTTGTGATCCAAATAACAAAAAGTGACTCGTTTTGCTTCATTTCGGCTTGTGTCACATATCTCTGATCCCTAATAACAATGCAAGTCGAGGCTTCCGTATATAAGTGATAATCGTATAAAATTATTGTTGCTGCTATTTTTGAACCATTTACTTCAGTTAATATAAGTTGCACAAGTAACATACAAAAACCATATGAAATGATTACAATTATAACGAATGAAATGGAAGTGTTGAAATATTGGAAAATACATATAAATACAAATATTTAACAATGTACACAGAAAAAATTATTCACCAATTAATATTTTCAATTAAAAATTTATTTGATTCAATTAAATTTTTACTTGTATTAATTAATTTGAGTGGAAAAACTTAATTGATATTATCAAATTGTTTATAGGTGAAAATTTAATTAATTTTTTAATTGATATTACAAATATTTTAATTGATGTTACAAAATTACTCATACCCCTATTTTGTGTGTACATATATATGCAAATAAAAAGTATGCTAGCAATAGTTTCAATTCATTTTTATCCAATTTACTTATAACTAACTAACTATTTCATATAATTCGTAGAAGAATTAATAAAAAAAATTACGTAAATAGCATAAAAATGCTACACGCTTTATTTACATATACATTGCTGCATATACATACTTACACATACATACACACATATATGTATATGGTGGTTATTATCCAATAATATTGGAATGTTGGCGGCAACATTTTCGTGTGTGTGAACGCAAAGGAAACAACAAAAGAGAACTCCAGATGTTTTCCGTCCAAATGTACGGACTTAGTGCCTGTGAGAACTCAATATAACTTAAGAAAAACTGTTTGTCAAAATCAAGGTGAGGAAATTTCCATTGCCAACTTCCTCAGGGAATTTCCGATTTTTTGGTACTGAAATGTAATTGAAAGAATACGAAATTTTTGACATTTATTACCTGGATACATTGCAAACTGCAGCTTTGGATTTGACAAATTTTTAAAACAAATTATTAATTATTGTTTCTAATGCCAATAGTAGTAAAACTTCAATTAAAACTTGTAGCGAAAGGTTTAACAGCGACATCAATCAATATTACCTTCATACATAAAGTGTAATAATTTTAGACCAATCAGACTCTCAGCACTTCTACCTAATCTAAAAAGGAATCATTGATATCTATACTAATTCACATCACAGATCGTGTAGTCCATTTTTTGGCTAAGCAGAATTATAAGAAATATACTTTAGATATACAAAAACTTTTCAAAATGATAGACTTAATTTAAAAATTTATCCAGCAGTAATCTCTTAAATAAAAATCATGTCTATCAGATTGCCAGCTATTTATTTATTCTTATTTTGTGAGTTCTAATGTTTTTTCTGGCAAACAAGCTGATACGAGTAACAAGCATTTTCGTGAATTAGATTGGGAAAGCATGTCATATTTCTTCTATAAAATCAGAAACCGATAGCACAAAATATAACACCCTGCACATAAATGTAGTTCATTGTTCTTTTCCTAGTACAAGTTAATAATATAATTCTATTATCTAGATGATGGTAACTTGTTTGCAAAGCATTTAAAATTCGTATTTACCCCAAACACATATACTGGTGCTGTTGATTTACCGAGTGTAGTTGCTTAAGTTTAAGATGTTTGACGTACACAAAGTAATTACTGAAGAAAGCTGTAGCTATTGATGGAATTAGTAAAAAGATGTTGATGAATTTGCCTCACATTGCAATTAGAATCCTGTTATTCATTTGTAATGCCATTTTATGACTGGAGTATTATCCACACCACTGGAAGCTAGCCAAGGTGAAAATGTTTCCAAAGCCGGCCAAAGATCTTACCAAGGCTGAGTCATACCGGCCAATAAGTCTACTATGAACAATGTCAAAACTTTTCCAAAAACTGCTCATGACAAAATTGTCCCTAATTCTAATTGGTAGTGGGTGCATCCCAGACCATCAATTTGGTTTTAGAAGTCAGCATAGCACCATCGAACAAACGCATAGATTGGTTCAATTTAAAAGAAGAACATTTGAAAAAAAAGAAGTATTGTTCTGCCCTAATTATTGACGTTTCTCAGGCATCTGATAAAGTGTGGCATAAAGGCCTAATTTTAAAATTGAAATCATATCTACCAATAAACATTTTAAGTCTTTTAGAAAGTTACATTGTTGCCCGGAAGTTCACTGTTGTTGAAGAAGATTTAATGAATGTGCCCGAATCTATATCATCTGGTGTGTCACAGGGGAGCATACTGAGGCCAGTTTTGTATTTGATTTATACTTGTGATATGCCTTTGAGCAGTACTATCTATCTATCTTAGTATGCACGAAAACATTCACGAGGCATCCCGATATCTTCAGGCACATATTAACCAGCTGGAACTATGGTTAAGCTTATGGAGAATAAAATTAAACGAACAGAATGGTGTTCAGGTAACATTTACCCTACGACAATCAACAATCAAGTTGTTCCTCAACAACCAAGTTGTTCCTCAACATTTACCTGTGAAATATCTTGGTATGCACCTTGACCGACGGCTTACATGGAAACACCACATTGACTTTAAGCTAAAACAAATGAAGCTTAAATTAACTCAGGTACATTGGCTGATTGGTAGAAATTCAACCCTAGTCTAGATTTTAAACTTTTAATATACAAGTCGCTCTTGAAACCAATATGGTGCTACGGAACTGAGCTATGGGGCACAGCTTCAGCTTCCAATGTAGACAGAATCCAACGAAGGCAAAACAAGATTTTGAGGCTAATAACATCGGCTCCATGGTACATCCAAAATTCAAATTTATATCGTGATCTAAATATACCACTTGTGACTGCTGTAATTGCAAAATACGCAGGCAAATATATAACAAAACTCAAGTCACATCCTAATCCATTTGCTCGTAACATCTTGCATTTTAACGGACACATCAGCTTAAAAAAGAGGGACACCACGGTTCTAATACTCAACACTCCAGATGAAACTAATTGAAAATATTTTTGTGCTTAATACGACATTTATATATTATTGATTACTATTGCTAAGTTTATGCCTGACACTGGTTTGGGCCTAATTATTATATCTAGATTTAAGATTGGAATACTTATTGTTAATTCATATTTTGAAGATACAATAAATATATATCACCATGTAAAAAAAATCTAAATGATGTCTTTATTAAGTATAAATATAATATAGTGTATTAAAAGAAACTATCGATAGCACTTCATAAAATTTATATACAGAATTTTATATGTTTCAATTATTTTACAAATCTAAAATTTTCCTTATATCAATATAAGCTTTGTGCAATAATTTTAATTCCATCGTTATTTAATTTCATATCAAGCTTAATTAAACCACCAAAATTGCACTTCAAATAACGTTATATTGTTTATTGTCTAATAAACATATTCATATTGTCAAAATATATATTTAACATGAACTTAAATTGTGTTAAAATTATGAACAACATTCAATAAAACTATTCTCAGAAAAACAATTCATACGTGCATGTATTTGATGCGTATCGTATCTTTCAATTAAATTCCCATTAACTGTTAAACAATTTAAATTAGTTACATGCGTACATATACACGCACGAATTATGAAGCACTCAGTTGTATATTCATACACACACACGCACACATACACTGGGAACGTAATATTTAGTTTGAAAGAGAGTTAGAGAGTGGGAAGATTTTGCTGTATGTTATATAGGTATGTATTATTTTAGCTAATTTACATACACGAACTCACACGCTCAACACCTTTTGCCGCACGCACACATACACATAAACATAAATCTGTGCAATCGTATATACATACATATCGTTTTAAAATCACTCATACGAATTATTGCACACATAAATACTCGTACATATTTACATATGTAGTAGACCACACTAATAACACGCACCAGAACAACGTGGTTAATGTCCACCAGAGCACTGCATTAGTGCATTCAACGCGTTTGCCCACAGTGAATGCAACTTAATACTGCGTTCATATACACTACTTTCTTTACATACTCTAAGTAAAATTAAATAAGAAAGAGAATAACACAATTTAAAGCGTTTAACTGTAGCGATTTAATTCAATAATTCAAACCTTGCACGCACGTTGCACTTATGCAAGGCTGTAAATTTTATTTTTTAAAATTCAGCGTGACCACTCCCATAAACTTTTAGCCTTATGTTTTATGAACTTCGACCTAGCAGATTTAAATCTATTATTTATGTGTTTCTTATTAACCGTTTCCAACAAAACTTCACTTAGTGAGAAACTCTAGCCACAGCGAAATTTTTAGTAAAAAAAAATTATAAAAAAATTTTTTAATTAAAATTTGCCAAGTAGCATGCTGCCTAAAAAGGAGATGACACCCTGACAATGACAAATTTGTATAATTCATAAAAGATTGTTGTGATAGTTACTGTACCAAACAAGAAGAACTTGGTTCCAGTTTTTATCCCAATACTTTTAAACACCGAAATTTTAAACAGGAATTTATCCTTTTTCCACATTAATATCATTGTGAGGATGAGTTTTTCTCTATTTTAATCAATTTATGAAATATAATAATATACTTTTGGATATCATTATTTTCATTTATTGGTATTCATGCAGGTCTCTAATGTCCAAACAAATATTCACATCGTTCATTTACTCGAAAAATGTCGTAACTCAGTTTTGAGTTTTGAATTTACATAAAATTATATATATATTAAAATATATAAATAATTTTTTATATACAATAATATGCGATGTAATAAATTATTCTACGTTATTAACTCTAAAATCAGATTTTTTTTTTAGTTATGGCATTGTTTGGATAAACGGACGATATGAACACATACGCACATTCACTCACACATACAAAATTTTATCCAGCTAGTCTTTTCAGTCGCGAAAGAGTTTATGGTAAATCGTATGCAGAATATATATTTTTAATCGCAGACGAATGAGTATTTTAATCGGGGAAGATACTTTGCACAGGAGAACTGTTACATGTAGGCGGTTCATATACAAGAGCCGTGCGGAAGCCGCTTTCATTAGTCGTAGATGCTATCGTTTAAGATTTATTTAGAGATTATCTTACAAATCTTTTATCAAGAATATTAAGAATCGTATGAGGTTCCTCAATGTTAATTTTATATGAGACATTGGGAGAGTTGTAAAAGAATCGATAACGGTTTGAGGAATCTTTAAATATTAATAATTATTAATAAAAGCTTATTTTAAAACTTTAAAGCTAGAATTCTTTCTAAAGCATCACATACACGTTTTAATTCAACTGTCAATTGATTCTTTCAATTGAATTGATTCTTGGCCACACACTTCATAAACTGAATTGAAAGATTTTCATTCAATTCCATGCAATTCAAGTTAAAGACAATTTTAAAACTACTTAAGTTTTTCTCTGCATAAGAAAACTGTAAACATTAATTTTGACAGCTGATCAAGAGACTCGAACACACACAGCACAATCGTATTTAAAGATTTATTAGCCAAGTTAAAAAAATTTGAATCTTTTGATTTTTCTTCAACCAACTCCACAACTGGCAAACTTATCAATAAACACGCCATGATTTGGCAAACAACCGAGTCAGTTGCTAATTTGTTTGAAAGGTTTATGGGGTACATAAGACAGACAAATAATTTCAAAAGCCCAAAAATAAAAGATAAATTAATTCAAAGTAAATTCAAAAATTAAGATTACTATGAATTTAGCTGTTTTAAGCCTCTTACGACTGTATGTGTTAATAACACTGTCATCACATCGCAAGAATTTTAAATGAAATAGATTTATTATAAATTCAGTTAATTAAAAGAATTAGATTATTCTAAAAGCTGATAACGTGCCTGCAAAAATTTAATAAATATTTGGTGTACAACGTCAAGCATATTTAATTTATACTTCCCTTCAGTATACCCAGCAAAAAAAAAATCGGAACTAATTCCAAAGCTTTAACACTTTCATTGCGTACCAATCACTACACAGAAAAAAGTAAAAACAAGTTTCAGTTAATAAAAAAAAATACAATTGGAAAATTAATTAGTTTTCAATCAATCACGGAAATTGTAGTATTAACTCAACCATATTAATTGGAAATTTTTTTGATTTTTTTTAATTAAAAAAATGTTATATTAACTAAAAGTTTAATTGATGTTTTTTAAAGATTCAATTAAAATTTAATTGAAATGTTTTTGAAGATCTGATTAAAAAATGAATTGAAATATTCAATTAATTTGAACAATTCAATTAAAATATAAATTTATATATTAAAAAAATTCAATAATATAAAAATATAAAAAATGTGATGTCATATAAAATGGCCAAAAATTTAAACATTTGTATATTGTACCAAAAAACTTAATAATGCATCCTATTGCTTTTGAAGTTCCCACAGTACACAAAATTACAATGAACGTATTTGGCGTTTGATATCATAGCTTTTCTATGGATTGTATGTGTATTTTGCGATTGAATTTTAAATAAAAATAAAGAATATTTCTATCGTACCCCGAATACCGCCAATTTACTAACTTTACCATCCATGTTTGGTCTATAAGGTTTTGCTTATTGAGAAATAAGAGAACAAAATTAATTGAATTTCTGTTTTTATTTTAATATTTTATTTATTTTCAACGCATGTCAAAATTGATTTAAAAAAAAAAGAATTTAAGTTGAGTAGTAAATTTTTTTTCCTATAAAAAATATCAAAATCAATTAAAAAATTAATTGAGTATTTTAATTGAAAATATTGTTTCCTAACAATGTGGCATACTTAAAAAACTGCTCGATTTTCACACATAAAAACCAAAATAATATTTCTTACATACTTTGAAAATTTTGCTTATTTTTATGTGGCAGCTAATTGTAAAATAAAATAGATGCACAATAGAATAAAGATGCTTGTTTTGTAAAGATTTTTGTTTAAGGTTTTCAAACTTATTATGTTTGTATATTGTGATTCTCAATATAGTGTTAAGAGTCTTACTATATATAAACATACGAAGTTTGTTAGCTTAAATCAAAAATGTTTTGGGTTGAAGTCTACTGATGAGTTCCAAAAAGCGGGAACGAAATGCATATAGACAATCGCTTAACCATAAAAACAAGCAAAATTTTCAAATTAAATAAATAAAGACTTTATGTCAAATAAATATACTTCGGTATTTCATGTATTTAGTATGCAATTAGTAATAATTATTTACCATTTGATGGTGTTGTGTGTTCAGCTCTGTTGATAACACCTTTTTGATGGAGTAGTTTAATTCAATTAATAGAAACTTATATTCAATTAAAATGTTAATCAAAAATACTATTTTTTCTAAGCAATCACTTAATTGAAAAAAATTCAACAATAATTTTTTCTGTGTACAGGTACTGAATTTAATATTCTAAGGCTGTTGTTTATGTTGGGTATCTTTAACTCTTAAAAGAGATAAACAAAAAAACACTTGATACAACCGGCGGTATTATTATTTAAAATTTAAATGAACTAATACTTTCTATTAGTGAAGAAATGATGCAAAAGTAACAATAAATAACTGTAAACAGGAAAAGTAAATAAATAAAACATATTTTGGATAAAGGTATCGTCGATTAAATATTGCAAGATTTGTAAGAGAGAGTTCAGCATAAAGTGTACAATATGGCTCCTCAAATAATTATCAGGAGATTCCTTTGGGAATTGTATATTGAACACTATCGCCTATTAAACAGCTCTTGGCTAGCTGGGTAGTTATAGTATATTGACCTAATACATGCAACAAAAATAATATAAGCAATTAAAATGAACACAAAAATAAATGCTTTGTTAGCCCAAAGCAATTGTTATTCAAAGTTTTAATATTAATTTTCTAATTTTTTATCAATTGGAAAAACTGATCATGGCGGTGGTGTTAAAATGGATTTGAAATCAAATAATAATATATACATATATGTATTTCCTGGTTTTTCTAAATAGCAATATTAAATGAAATATTAAAAAGAAGACAACTGTAACAATGGATTATGAGCAAACCAAATAACAATGTAATATTTGTCAATATGGCAATAAGAAAAAATTGTTTAAGTCTAATTTTGAGAAGAGCAGTATTAACTTTTAAGTATTTTTTTTTAAGTATTTTTATTTCTGTAAAATTATTTTAAATGTATATTTTAAATATATCGCACACTAATTTATAAACAGTCACAGCTTACAAAATTGCAGATGTGCAGCAGTAGATTGTTGATACAGTGAAAATGATGCAAGTATGTCACATAAAATTAGGCATACCTGAATTTTTCAAGAAGACTAAATTGCAAAAGAAATGTCTGCGTTCGTTGGAGACTTACTTGAAGAAAAACTGTTATGATAATTTTGAGTTGTGACTGTTTACAATTCAGTGTGCGATATGTGTTAAATATGACACCAAGTTAAATTACACTAATCAACAAAACTTTGTAAAAGGTAAGGTACTTACTAATTCTGAATTGCCTGCATATTTATTTTGACTTTATCAGGGCTAGTTTGTGTTACAGCCAGTGTTGTCATATGTAAAGATTTTAACTACAAGGTGATTTTTTAAGAGCTTTCGGATTTGATTTTAAAAACAACACATAAAATTTAGAGAACTGTATTCAATTTTTATTTGAGACTTTAGAACGATCTATACAATTCAATGTTTAAAGATGATTTCGGGTAAATGTTAAACGCGGATATTTCTGAAATGGTTCATACGCTGGGTCCAATTTTGGCATACTCTCTTCAACACATTGCCCGATATCTTACATATAAATTCTTTAATATTATCTTCCAGTGCTTCAGACATTGATGGTTTATACCTGTAGATATGACCCTTAACATAGCTCCACAAAAAATAGGTTAAATGGGTTAAATCGCATGATCTAGGCGGCCAATTGACCGGCCCCAAACGTGAAATAAACTGTTCAACGAAGTCGCCTCTCAATTGAGCCATTATTTCGCATGCTGTGTGACATGTGACACTGTCTTGCTGAAACCACATGTCAGCCAAGTCCAGCTGTTCCATTTTGGGGAAAAAAAAAAGTAACAGAGGCCCAATTACTGCGATTTCACGCCGAATCAATAATTCACGGTCATCAACAACACTGGCGGTTACAGCTGCAATATTTTCCTCCGCACTCTTAGTATGCGTGTTGGTTCTTAAATGTTCAATAATGTAATTTTGGTGAGAAATTTAGTCACAAGATTACGAATAGTTACCTCAGAAGGTCACCCAAACTGACCATAAAATGGAAAAAGTGCACTGATACACTTTCTTAACCGAGCATTTTGATAATAAAATTTAATAATCTGCAAGCGTTGTTCATTTGTAACATGTTTAACAGTAACATGATACACAAAAACAGCTGATTTGCTAAAAACAGTGTTGCCAAAAAGACAATTGCTTAAAAATCAACCTTTATGTATCAAGCATTCAACCTGTTGAGCTATTGGCCGTTTTTTGTGTATTTATTATTTAAAGAGCATAATTGTGCTTTCTGTTTTCCGAATTCATTGATTGTTAAATAACACACAAAAAATTAATATGAATGAATTTGTAATATTAATTAAAATATTTGTAATATTAATTAAAAAATTAATTAAATTTTCACCTATAAACAATTTGATACTATCAATTAAGTTTTTCCACTCAAATTAATTAATACAATTAAAAATTTAATTGAATCAATTAAATTATTAACATTAATATTATTAACATTAATTGGTGAATACTTTTTTCTGTGAATAAACGTTTGTGGCGACATTACTTTTACAACTCAGTGAAGAAATTTTACGAAATTAGTAACCAAGTTATATGAAGAATAATTGCCATCAGCCAACAAGATAAATCTTGGGTTCCAAATTTAATTTTGAAATGAGTATGAGTTATTAAAAATTATACTTAAGTGGGTTTGCAGATTTTACCAGTAGCATTAGAACCATTGAAACGAGGTAAGAAACAAAACTGATGTAAAGCTTCCGAATAATCTCGGGAAGCCTTCAACAAGTGCTAAATTTAAGTGCTGGTACATATGTATGTATGTATATATCAAAAAATAGTATGCGAACACTACACATATACATACATACAGAAGCATATGAAAGTGCGTTAAACGTATGTATGAATATTTATAGTTGTTGCGTTTTGTGCTCTTATCTTCCTCCTTTTCTGCCATTGTCTCCAGCGGACTGAAAAGTTTAGCAAACAATATTTTGGTGTTTTGCGATGCTGTCTTGTTGTTGTTGTCTTTGGCTTATGGTATTTGAATTTTCGTGGGGAATTTTCAATTAAATTTTTCTTTGTTACTGTCATTTTTTGCTCCCTTTCTTCCTCGCACTCAGCGTTAAATTTTTTTTTTTAATTTTTCCCAACTCATATTTATGAGTATCCTCCAAAGTGCACTTTGGTTGTTGTTCATGATTTTTTTTTGTATTTTGCCGTTAGAAAATTTTATATACATACGTAGTTTTTTTTTGCTACTGCTGTTGCTGTTGCTGCTGCTGTTATTATTGTATTGGGTATTCCAATAGGGGCTTCCAAACTTTGACAGCTGATAGCGGCCATATTGTAGAAGCTGCATCGGTCCACTGGGTTGTCATTTATTTAGTTTGTTTTGCCAAATCATAACATTATGTGCAAATGTAAAAATTGTTTTATTAAAATGGTTGTCCTGTTCAGACAATTATAGGTCGATGATTATGTGTATGATAGGAACACCAACGACATGTCGCCCCTTTATTGCAACACAGTCATATCTCAAAATATGCATTTTTGGAGTTAATAATGCAGAAAAATTCTTTATATCATATATAATCTTGTGTTAAAATTTCATACAAAAGGCTTTTACACTCACGTCTTGAAAAAAGCAAATATTTTTATATTTTTTTATTGAATTGTGTGTAAATTGAAAACTTTAAATTTATTTTCTGCAAAGCTAGCTTTTTTGAGTTATGACTATGTTACAGGACTTCGCTACGTGCTAAACAGAACATTCTGTACGATTGATTGGATAATAATCTAATAATCTCACCTGGATGTGATGTTAACTAAAAACATTTTGTATGAGCGCTGAGAACACTTGCACTGTGTAATATTCCGTAACAAATTTCTTTGATAAATAAGCCATTGAAATTAATAATAGTTCTGCCAAAAAAATCGATTTCACTGCAAAGATCTGATAGAAGAAGATAAAAAGAAATATGCAAAATATAAAATTAAATTGAATTGAGTTGAGAATTGTCTCTATTTTAGAGCTCAAGGTGTGTGGTAAGTTTCGTACAAATCATTTAAGTAGAATCGCGTGAAATATTATAGTAAATTTTAATGGGAGTAACCCTGCCCATTTTTTCAACTTTCAAATTGTGTAATTACAAGAACCAAAGGTGTTCGATAGTTTTCGCAGCAATCAAATAAGTAAAGTATAATAAAATTAAATTTTAAAAAATTTGTGGGCGTGTGCCTACCTACTTTATTTATAATGGGATCAATGAGAAGCTATACCCTCTCAGACAAAAAAATAATAATTTTTACAATCTAAAAAAAATACAGACGAATTGATTAACCTACTTCTTTTTTTGAAGTCGGTTAAAAAACAATTGCGATGTTATCTCAGACTTCGTTTTATTTAAATTTAAAAACAGGAAGCGCTTAATGAAAGAGCCTTTATTTTGTGTGAAAATTCGGTTATTCTTGCATAGACAAGCAAATAAACATGCAAATACAAATGCAAGCAGCCACATACATACAAATAAGTATAGCTGTTATTGTTGTCGTTGTTGTTCGCCTGTTATTTTGTAATTAATTTTTGGTATCGGTTAAATTGTGACACTACATTTCTTTTTGCAATTTTTCAAGAACAACAACTACTACAAACATAATAATTTTACAGTCGCGTTTTATAAAATATTTCAATGGGTGTGTATGTGTGTGTGTGTATACGTGTAAATATGTTTTTCTAATATTAGTATAAAAGATTATTCATTACTAAAGCCATATCAAATTTATGGCAATTTTTCTATACTGGCATGCTAAAGATCATATATTTGGATGTTTTTTTTTTAATTTTTAATTTGCAAGCGAAAAATTAATATTCCACTAATAAGTTCTGCTGCATAGATTAGATTAAAAAGAATAAATTTCAAAAATGTAAACGTTGACTGTAAAAAGCGAATAAGTAATTTGGTTTTGCTAGCTCACATAATTCAAATTTACCTCATCGAGGATAGAAAAAAATATATGCGAATAAATCGATATACAGCATGAAGCCATTTCATTGTGCAGCCCTTTAAATTAGCACATAAACATTAGGGAAATTTAACATATTTCTATATTAATATAATCAAATTTACTTACATGGTCCTTGACTATTATTTCAATCCTTTTTTTTCTGTACATCCTTAGATAATTTAATCATTCAAACATATTCATATTAGATTTCATTTTGCGCACGTATTTGTTGTATTTAATTGGCGCAAATATTTTTAGTTTGATTACAGACATTTTTACTCTTTTCTATTTGGCTGCGAGGCAATACGTTTTGACAAAAAATTAATTATATTTATTAAATTTAATGCATATAATTCCATTATGTATACATAGCTTGATTCATTAGTTGAAAAATTTAAATAATTCAAAATTTTTGAAAAAAAATACATGCAAAATTCTAAATAATATTGTTTTATTGACGCATGTTAAATTCACATGCTCTACAATTTGTTTTACAATAATTGCTCAAACGTTTTAGTTAATTTGTGTTAGGCAAAAAAAATAATTCAGCAAAATTTAAAAATGTTTCTCTATTGCTAAAATTTCATGTGAATACTAGAAAGGGAGTCAATCAAGTTCAACTTTATTTAACATTTACATTTTAATAAATAATAAACTTTTTTTTTTTGTTTAGATTTGATTAAGCTAAAGTTCGTATTTGTATGAAGCCAAATTACATGTGATAATTTTTAAGGAACAAATAACACCAAAGTTAATTGTAAATTTTCTGACAAACACTAGCAAAACGGAGCAATATGCTGTTTTCGAAGGACACCAAAACTTTCATCATCAGAATTCTGGTGTTTCGTCCACTGTGAATATGTCATGTTGATGGAAAAAACTTCACTTTATACTCGTATGCATGTTTTTCAGTGCAAATGGAATATGTGAATTGTTTTGATTTACAATTTGCTGAAGGTTTTGTTTTGTTGTAATGAAAGCTGAATTTTATCATCACTTATCTTATAACAGTCTTGCCATTTTTGTTTGCTCTCTACTAATTATGCACATGTTAGATAAATTGCTTATTTTTGTTCTATTGGGTGTTTTTTATTGAGGTATAGAACTTTAAGTTGGCATCACTTTTTTAACTGGCGGCCATTTTGTCAGCTGTCAAGTGATTAATATTTAGTTTTGTTTGCCATTTCATCATGAACAGGTTGACAAAAGAACAACGCTTTCAAATCGTGCAAATTTATTTCGAAAATAATGGTTCAGTTCGCGAAGTTTACCGCAAGCTCCGTCCATTTTATGGTCGACATAATCGTCCATCAGAGCAATTAATTCGGTTAACCATGGATCGTTTTCGCACTACGTTTACTCTATGTGATAATACGCATCCGCAGAGACGTCGAACAGTGCGCACCGAAGAAACAATTGCTGCTGTAGAGCAAAGTGTTGAAGAGGACCCGAATGAATCGATTCGCCACCGTGCACAGCAATAGGAGCTTTGTCCATCAACTTTATGGAAGATTTTGCGCAAAGATCTTGGCTTACGACCTTACAAGATCCAGCTTGTGCAAGAATTAAAGCCGCGAGACCATGCAATGCGTCGTGATTTTGGTGTATGGGCCGAAAATGAGATTGATCTCGATGCTGATTTTCATCGCAAAATTTTGTTCAGTGATGAGGCTCATTTTTGGTTGAATGGCTACGTCAACAAGCAAAATTGCCGCATTTGGAGTCAAGAGAATCCACATGAGACCCTTGAGACGCCATTACATCTACAAAAACTGACTGTTTGGTGTGCTCTATGGGCTGGTGGAGTCATTAGGCCATACTTCTTCCGAAATAATGCTGGAGAGTCAGTTACCGTTAATGGAGACCGGTATAGAGCCATGATAACCGACTATTTTGTTCCCGAATTGGATGGCATGAATGTGGATGAGTTGTGGTTCCAACAAGACGGCGCTACATGCCACACAGCGCACATCACAATCGATTTATTGAAGGAAACATTCGATGAGCGCATAATTTCGCGGAATGGACCTGTCAATTGGCCACCAAGATCGTGTGATTTGACACCATTGGATTATTTTCTTTGGGGATATGTGAAGTCGCTCGTCTACGCCAACAAACCAGAAACGTTAGGGGACTTGGAAGCCAACATTCGTGGCGTTATTGCCAACATACGGCCCCATATGCTCGAAAAAGTGGTTGAAAATTGGACCAATAGAATTGGCTTTATTCGAGCCAGCCGCGGCGGCCACATGCCCGAAATCATATTTAAACGTTAATGGCATAAAATTATCCTTCCAATAAAGCCAAATTGATGGACATTAAAACGATTTTCTTGTGTTTTATTTCAATTCGAAGTTCTATACCTCTAAAAAAAACACCCTGTACTTAAGAGAAATTTTATATTTTATATTTGTTTAATTTTTGCCACATTAGGTATTAATCTAATGCCGATTACACACTATGGCAATTGTGACATCGCAATAGTGTGTACTGAAGGCTACTTTTGTCATTTCCGATATTTTTCGTTGTGTGGCATTGCTTTCCATATAAATAACATAATGTGAACGGCATTGTTCACGTTTTGAAAATGACAGCACAAGAAATTCTGATGTGCACTCGCCATAAGTTATATTACATATTTATTTTTGTTCGAACTTTATTTAATTCAATCGTGGTTTAATTACTTTGAAGAAGATATGTTCAATATCAGCAAATGTCTCTTTAAAAACCTGAGTTAACATCTGGCATTTCTTATGAGCCATGTGCCCAAAAAAGTGTAACCAATAATTACTAATGAAAAACTATTTGATTTAAACTGTCGCCATTCATGTTGGATTCTATAAAATTGTCTATTAATTGTGTATGAAACTGTTTAACTAAATAAATACGTTTCCGAATCAAGCAGTTTTTCATTAATAATTAGGGGTTACGTTTTTTTACGCATGTGTGGCACATGACGCATAGATGTAAGCCCGGCCTTAGTGAAATTTTTTACAAGAAAATTTTAGCTACCAAGAACTCCATTTTTTCATCAAGAATAAAGCACCAATGCAGTTTCATTAATAATTATAGCTATGCTATTTGTGTCACAACACAGAAGCTACAAAAATAATCGCCACTATTACAGTTATAATTATTTTTTTCTTCTTTTTACTTAAAACCAGAGTATGCAAATAAACTAAACAAATTGTTTGATTTTGTATTGTTTCGTTCTTTGAAGTGAGTGAAACAAAATCAAAACAAATGCAATGAGGAGAATTTCCCAATTTGTTTTTGTATTATTTTTGCACATGAACAAAAGCCAGAGAATACAGCCGATCGACTGTGAGCCGGCAAACAGCCGCCACCAACCACAAACAATGCATTAATTTAATTGAACGCCGCTAGAAAACAAAATAATGGGAAATAAATGGCAACATTTTGAAATATTTGCAGCGAATTTGACATCATCATATAATATAATTTTATTGCACTGTTATGTAACACATTAAGTTTGTTTTATATAGCTAAGCAGCATAGCTCTAACCGGGTGTCCTAAGACACCTCTCTTTTTTATTTTTTAATATTATACACAGCTCTAAACAACTTTCTAAAATCTATAAATATTTATTTCAACAAAATTAAAAAAATTGTTTTAAGCCATTATGAAATTTATGTTTGTCTCACTTAAGCATATCATTAGTCAAACACCAGACGCTCAAGTTCCTTCCCCTAGCAACTTTGGAATCAGTTACTGAAAGTTTGATACCATTAATTAAAGATCTTCCTAAACAGTTTTTAAAACATCTTTTAAATTTAATAATTAACATAAACAGCACTTCCATTAGAGAAAATTAGAACAATAAAGTGTAAATTTAATGCAATACCAAGAAACATACTTAGTATTTTAATGAGTTAATTACCAACATTAGTCATTGTATAGAATTCATTATAGATTTTCATTACAACATTCCCTGACATCTCACTCAATATGTGTCCAATCTGTACAACCTCTAATAAAGAATGTGGCTGCAGCAAAGCTGCATGCAACAGCAGTTAGTTTGCATTCAAAAGCAGAACTATATATAAGTTGCCGTATAAAATGCAATCAAATTATGTAACGACACATTAAATGCATCCCTAGAACTTGAGAGTCTCAATCAATGCTGTTGGATAGATTTTTTTAATTTTAACTTTCATTTATTTCTTTTTTATTAAAGTGCACACATTCGTGTGCTAAAGACTTTTCAACATTAATAAAGGATAGCGGAAAAAATCAAAATGCATACATACACAAACAAACATATACATATAAATGTGTGTTTGCATGTATATGCAAATGCTTGTTGGATCAGAAAAAATAAAATTATACATACCGGCAAAAAAATATATATGTATATATACAAACATATATGTATGTGTGTATATAGGAAGCAGCAGTAATAGAAAACAGACTAGTGATTTATACAGGTTCGTTTAGGGAGTCTGCGGCGGGGTAATTATATAGGGCTCTTAATAATAAGAAATATATTTTGCTGCTTTTTGGTATTCAATTCATCTTGTCAGCACATGCCCTATTTAGATTGAAGAGGATGCTGTTAGCTTAAGAAGTTAGTGTACCCACTACAAAGCAAATGAAAATCAACGGCAGCCCGAGCTTGATCCCTCAGCCAGAACCAGTCATATACATATATATGTATATAAAAGGTCCGCCATCTAACGTTTTTTTTTTTTGAACTAGTGCTTATTTCGTGAATGGTAACACTTAGCTCATGTCTGATTTGACTGATTTGATTTGATTTTATCCTTCCGCTGAACAAATATGGTTGTGTATACGCTTGAACAACGCTGGGAAATATTGCGAAATTACCGATGCCCATTTTGCCAAAAAAATCATCTTTTCAGACGAAGCTCATTTTGACCTTGGCGGGTATGTAAACAAGCAAAATTGTCGCATTTGGGGCACAGAAAATCCGCACGCATACATTGAAAAGCCGACGCACCCAAAACGAGTCACTGTTTGGTGCGGATTTTGGTCCAGAGGCATAATTGGGCCAATGAGCAAGGAGTGGCCGTTACAGTCAATGGCGATCGTTATCGGGCCATGTTGAACGAATTTTTGTTTACAAAAATTGAAGAGGAGGATATTGGCAACATTTGGTTTCAACAGGACGGCGCTACGTGCCACACAGCCGAAGCTACACTCGATATTTTGCGCCCTGTTTTTGAAAATCGCATTATCAGCCGCAGAGCTGATGTCGTTTGGCCACCTCGGAGCTGCGATTTGACACCGTTGAACTATTATTTGTGGGGTGCCGTCAAAGATAAGTGTTACGCCAACAAGCCAGAGACAATTGGCACACAATCGATAATGTGCTTAAAAATTGGACCGATCGTGTAAGCTACTGCATGGCCAGCCGAGGCAGCCATTTGAATGAAATTATTTTTCATTATTAACCGGAAGGATTGTACTTTCAAATAAAAAAAGAAATTTGAGAAAATATTCTGTAGTTTTTTTTATAGCATTTTCAAAAAAAAAAGTTATCTGGCGGACCCTTTATTTATGCATATGACAGCACCCTCCCTCGTCGATAATTGGGGCAATGAAGTGTCGCGAAAGTGGAACAACTAATAAAAGGGCCACAAGGCTTAAAGTACACAGAAAAAAATGATTTTGATATTTGAATACAAAAATCGCTGATTCAATAAAAAATCTTTTGAATTTTCTGTGATGACGATTTCTGTATTATTGATAAATAAAATTGTAAGCAAGTTTATTGAATATATTTTTTTTTCAGTCAATAAAGAAATTTAATGAATCAAAGAAAAATTTTGTTGACTGAAATTTTATTTTCAGTGACAATTGTTATTGTTATTGTGTGTGTGGGATGAATGTTACCTTTTTGAACCACGTTTTGTTTTTTTTTTGCTTGGCTGCGATTAAAACTAAATGTGTTTGGGATGAGTCGAACCTACAACCTCTTGACTAATAGACTAACGTACTTACCACTCAGCTAAAGAGCAAATCGTTATTGTATATGCACATAATGAATACAAGCAAAATATCATTTATATGTTTCTTCTACGTGAGCATTTTGTATTATGATATAAGTTAACAAATAACTTTGTTGAGTAAAAGAACAGGCCATGACGTTTTTCGACTTCTTGCTTGTACACATTTACATTTCGCTCAAATGTAAGCACACTATTCAAATTTAAAAAGAAAATAAATATAAATATATATGTGATTCTGTTAAAAAGTCGTCTTATGTCTTCCAAAAAATTACATTTAAAATTTTTAATCAGGAATATTTTCTTAATCGAGCTTAAGTTCAGTATTTTCAATTCTTATTGAATGAAATATTTTTATTTAAGGCACAAGGCAAGATTTTGTGTACATGTCTTATGCGCTTTTTTTCGAGACATTAAATGTTTTAACTTTTTTTCATATCACTATTACAAAAATAATGCAAAAATAAAAAATAAGCTACATACAGCTTATTTTAGCTCATGAAAAACTCTTGAATTTCAAGTTTCAGCAATGTCGGTCCAAAACTTTTGCTGAAATTAATTTGGCCTTAAAAGTAGCTCATATTACCCAATGTGCACTTCTGAGAATAAACGTGATTGGCCTACTCTTGACAATGTATGGTGTTCATTGCGGTATTTTCTACCGCTTTTCCTTTCTATAGGGGTACTAATGGTGTAGTGATGCGCACCTCTAGTGATGTCAACCTCTTCTACACGTGGCGTACCCTGTTGTTAGCTGACGTGGCCCTGTCGACCGACCATGGACGGTAAAACCCTCATAAGCGGTGGCGGTTAAATCTCCACCTTCAACTGTCTTCCTGGAGACTTAGTGGCAGCTCCAGATCCAGCATCGGATGCAGAAGCCCAATCAGCTACTTATCTTAAATTAAGCAAAGATTAACGAAACCTGAAGTAAAAATAGAGGTCCTATGCTCCTTATAAGAAGCCAAAGGAACCAATATATTTCTTTCTTTAACACTAAAATGTCAAAATCTAAGACCTGCAGCTCTTTACAACGGAGAATTAAAATGTGTATAAGACCTGCTCCATTTAAGGCGACTAATAAATTTATCAAAAGTTAAATTCAGAATTTTAATATCCATTATTTAACCGCACGCTCACCCACTCAGACAATACTTTATTTTATAAAAAAAAAATCTAAGTAATTTTATGTCAATTCTGAATGCCAATTAACATCTTGCTAAGTAGGGACAAAAATTTTCTTAATTTTTGATAAAAAAAATCTTTCGAAAAATCTAAAAAAAAGTAGTAGTAACCGACTTTTTCTATAGCAAAACTTAAACTGATTGCCAATATATTATTATAAGGCCCATTGATCAAACTGTAAAGTAATTACCATCCATCCCTGTAACCATTATCAAAACTAGCAAAATAAAGAAAAACTATAAAAAAAAACAACAACACTTTAATATCCAACAACGACCCTGAGATACTAAATGCCTTATTGCCCTTATTGTTGTTGATGATTATGACGACGTCGACAATGATGGACTTTAATGATGTTGATGATGGTAGTGAGGACGACGGTGACGCTGACGCTGACGATGATGATAACACTGGAACCCATTTTTCCTACAAAGCTCACAGCAGTCGCTAGTCATCAAGCTAAACTTTTGTATTTCTCTTTTAACTGAAGCTGACAATAGTGATAGTGCTTTTGCTGCTTTTTCAATTACTGCATCTGTTTATTTACGCTTGTGTTATGAAGATGATGAGATGACGATAATGATGGCGTTGGTGATGGTGCTGATGGTATTGCGTTCGTTCACTCGTTTGTTTGTCGGTTTGTTGTTCATGATTTTATTATTATTGAGATGGCCCATAACTGTCATCGCAATAAATTTTCCATTTGACTCAAGTACCACTTTCCATATATATCTATATATTTTTTTCGCTTTTTTTACGATGCAACTCGTGTAACACAAGGAGCAAGTAAAGACTGGTCCTTGTTCAATGCTTAGCATCACAATATGCAGGTTTTTTTTCTCTAACTTATTTTTTCATATCGCAGTGTTATTTGTCCTTCGTTTCTATTTCTGAAAAGTGGTTTGGAAAAAAATCGCATCTTCTCTTGACTCTCCAGTAGATGTTGATGTTGTAACGTGCCTTCTCCCGTTCCTGATAGATTCTATTTTATGCTGTTTTGTGTACTGTTGTGTGTTTTGTCCCACTGATAGTTTCCCTTGTTGACTAATGTTGACTGGAAAATGTTAAATGGAAAATACAAAACAGTTCACAAAAACTCATTTTACTTTAAGTAGAATTTGTGAGAGTACACTTGAAATGTTTTTCACAGAATTCAATTGAATATTGCATTTGAAAAAAAGTTTGAATTTATAAAATCTAAATAAAAAGTTCTGCGTAAAGATGTGTAATACATAATATAATAGGTTTATATTATAAGTGAAAAGTTTCAAAACGAAATGTTGCAGCAAAAAAACAGTGACTGTGACATTGGTGGTTATTAATTAGAATTAATTATTCTTTATATTGTGTGAAAATTTCAATCAACTTTTGAGAAGAGCACTATATCTGTGGCCATATGTTATAATCGCTCAAGTCGACTTAATAAAATGTTGCTTTATTATACTGTACTATGTTTCAATTGAAAGTTGCAGTATTTGGAATGAAAGTAGAGTCAGTCATTACAGTCTTTTAATATCTTTGCGGTCAAAACCTCTGAAGTCAACCTTAGCTATTTTTATACATTTATTTCCGTACATATATAAATATAGTAAATTCAACATTTAAAACTTTTTGTCTGTAAAATAAGCTCTTTTGCATTGTACCTCTCTCGCAGCAAAGACTCTAGATAGAAGTGATGCTAATACTGTACATTCGTTAAAAAAAACGTACTATATGTATATAAATACTGGTACCTTTAGCTTCCTTTATGAAACATAGGGCCTCAGGGGCTTGAAATACTAATGGTGTAGTGATGCAACCCCTGCACTACTGTACACCTCCTCTACACGTGTCGTACCCTGCTGTTAGCTCACAAGGCTTTGATGAACGACCATGGGCGGCATAGCACTCACAAACGGTGGCGGATAAATATCTACTGGCAACTGTCTTCCTGGATACTTACTGGCAGTAGCCAGTACTCAACTACTCATCTTAAATTAAGCAAAGACTAACGAAAGCTCAAGTAAACAGAAATAAAAACCAAAAAAAAAAGTATTAAAAAGCACTAAATACAATAAGTGTGTTCGTATGTACAGACATATTTTTACAGGAATTAGATTTCAATTCTAATTTTATTTCTACTCTTGGGGATAACTACCAAAATTAATTCATTCCGTATCAGCGAAATATCAAAGTACTTAAATAAAATTTAAAAAAATGTTTTTCAATTTTAACAATGTTTTGTATACTCGTATATCAGAATTGTGGATGAATGGAACTCCAGGTAGAAGAAAAAGTGTTGATTTTTATACGGACGGCTCCAAAACACAAGAAGGTGTGGGTTATGGAGTCTTTTCTGGGGCTTTAGGTCTTCATATTGCAAAGCGACTTCCGGATCACTGCAGTGTCTTTCAGGCAGAGATCCTTGCTATAAGAGAAGTTGCGGATTGGTTGAAAGTGAATGTCACTTCAACGACTTTGATTAACATATACACCGATAGTCGTGCAGCTATTACAGGGCTGATGAGGTTGCTAGAATTGGGACAACCCTACAAGTTCCACCGGATTTGGAATGTGTTTACCCCTACTCTCTTGCAAACTCAGACTTAGGCGCAGGACAGAGTATGAAACAAATAGAAGGTGGGTCACAAGAAATGATTGCGTGATTAGCAGGCAGTTATGGACTCATCTAAATAGGAAAAATTCGGCTTCTTTAATTTTGAAGAATAAGAAACAAAACTCGATTCTGGTGTCTGTGCTAACCGGACACTGTCTCACAGGTAGGCATGCACAAAGGTTAAAGGTTGAAAATAATGATTTTTGCCGTAGCTACCAGGATATCGATGAAGAGGAAAGTGTAGAACATTTTCTTTGCCACTGTCCTGGACTTGCAAGAAAGAGAATTTCCACAATGGGCGCTCTTGAGTTCAGGGAACTTTCTGACGTTGCTAGTGTTGAACTGCAATGTATTAGTGGCTTTTAATTGAGTTCTGGTTGGTTCGACGGTGGGAACTCCGCATAAACAGAGTCTCCGTAGTATCACAATGGACCAAAACTGTCTAAGTGAGTCCGGGCTTCTGACTGCCACCCCTACCTAAACTAACCTAAAATTCAACAAATTTGTTGGGCTAATTTCTCAATCTATGTATAGAAAATGTTTACACTCTAAATTGACGATATGCAAAACACACAGAAAATTGTCATATTAAAATCTACGAAAACAAGTTTAATTTAAAATTTTTCGTTAATAATTTTGTTTCATATGTGTTTCACGTTAATTCAACATGGTTGACAGGAACCTAGAAATAAAGCTTTTCCATATAAAATAACTTTATTTCATTTTGATTTAATATTCCAATATTGTTAAATTAAAACGAAGAATCATGTTGAATTAAATATATTTCAAGTTGAATTTGATATAAGAATAACACCAAGAATCAAAGTTATTTCGAGTTGAAACAACATGAATTTAATTTAATGTAATCATGTTATTTTATTAATATGTATAATGTATGACATTAGGAAAAATTGTATATGTTGCATGCAGTGGGCTTCCGCGGCCAATATTTGAATTATAAGTCATCATCGAAATACTCTTTAGATACACACTTAGTAAATACAATCATGAATTAGATTTCAATTTAACATGATATATTTGATGATTTAATATGAAATTTATTTGAAATTAAAATTATAGCTTATTTTTTATCAACAAACACAAACTAATTTGGCTTGTATGTAGAAACACCCAAAATTTCCGGCAGGAATCGATTTTTTTATGCTTCGAATACCAGACTAGTATACTTTCTAATAGCCAGCAGTAAAGTTTGTAGGCTATTTAGAGAACACAAGAACGTTGAAACTATGGAGAAAGCAAATAAACACCAACGCACTTAAGCAGCATTTTATTCTAAAACTTAAGCAATTTGCATCAAGTATATATACACGTGTATATATTTTCCAAAAAAAAATTTTCCTTTTGGAGAATGGTTTGATTATTTTAGGGCTTGGAAGTAGAAACCACTTTTTCGATTATCTGAAATGATCTTCCGGTTAATAAAAATTTTGAAAACGGAACGAGTATGCTTTGCTTTAGAAGTACCACAAAGAGAAGTTCCAACTGGTTTCAAAAAAAATAAAAGTTATTTGGATAAGAGTTTTTTATATTCTTCCGTACACTTTGCTAACATCCACTGATAATACACCCAGTGCTTGCGCTTTACTTAGAAATAGTTTGAAGAAAAAAACAACACTCTTCAATTTCAAAACAGGATGGCAAAAAATTTATTCATAATTTTTTACAGTTTTTTTTCCTCTGAGCTCGCTTTGGCCCAGTGTATAAGTGACAAGGGCGTCCAACTACAATAATAGCAATAGTTAAACAACAACAACAACAACAATAGGAATTTTATAGCAAAGTGTTATATTTGACCTTTTTTCTTGTTTATTTGCTCTATTTAAAAAATAGGATTAGGAAGATGATGGCTTTTTGGAAAAATGTGAATTGCAGATTTAATTGCTGTTGATTGTTTATTGCTCGTATTTATCATTAAATTTTAAGATGAAAAGAACAATAAAACTGCCAAAGAAGGAAATGGGAAAAAAACCCGGAAACATCATTAAATTTTTATACGGGAGATGCTGGATGGATAAGAGACGATAAGAAATGCAACTGAAGTTATTTTAGTAGAAAATTGCTCGAACACAAGAGTACCTATCTCTTGCCATCTTAATTGGCTTCTTTCTTAAAAACTAAATATTTATTAATTTAAGTTTTAGCGTAGCGTTTGTACTTGAAGTTGTTTGTTTGTTAAACTAAATGCTTTAAAAAAAATTTTTTTATTACTTATCGTATTTAATAATAAAGACTAGTAATATAATACAATCAAAGTGCCATGTTAAACGAAAAACTAAGAAAATATTTAGTCGATTGAAATAGGAGTAATAAAAAATACGAAATAAACATTTTTCTACGCGAATAATAAAATGCAATACAAAAATGAAAACTTTAATTAAAGAAATGCAAGGAGCATTAATGATCGTTGTCATAAAAAATAGTTGAAAATAATAATATTAAAACAATATTACACAGAAAAATCACTATTTCATTTTCAGTAACCAAATTCATTGAATCACAATATATTTTGTATGAATGCGGTCCTACAAATAATTTTGTAACTTCTGATAACAATTTTGTAAGAATTTAAATTTAACAGAGTTCGGCTGAGAGAATCTGTTATTTAAGTGTGTTGGTGTTTATCTTCCTTGTCGACTGACCCAACGCGCTGATGTGCTCTAGCTGTTGTTTAGTTTTATTGATCGTGTTGTATACATGTAAATGCCGACAAGAAGCCGACAAGGGTCGTGGCCTGTCTCTGCTCTCTACAGTTTGTTTTGTTTTAACAAATAGTTTACTGGAACAGTAAAAAATATTTACTGAAACTAAATTTAATTTCAAACAAACATTTATTTGAAAATTTTTTTGGATATAATTTTTTCTGTGTGGGCAAACTGCATGAAATCTAGAATTTCAAATTTCATTTGAGGAATTTTCAAGTTAAATTGAAATTGAGAAAATTCAATATTACACTGATAAGTGCAGGTTTAAATTTGAAAAAATCTTAAACTAAATTTAAGGCTTCAGGTCGAATTATTATTATGAATATAAAGTCAAAGTGTACATAATTATATTATCTGAGTTAATCATTGTATCATCTAAAAAAAATGTAGTGTATTACATTGACCACAGTTGTTATTGACTTGACTTGACTGCATTTAAATTGCTTTAGATGTAGTTCAATAAAATGCCATCGGGAAGGCCTAACCTCTGTTAAAGTTCTCCCTTATTAATTTCTCATTATTTTCTTTTTATTTGAAATGTATTCAAATAATAATAATATTGAAAATAAGATCTTTGAATAAAATTCTTTATTCATAAACAATTTTTCTTTCGTAAAAAGAATATATACCACATACGCACCACGTTAAAGGGTGCATAAGATTCGGCAAAGCCGAATAGCACCCCTACTTACTTTTCTTTTTTTTTTCAATAAATTCACTTAATTTTATTGAAAATGCGATTTATATTTTTTTTACGAGTATAGAAGCGCCATTCTCTTAATTTTAAATTATTTTTAAAGCTATGCTATTTATGTCACGACAGAGGAGCTAGGACGTGATTTTCGTAACAAAACCAAAATAATCGACACTATTACAGTTATAAATTTATTATAGGTTTGATTTATTTGTACTTAAACCCAGAGTACGAAAATAAACGAAACCACCCTACAAGAAGTGAATGACTGAAACTAACACAAACTACATTTTTTTACAAACACATTTGCAAGAATTTTACATTCAATTCAACAGCGATTATAGTTGCTCTACTCTAACATATATGCTAGATTGGAACATCTAATGTACATTTGTCAAAAATTCTAAAATATTGAATTTTACTGAAAATAATTTATAGTTGTTCGTTCGCTTTGTAAAATTAAAATGACAAGTACAATAATTTACAAAAGAAATTTTATAAAGTTTAATTTACACTATGCATACATATGTATGTATTTGTTTCTTTTTAAATTTTTAGATATTTGGAAAGAGTAAGATGCGTTGGGGGTAGAAGAAGGCGGTATCGAAATAGTTTTGCTTCTACCCCTCTTATATTGTTATTGTATTTATCTATAATATCAATGTTATTAGTATATCACTTCGTTTGAGTACATCAGTACTGATTAGTCAGCTATGACGATTTTTACATCAGTACTGATTAGTAAAATACTAGTTCATGTTATACTAGTTCATGAAGTTCACAAGTATGAGAGAGAAACAAAATCACACGTACACGAATGCTTACATCAGTTTTTTTTCATATTGCCCTTCACAAAATGATAAAAACTTCTGATGTATATACCCATCAGCAATGGCCATCAGATGATGCATGAAATGACTGTGATTGTTCTTGTAGGGAAATTGATTGATTTTGTTTTGTTTCGTTCTTTGAAGGGAGTGAAACAAAACTAAAAAACAAAAATGAGAAGAATTCCCCAATTTGCTTTTGTATGGTTTTTGCACATGAACACAAACCAGAGAACACAGCCGATCGGCTTATAGCTGGCTAACAGCCGCCGCCGTCCACCAACATTACATTTATTTAATCGCACTCCGCTAGAAAATAAAATAATGCGAAATAAATGGCAACGTTTTGAAATATTTGCGGCGAATTTGCCATCATCATATAATATCATTTTATTGCATTGTTATTTAACACATAAAGTTTGTTTTATATAGCTAAGCAGCATAGCTATAACCGGGTGTCCTAAGACACCACTCTTCTTTTTTGTTTAATTTATTTATAAGTGAAATTTATTTGCTGGTGGTTAAGCGATGTCTATATGCATTTCATTGTTGCTTTAACAAATCGTTAGAGACTTCAACCACACATTTTGAACAGTCACAAACCTCTTATCTTATGCACAAACTTCCATAAACTATTTAAGAATTCCCAAATAATAATATTTTTGAAAATCACAAAAGCAAAAAAAGCGTAGTAGGCTTAGAAACTCATACAAAACCCTGTAAATAATTTTTATTCGATATGAATCAATTTTTTTTTTTTCTTGAATGTTTAATTTATTTATTTTATTACTTTTTATATGTGCTTTTGTTATTGTTGCTGCTAGAAACACAGCACACTACCTACCTTTTCTTTAAATCATATTTATTAAAAGTCCGTATATAAGACTTTCGTTGTTTGGTTAGATTTTCACTCTGTATACGAGTATATGTATTTATAAAATGAGAAACTTAAGGAGTTTTAATTTAGTTTAAAGGAAAACTTAATTAGCGGATTCATATTTTCAACCATTTGCATAAATTGTTATTTATTTAGTGAAACAAAGATCAATTGTGAAATAATTAACCATCACATTCAATCAAAAAAATAAGGCTTATATTACAACAATAAAAATAAAATTGTTACAATAACTACACGTGCAAGTTATGATTTTAACAGGACTAATTAATTTTAACTCTTGTTCAACTACTTAAAACTAATTTTGTATGTAATGTCGAATTCCCATCATGAATTCTGTTCATTAAAATTTATTAAATGACACTAAAATATATTGAAACAATTTTAAATGTTTAGTTGAACTATAGTGAATTTTAATCAGAAATAATTTCTTAGTTGGGCTTAAGTTCAGTAATTTCAATTCTTATTGAATGAAATATTTTTTATTAATTAATGTGAGTTTCTAAAGAAGAGAAGAAAAATTAAATTAGACTATAAGCTGGGGGAAATACCGATATTTTTTTGTGCAGCAACGCACGTCATCAGCACCCAAGTCTATCTACTGGGATAGAGATTGTTATTAACATCAGCTATTTAACGCAAATTTTTAATGAAATGGAATATGAGAAATATTGTGTATACAATTATTGATTTACCTTTGGTAAACACATTTGTAAGTATCACTATTCATTTTCTGTTTATCCGTTTTTTTCATTTTTATATTCAGGTTAGCACGAAGTTATGTCACTCTACCTAAGTACGTTTAACTATTCTTGCTTATCTTTTACGATCATCACATTAATTATTTTTACTTATTCGATGTACCGTCGGTACATACCTGTAAGTATTATTGTAGTGGATATTATGTTTACATTGTTTTTGCTTTCTACAGTTGACAATTTCGCTACACCCTGTATGCGTGCGGGTTGTCTGTGCCCCAAATGCGACAATTTTGCTTGTTTACATACCCGCCAAGATCAAAATGAGCTTCATCTGAAAAGATGATTTTTTTTTTGGCAAAATCGGCATCTTCTGTAAGTCGATCGCAGGCAATATTTCCCAGCGTTGTTCAAGCGTATACACAACCATATTCGTTCAGCGGAAGGATAAAACTAATTATCTGTCAAATCAGACATGAGCTAAGTGTTACCATTCACAAAATAAGCACTAGTTGAAAAAAACGCTAAATGGCGGACCCTATAGTTTTCGCCAAGCTGATGGCTTCGTCGCCCGTCATTGTAATAGTTGAAGTTATCATTACATCGTAAACCTTGCTGCATATAGTCGTCGTCGTTATTAGCCATGGTGTTGTTGCGTAGTGCCGCTGGTAATCTGTAGCCGGCATTGTAATTATTAACGTTGCCGCTTTGTTGTATTAATGGTTCGTTGACATGGTAATTTTCACACACACCTACAACCTACAAGAGTTTCCACTCTTTCACACTTTTTTGAAACATTTTCTGCTGATATCGTCGTTGGGTTGTTGCTATTCTACACGATTGTGTTATTTGAAATATAATCATCATCGTCTTGATCATCTACATATATGCCTCAAACATAGCAACTGCCCCTTACACAGATTCATGTATGTATATGTGCTCAAATAAATTGTCTGTGTTGTAATTTAAGCTAAGACCATATTTACACTATGCAAGTCTTATTGCTAAGCTGATTAGTTTGTTAGGAAAGAGAGACGAGGGGAAAAGAAACTTTATTGTTCTCCTCGTCTCTCTCCCCATCAAACTAATCAGCTTAGCAATAAGACTTGCATAGTGTAAATATGGACTAAGTAAATTACAAACACATACCAAGTCAGCTTCACTCATATTCTTCTCAACATATTTCTCCTTATTTGATTTATTTTTAGCGTCATCTTCATCGAACCCTTCGAAATCTCGCAAACGCTTTCTGTTACCACGATCACCTTTGTCCTCAAATACAAATTTATGTAAAGCAACCACTACCAAACATCCAATTGAAGATAACTTCTCCTTTACATCAGGATAATCTCCCAAACACCGCATCGTTTTGTTAAATTAGAAATTCACACAATACAAATTAATTTTAATTTTTTGGCTCCAATAATTGCTTGCACAAATTAATTCGCTGCTTTTTTTTCTCACTGTTGAGTCCCCAAATTTGTAGTTTTTATTATATTATATATTGCTCAATATTAACGTTGTTCTCTTTTCAATTTTTATTAGACATAATTTGTATATTGAAAAAATATTTGAATGTAATTAAAATGAAAAGTTGATTTAAAAAAAAATAATAGTATGAGTATGGTGTACACAGGTTGTGGTGTTTACTTTACAACTGCCCTTTTGTGCTTTCTTGTGATTTTATTCCCACATTTACACTATTTGATAGGTCTTGGATTCAATCACATCGAACATGTTCAGTGCCGTTTGCTACAATACCAGAACGAGTCCCAGTTAAAATGACTCAAGAACAAAAAGATACATCACGAAAATGGCGGATATTTAAGCATTTACACGATATGTCTTTTTTGCAACATTCACTACTCCGTACTTTTGATAACACTTGCATTTTCTGAAGTCATAGGACGAGGTACATTTGGATCAATTGTCACCAAGTTTTGTGCAGATTACAAACAGACTTTCAATTTTATATTTGTGGAAATATGGAATATTTCCACACTTAACGAAATTTAGCTTTATTATGCTGTATTCAGTCCCAGTTAGAATTTGCACTAGTTAAAATACTACGTAGGGAAAGAACGGATCACACGAAAGCAGAATGATGCATCAGAGTCTTTTAATCTCATAGCGATAGAGTAAAAAATTCCGAAAACCCGTGATTTGCTTAAATCGACTGAAGCTGTTATTCCATAATGTAACACATACATACATATATATTGGGTGTTTTTTATTGAGGTATAGAACTTTAAGTTGGCATCACTTTTTTAACTGGCGGCCATTTTGTCAGCTGTCAAGTGATTAATATTTAGTTTGGTTTGCCATTTCATCATGAACAGGTTGACAAAAGAACAACGCTTGCAAATCGTGCAAATTTATTTCGAAAATAATGGTTCAGTTCGCGAAGTTTACCGCAAGCTCCGTCCATTTTATGGTCGACATAATCGTCCATCAGAGCAATTAATTCGGTTAACCATGGATCGTTTTCGCACTACGTTTACTCTATGTGATAATACGCATCCGCAGAGACGTCGAACAGTGCGCACCGAAGAAACAATTGCCGCTGTAGAGCAAAGTGTTGAAGAGGACCCGAATGAATCGATTCGCCACCGTGCACAGCAATAACCGACTATTTTGTTCCCGAATTGGATGGCATGAATGAATCGATTTATTGAAGGAAACATTCGATGAGCGCATAATTTCGCGGAATGGACCTGTCAATTGGCCACCAAGATCGTGTGATTTGACACCATTGGATTATTTTCTTTGGGGATATGTGAAGTCGCTCGTCTACGCCAACAAACCAGAAACGTTAGGGGACTTGGAAGCCAACATTCGTGGCGTTATTGCCAACATACGGCCCCATATGCTCGAAAAAGTGGTTGAAAATTGGACCTGTAGAATTGGCTTTATTCGAGCCAGCCGCGGCGGCCACATGCCCCAAATCATATTTAATGGCATAAAATTATCCTTCCAATAAAGCCAAATTGATGGACATTAAAACGATTTTCTTGTATTTTATTTCAATTCGAAGTTCTATACCTCTAAAAAAAACACCCTGTACATACCTATACACACATAAATACACGCAAAGAAAAAATATGGTTGAGGCAACCATAATCAAACAGCAACATACTATGATTGAATTATATGGTTGCAGTCAAATCATATTATTGTCAATAGAAAAGCAAAGTTTTAGTAATATTATTATCTGAGTTAATAATAATATTATCTACAATAACAATTAACTTTGTTAAACCTAATCTTAGTATTGTTCAAAGTTGTCACATTTTGGTTAAATATGACAATACGATTATTAGATGTGACTAAAATATAATTTAGACTAACCATACCATATTCTAATATTATAATAATATTGCTAAATACGACCACAGTATTATTCTATATAATAATAATATTTTGTTTTTTAACCATATTTTGGTAGATATTTTGCTTAAAACAGCTGTGCGTCAAATTCTAAACAAATATAAAATAATATTGTTGAAATAAAATGTATATATGTGCACGTGTATTTACACAAATATGTACGTATACAGGAAATGCAGACACTCATGTAGAAAGAAATATATGTATATATATATATTTTTATTCATCTATACTCTTGTTTATACTTCATTTATTTATTAATTTCTTTAACACTACGCGTGCAATATACCGATAGCTTACAAGTGAAACACTGAACTGACAGAAGATATTTCTGAAAAAGACTTTTTTTAAAACTAAATATAGTATGGTTTTGGATAACATTATATTGTTATTTACATCATATTATTTTTACATAATAATACAAATTATGTTGTAGTCATAAATCTTTAACAAAAGTATATTGTCAAATTCTAATCATAGCACACTTTTTATGATTATAATAATGTAATTATTAAATTAAAACATTACTTTTTTATCGTAACGTAATTAATATTTAAAATAACAATAACTGGTTTTCAGTGACCACACATTTGTTTCTGAGAACATAATATTGTTTTCTCAATCATGCAACAACAATATCTTTTCTTTGCGTGTACAATGAAACCCACAATTAATTAAACTCGAAAATATTATAACTATTTTTTAAATTACATATTTGTGTATATATGTATGTATGTATGTGCATGTGTATATGCACACCTTCATATCAATACGATAATAAAAAGGTTAAACATAAATAAATAAATACATAAGCATAAAATATTTATGTATACTATAGATGTAATATTTGAATGGTTTTTAAAATTTGGTTTTATATGTGTTGGCTTCTAAAGGAGACAACCTCATAGCACTACCATAACAACAGGCCACAAATGGAAGCATACCACAGTGTAAAATCAAACCAATTTCGCCTAAAGGACACTATCTACACACAGCTCTCTACTGACTACAATCTAAAATAATTTGTTTACAATTTTATTGGGCAAATCCTTTTATTTATGAATATATCTTTGTACGTATAAATCATGCATAAAATATTTATGAAATATTTAATTTAATTAGTACCATACATACACAAAATATATACATACATATGTACATATGTATAATGTTATGTATGTACATTTTTGTGAGTATTAAATAAATTTAAGTCCACACAGATACCGCTACTTTTACAGTTACATATGGGAACCCATGCCCGTTAGTTCACTCATTTTCATGAACGCTGATGAATTTTTTGCGAACTTGTAAAGTGGTCAGAATAATATTAAGAAATGTCGCCAGAAATATAAATAAAAATTTTGTAAAAAAAAATTCATAAGGCTCAGATATACATATATAAATAAATATGCATTAAGGTATTCTCTATTCTAAATAGTCAAACGACTTAAATGTTACGAAAATACAACCCTTAAAAATTTTTCAAAATACAATAACAATTCATTAGATCTGGGGACTACACTCTAATTCGAAACGAAAGCAAATGCTTTCGAATTATTAATAACATATTTCCAATTTTGTTTCGATATACAGAGTAGAAAGAACCCCAGAGTTTTATATTTTCAAAAGTCGTACGATTGTGTAGGATAGTGAATACTATTCTTTAAGAATTTACATAAGATACATCGAATGAAATGTTTCGAATTAAATGGCAAATCACATTTTTATGATTTATACTCGTAGTCATGCTTTATACCATTGATGTCAGTTTCATACCACAATTGTGCCGGCTAAAATCACACAGATTCTTACTCTCTTTCATTTAGTCGTCAATGAGACAGCGACGGTAAAAATGAGACAGCGAAGTAAAAATTGTAAAGACCAATAACTCGGGAAATATGGGTCGCAGCCAATTTTTATTTAATTTTATCAGATAAGCTATTTAAAACTTTTTTTTTGGAGATTATTCACAGTTTCCTATCTTAAGTTCAGAGCCCCATAACTCGCAAAATATGGGTCTTTGCCAACTTTTTTATTTAATTTTTTTTTTCTTCTTATTTCTTTGTTTCCTATCACTTAGGCTCCTTTTAATTTCTTTTGAACTACTTTACTAAACTGCATTTGTTCCAAATATTTATATTTTTTTCTATGTACTTCATATACGAATGAGACAACTTTTCTCACACACACAACAATAGTTTTATTTTTGACATCACTGTTTTATACACATACGTTTTTCTTGAAGCAAGTCTCTTCAATTCTCTTTTAAAACTTCCCAGTGAAAATTGTGTCGCATACATCTCCGATCTGAGACCAGTGACAATGTAAGCACGACCCATCCAAAGTCTGTATACAATTTCTACTTACATTTACACAGCGTTGGCCTAGGCCATAAGATTTGTCCAACACTGTGTACACTGTAAGCGAAGATTGGATGACTCCAACTGTTATGGTGATTCGCAGGGCATTATAATGTGTCTGAATGCAATTAGACTTTATTAGCAGACATGCTATTAATATTAGACGAGTCCGATTGAGATCGATTATGGCCTGGGCTTGAACTATTAATTAAAGTAGAAATTGAATTCCATTTACCTTAAAATATTTTTAATTATTTAATAATATATGAGTAGGTGATTTGCAAACAGAATTATGGAAAAAAGCAAAAAACTTATAGCAGCTGACTAAATGGACCAAATTAGTGGAATACTTTAAATTCTTAGATGCTGCCGCGTCCTTGATTAAAACTCAAGAGTTGAAAAATTAAAACGTACTGAAGCATAGAAAAATAATAGATTAAAGTTTGGAACGAACGAGTTTTGCTACGAAATCTCGAAACCAACGAGTTTTGCTACAAACTCTATGACTATGATTCTATAATTATAATTTATTATATTTTCAAAATTATTTTCATTTATTAAATTTCAGTAGTAATTTTGTACTTTAAGTTAATTTATAGAAGTTTTAAAAAATAAAAAGTACGAATTTTAAATTGATAAGGTGAAATCTTGATCTTCACTATATTCTTCATTATTTTCAAGATCTGTATTATTACTAAATATTATTGTCTAGGACCATAGCGTAAAATTGCAGATCCTCATTGGTTCTCCAATTTTATCCAAAATGTTTTGGTAAAAAGTTTGCAACATCTTTTTTCTTTTCAGTTTTAATGTCCACATTGATGGGAAGCAGTTCTGGAATAATTCCATTAATTGTCTTTCCTCGTTTCAAAAAAGGTTTTGGGGTGCAAAAGTTGGTTCTATAATTAATCTCCCCCTGTAGAGTAAATCAGTTTTTTCTATTATCATTCGCTTTGCAGTTTTAAATTTAAAATGAAGTTGACCTGGTGCTTTTACTACAAAAAGCTAATTTTTTTTTACATAAAATGCAAACGAGTATAAAAATACAAGTCTAAAAAGTTATTGTAAATTGTCATATTCATTTTAGAATTTCGTCACTATAACTATCAAGAGCGCTTAGAATAGAAATATTGAACCAACGAGTTTTACTACGAAACATAAAAAGAGAGAGTTCTGCATATGTCTGATGTATGGAACCAACCACTTTTGCTGCTATATGCTATCTTTCTTAACTCATGTAAAAATATTAAAAGATCATACATTGTCACAATCTCTATATTGCTTGTTATAAAATTTCTGAAGAACTACTAGAATCAATCATTATCTTGATTTTTTTAATTTTTGTAATGAACGAGTTTTGTATCTCACCTACTCATACATTTACGGTCTAATTCATAAAAAATATTTTAGGTTTATTACATGTTTATTTGACAAATTTCCCATAGAAATATGTCAAATGAGCGTTTAATAAACCTGAATTATTTTTTATGAATAAGGCAGTTATTATTTAAGTTTAAAATGTATTTGTAATGACTTGCGGACTGCTGGGTTATAGATAAACTCTCAATAACTTATTGAGAATTACAATATTCTTCTTTTTGCTTTTTAATACTTTTATTGTTGCCCAATGTGGCAGCTAATGGTAAAAGAGTGGTGGAAAATAAAATATATGCACAATCAAATAAAGATGCTTGTTTTGTAAAGATTTTTGTTTGAGGCTTTCAAACGTATTATCTTTATATATTCTGATTCTCAATATAATATTAAGAGTACGAAGTTTATTAGCTAAATTAAAAATAAAATTTTTGGGTTGAAGTCTACTGATGAGTTCCAAAAGCGGGAACGAAATGCATATAGACAATTGCTTAACCATAAAAACAAGCCAAATTTTAAAATTAAATAAATAAAGACTTTATGTCAAATAAATATACTTCAATATTTCATGTATGAAGATAGACAAGATAGTTAAAATTTTATGGGCATTGCCATGCTGCCACGTGCAATCAGGGTTATCAGATTTTTTCTGACCTATTTCGCCAAATTGATTTTAAAAATCGCCAAAAGTCGCCAAAATCAATTTTATGTACTTTTTCCTAATAAATATTTGATAATAAAATTTAATTTAATATAACGCTTTTTTTAATATAATTTTTGTAAAATAACCGTATAGAAATTTAGCAGAAAATTGCCAAAAGTAGAAATAAAGTCGCCAAAAAATTTTTGTTTTCTAATTTTTCTTATCCAAATTCAAAATGAATTAATTAATATAAGAAAAATTCTCCAAATCAAGTTGTTTAATTTCTTGCAGAGCAGACGAGTTTTGGCGGATATATATTTTTAAACTACTCCTTCAACGAACTTGTTTTGCTGAATTACAAAAATTTATTTATAGCCAGAAAAATCGCCATCTCGCCAAACCAAAAATGTAGACGCCAAACAGTTGAAAAATCACCACGTTTGACAAGAAATCGCCATATCTGACAGCCCTGAGTGCAATGTGTGTACAGAGTTTTAATATAAACTCTTACGTAAAGGAAATTTAATTTTAATTTTTAATTGTAAGGTTCAATGGGAGGATCCCCGCTCACTATTTATAAGTGCAGAAAAAAATAAAAATCAGAATATAACAATTATTTCTGCTCAAAAATATAAAAATCAAAAAATAACAATTATTTGTGCTTAAAATATTAAAATAAAAGGGTTAAAATCATTCAAGATTCCAAAAATCTAGTTGAAAATAACTAAAATTGTGTAATTGGCCACGTTGTCCGATATTTCCTGCTACTTGATTCTTTTCTTTAAAAATTCAAGAAATTTTCCGTCTTTGGCTTTATTATTTCATGATTAAGTAGTAATTGGAAATGGATGAATGGCTGGCTTCATGTGGGTGTGCGTACTGGCCTGGCCTGCTGCATTACCTAATTGCAGCGTTTAAAAAATTTTCATTGGTGTATTTTCTTTTGCTTCTGCTCATACTTCTGCTTCCGAAAGTTTAAGAGTCGCAGTCGAAGTTAACACAATAAATGAACAGGTATACAAAACGAAGAGCTTCAGCTGTCGACAGGTTTGACAAGTTTTCTGCTTGTCGGAATGCTGCTTTAAATTAATACGAAGTTAACGAAGGAAAAATGCTTGTGTGTGCGTTTTGGAAAAAATGTTGTTGTTATTTGTTTTACTATTATATTTGTACATACACACAAAACACACATTCCAACACATACACACAAACAGTTTTCCTTCGTTAGCTTCGTATTTATTTAAAGCAGCAGTCAGTCAAACCGAAAACTGTACGAACATGTCGACAGCTGGAGCTCTTCGTTGTTTATATCTGTTTGTTTTTAGTGTTAACTTCGACTACAACTCTTTGAATTTCAGTAGCAGAAGTATGAGCAACAGAAAAAAGAAATAGCACAATTTTATGACTTTTGCTATTCCGATTGCAGTTTTTTAACACAGCCCATTTGTCTTATCGAAGTAACTTGCATTAAAAACAAAACGCAATGCTTTACATAAAAATTTTGTACTCAAGCCCACCATCTGGTTTGTGTGACGGAATGCTTAACACTCCCAGTCTGCAGGGCAATTGTAGAAAGCACACACAAATCCACCAAAAAAAAAAAACTTTTTTTAAATTCAAATACATTTGGACATAAAATGTATGTGTTATTATTACCATTTTTATTATAATTATTTTTTATTTTAATATTGGCAATTGCTAATAGTAGTACGTGAAATACTTTTCCTCTAATTTTTGTGGTAAAACATTTACAACTAACAATATTTATGAAATACTCACTGTGTAGTGAAACACCCTTCAGTTTGAAAGAAAGGATACAGCAAGTCAACTTTGAATTTTGAATAAATTTATTTATGTCAAGTGGCACTTTGAATGAATGAATGAATTAAGTCTAGCGGGAAGCACAGGACACTGCGACCAAAGTAGCTCTATTGTATCCCCTGCCAGGTGCTAGAGCACCTCATCTAGACCTACTCCCCTGATGAATCTCAGGATTGCCAGTGGGTCCAGAGTTGGCAGTTCCCAATCCTCCAATAGGTGCTTGCGCAATTGGCTATATCTTCTGTGGCTTAACGCTTCACAGTCCTTCAGAATATGCTCTGGAGTTTCATCTTCGTAATCACAGAATCTGCACAGGCTGTTACTCTCAATGCCAAGTCTGTTGAGGTGTTTTCTCAGTCTACAATGACCTGTGAGGAAGCCTGTGAACATTCTTAGATTGTTTTTACTCAGGGACATGAAAGCTACGAAACGATTTTGGTTATACGTTCCAATCATTAGTTTTTTCTTCGGTAGCCCCTGTCAAGATTGAATTGTGCGCATCTTTCAATGGCATAAACTTCCGATTGAAAAATGGTGGGAGATTTTCCCAACGACTCATGGTAGATGGTCCTTGGTCCTACAACTCCCACACCAGAACCTGTCGGCGTTCTGGAACCATCAGTGTACCACCTGATGGTGCCATTTTCAAAGCAATACCTGGGTTCTATTTCCCCTCATTCCCTTCTATTGGCTAGAACAGTTTCAAACCTCTTATCGAAGTCATACACCTTATTCATCACGTCATAGGGTTGCGCAAATAGGGGAAATCGTCTTGCCAGTGGCACTTTACTCAAAACATTATGTAATTACGTGTATAAGACTTTTTTAGCTTAAACCTGCAGCCAAAACAGTTTAAAATTATTGCTTATGTGCCCAAAACCAAAAAAAAAAATCACGGCCTATATGAGTTTTCATTTGACACTTGAAAGCAAAATCCTGTTCGACAGAAAATTCGATGCTCACAAATAATTTCAACGACGTTACCTTTTCCCTTGTCATAATACAAATTTGACATAATGTCAGCTCATCAACATGGCGTACAGCTTATAATAAGAATGTTTGTTTTATACTACAACTTAGATAAAAAGCTTAGTAGACCTTCTGTCCTACTGTACCGCCACTATAAATATTTTAGGATTTTAGTATAGGTGGAGGTCATTGGTGCACGGAATGTCATAGTCCAATTATTTGTGCAAAATTTGTTACCTATTAGTTAAATAATTTCCAAAAAGTTATTATCTGCAAAATATTCATATTGTTTTAAAAACAAGCAAAAATGTGCTTGGCAAAACAGTGGAAGGAAATACATTAAAAATACTTTCAATATATTTATTTTTATACACATACATAAGGCAAAAAAAAAAACCATTTATTAAAAACTAATTGGATGGTTAGCAGAATAAAGAATATAAAGCTTATGTGCAAATTACAATGACGACGACGAATAAAAAGTATTTAAATATTCAAATGAATCAAAAAATAATAATGTAGACTTTGTTTAGTATTCCAAAGCCTGGGTTGTATTGAATGTGTTGCTCCCTCCACGGAGACATTTCTTGAAGGACCAGTGAACTACTGTGGTACCGTTTAACATCTTGAATAAGATTGTACACTCTAAATCACATGCTGGTGTTTGTTAAGTTATCGAGGTTGCTTAGAATAAGATTTCACGAATATATATTTATATACGAGGTGTGTTCAAAAAGTATCGCGAATTGAATTTTCGTTGGTTACGTATATTATAATTTAATTTTTTTTTTTTGCGTTATGTTGGTACTCATGTCTCTCACTTATGCCGACAATTTCGGTCATTTTGAATGTTCAGTTAGTTGTTAATTGTTAATTGTTAATGGCTCGTCTTCGATTTTTACCTATTTAAAAAATTTTGTGTGAAAAACGAATGCATTCCGAATGTTGACTGTGGCATACAGAGAAGCTACCGCGAACCGAAGCAACGTTTATCGGTGGTACAAAATGTTTTCAGAAGGCCGAGAAGATGTGAACGACGAAGAGCGTGCCGGACGCCCGAGTACTTCAACAACAACAACGAAAAGCTTTATGAAGTGAAGAAAATGGTATTGGCCAATCGTCGAATCTCCATCAGAGAAGTTGTTGAGGACCTAGACATATCGATTGGCTCGTGCCATTCGATTTTTATCAATGATTTTGGCATGAGACAGGTCGTCGCGAAATTCGTACCAAAATTACTCAATTTCATTTCAAATTCATTCAATATTGCTAATGAGCTGTTGGACTCTGTCCGCGTCGACCCAAATTTGCTCCAGAGGGTCATAACTGGTGATGAATCGTGGGTTTATGGCTATGACGTGGAAACCAAAGCTCAATCATCTCAATCATATCAATGGAAGATGCCGCACGAACCAAGCAAAGCAGCTGTCAACAATTAACTGAACATTCAAAATCGCCGAAATTGTCGGCATAAGTGAGAGACATGAGTACCAAAATAACGCCCCAAAAAAAATCAAAATTCATAAATAAAAATTATATTCTATAATTTAAGGAAAAAATACTTATAACTGGTAAATATTTTTCTTAAATTTAGAAAGCTTTTTACATCTTTTAAGTGTGGGTTTGTTTGAAGTCAACAAATAGATAATGCGTGTCATTTTTCTATTCTATTTCAGCTGATACTTTTTTGCTTTAAACTAGAAATTTTGCTTTAAACTAGAAATTTGGTGCGTTTTTGACTTTCCTCTGCAAAAACCGCACCGATGATATTTTCGGGACATGCATTAAGCCTTTGGTTTAGTATATTAAGCCTTGATCATACTATCGGCACAATGTACCGATTTTCATCGGCTGACTGAAATAAAGTCATAAATAATAAGCTAAATTTGCCTCAATTAGTTCAAATATAACTGCACCACATTGCAATTGGTAACAAAGCAATATAGACTTATTTTAGCCTATTATTTATGATTTATTGCAGTGAGCCGACAGTGTACTATCGGTACACTGTGCCGATAGCATGATACAGGCTTTAGATAGGATCGTATCACCTATGTTTAAGAGAATTATATCACGATAGTAACTGTATGCAAGCTGGTCACCATTTTTGTGCAGGGGGTTGGAGACTTTCCCAGCAAAAATTTAAAAAAAAAGGTAATTGAGTTTAAATTAAGTAGTTTTGGTAGAAGAACTTCCTAACTGGATTACCAATTTAATGATTTTATCAAGGCGTGAGAAGGAAATAATCAGTTCTTGAGAACTGCTTGTTTGGTTTGATGTGGGAAATAAACTTCTAAATCATAAATTATAAACTTACTATAATTTAATAGGTTTTCATCAATTAAATTGATTTAAAAACTAGAAATGAGTTCAGTTAGTATTTTGGAAAATTTTGTAAGCTGGTGAATAAATTTGGCAATTACAAAAGTAAGTCATTATATGGCAAGTAGTTCATATCACCAGATCTTTTTTGTCATTGCTAATATGCTTTCACTATCCTCTTCTAGGGAATATGACTTGCTTTCTTCGTTATTAGTTGTGTTTATTCCCAGATGTTCTGTTAGGGATGTCTTAGCATTCAATAATTTCTCCAAATACTCAGCCCATAAAAAGTGTTTTTTTTTAAAAACGATCAACAAAAACTTTCCATACAAAATTAATTTTGGTAAACTTTTGTAAATGAAAATTATTTTTTACGAATACCGCAGTAAATGTGTGAGTGAGAGACAAGTTACTATTATAAGGTCAATTAACAATCAATCCATCAACCATAAAACGGTTCTAATTTTTTTATTGTTGTTCATAAATCATCATCGTTTAATCGATATCAATTATAATTGAAGGGCTGCGATGCTGATGTTGATTATGGCAATACAAGTGACGAATGTTCATACACACTAGCATATATATTTGTAGCTTTTCGATTGTGCGACAAACATGACTCAAATTCCCTTGCAATTTCTGTTTAATTAGCCAACTTAAGCAATAATTGAAGAGCACGCGTCTATGAAGAAGAAAATTATATATAAGTATGTATACACACAATACATACTGTATGACCAATTTATAATTCTACAAAATGTAAACATATATAACATATTGTATTTCTATTGTATACGAGGGCAGATCAATAAGTGCGTGACTTTTCGAACTTCCCTCGTAGTTATATGAAATGCAACACTGTCAAGTACCACCTGTTAGTAGACTACTGTCAAGTGTCGTCATTTAGTTTGCGGTTAACAGCTGTTCAAAACATGCGACCTCGTGTATTTTTCTGAAAATGGAAAAAAGTGAATTTTGGGTACTTATTAAACATTATTTTTTGCGAAGAAAAAAAACCGTCAATCAAACCAAGGAAAAGCTCGTTAAATACTATGGGGACTCTGCACCATCGATTTCAATGGTAAAAAAGTGGTTTACTGACTTTCGTTGTGGTCGCACAAGTACAAATGATGCTGAACGTTCTGGACGGCCAATTGAGGTCAGTACACCCGAAAATGTCCAAAATGTCAAAAAAATCCACGATATGGTGTTGGCCGATCGAAGAGTAAGAGTGCGTGAGATTATTGAAGCCATATGCATTTCATGTGTGGCAGTATGGTTTCGATTTTAAGTGAGTGGGTTTAAGAAAGTTGTCTGGGTGCTGCGTTTGCTCTCAATTGACCATAAACTTAAACGTGTGACAACTTCAAAGGATTGTTTGGTAGTGTTTAACCGCAATCCGAATGAGTTTTTGCATCGTTTTGTAAATGTGGATAAAACATGGATCCATTACTGTACTTCGGAGACCAAGCAGCAGTCAAAACACTGTATTTTTCCGGGTGAACCTGCTCCGAAGAAGGCCAAGGTAAGTTTGTCGGCCAATAAGGTGATGACAACAGTTTTCTGGGATGCATGCAGGATAATCCACATCGATTACCTTCAAAAGGGAAAACAATAAACGGCGAATATTATGCCAACTTATTAGACCGGTTTAATGAGGGTTTAATAAGAAAACGACCCCATATGGCCAAGAAAATGCACGGGTGCACACGTGTGCAGTCTCAATGGCAAAACTCTATGAATTGAGCTACGAATTGGTACCTCATGAAGAGATTATATTGAAAAATAAACTTTTGTTTTGCAAAAAAAAACTGTGTTTCTTCAAAAAGCCACTGAGTTAATGATCCGTCCTCGTATGAATCAAATCAGGTGAAAGCTGCAAGCTCTTCGCCTGAAATTTATCACATATTGCTTAAAAATAATTAAATAAAGAGCTAAGTAAATAAAGGGACTCGTAAGTTAAAAAAACCTCAAACAATAACTTCACAACAAACACAATTTTATTCGATTCTGAATCCATTTATCATTACAACCTTTTTACAATAGATTACGCAATAATTATACTATTTAAAGGACAAACTGAAAAACAAAACATTCTGTTGTATTTAAAAATACCGAAGTAACTTCATCTGACTTAAAGTCTTGTTGCGTATATTCCTATTTCGTTTCTGCTTAAGAAACCCATCAGTAGACTTAAGACAAAAAATTGTTTAGAGAACCTAAAAAACTTCGTATGTTGGTTGAAGTGTATAGTCATGAGTTTTTTAAGTAGAAACAAAATTCATGCAGATGTTGCTTAACCAACAACAACAAAATTCGTCTTGTTAATAAGTTACAGACTTAACGTCAAATAAATGAGGCCATCAGAGCAAAATGGTTTAACCCGCATTTTTTATTGGTTGCTGTTCTGGTGATAAATACATTTTTAACATTACCAACTATCAATACAAAAGTAGAGTAAGCTACCTTTGGGTATTTAAAAGAATATGAAGCTGAAAATCGTTTTTGCACAGAACATAATGTAGCAAAGCAATGAGGCAATTAAATAGTTTAGAGTTACACCTCTTTTGCGTCGATATCCTTAAGTATAGAACAATAACATCGATCAGAATTGCAATTTAAGTTCTTGATTCTACTAGAGAGATCTGCGGACAGCAGATATTGATATTGCAATCCATTTATTGCAATTATAAACAACAACCAAATAATATTTGCAACATTATTAAGTTAAATAGAAGCTTGCACGTTATAAATAGATCTAATGATACATTATAAGTTTAACTTAATTTATAAACTCAGCTTCTAAGGCGTATGTGCAGTTTATACAGAGCGAAAGGTGTTAGAAAAATTTTTCAAAAATATTTAATCGGCTACAAATAAAAGCAGTGAAGTTACAAACAATTAAGTCAGCAAGTAATTTAAGGCACATCTTATAAAGCACCAAAAATACACTTTAGAAAATGTACTTTTGATTAAAGGTACTTTTTATAAAAGTTGATACTTATAAAACACAATTTTTGCAAAAATACTTTTTTCTTTTTTTATAACAGGTACTTATTATAAAAGGTACTTTTTACAAAAATTACTTTTTATAAACGGTACTTTTTATAAACGGTACTTTTTATAATAAGTACCTGTTATGAAAGGTACTTTTTATAATAAGTACCTGTTATAAAAGGTACTTTTTATAAAAGGCACTTTTTATAAAAGGTACTTTTTATAAAAAGCACTTTTTATAAAAGGTACTTTTTATAAAAAGCACTTTTTATAAAAGGTACTTTTTATAAAAAGCACTTTTTATAAAAGTCAATTTTTACAATAGATACTTTTTATAAAATGTGCTTTTTGTGAAGGTACTTTTTGTAAAAGTAATTCTTATAAAAAGTACTTTTCATTAGAGGTACTTTTTATATAAAGCACTTTTTACAAAAGGTAATTTTTACAATAAATACTTTTTATAAAATGTACTTTTTATAAAATATACTTTTTTACATTTTTTTCAAGAAACTTCCTGAAAAGGGTACTTTTTATAAAAGATACTTTTTTAAAGGAATCTTTTTATAAAAGGTACTTTTTTAAATGTGCTTTTTATAAAAGATAATATTTTTAAAGGTGCCTTTTTATAAAAGGTACTTTTTATAAAAGGTACTTTTTATAAAAGTTACTTTTTAAAAGGTACTTTTTATAAAAGGTACTTTTTATAAAAGGTACTTTTTATAAAAGGTACTTTTTATAAAAGGTACTTTTTATAAAAGTAAATTTTTACAATAGTTACTTTTTATAAAATGTGCTACTTTTAAAAGTACTTTTACACTTTTTATAAAAGGTTCTTTATACAAGAGGTGCATTTAAAATATTACTCCGTAAAGTAGCTTTTACAAAGTTTACTTTTAAGAGAATGTGCCTTAAGTGCATTATATTTTTTTAAATATTACAATTTATTTTAGCTTGTTCTATTATAGGCAATTCTTAAAATTCACTTTTAATATTTACACTACTCATAAAAGAAAATTTCGTTTCGTTTCATTCGTGCACAATTGGACTGCAGTCGATTCTTAAATAATATTATAATACTTAATATATTCATCTATTTGTAGCCATGACTAATAATTAAATTGCTAAAGCCTTGTAGTTGATTATTTTATGATTATTGAATGCATAAGCAATCCTTTATTAAATTAGTACTACATAAATACTCAGTTTCGCATAAAACAATGCTACTTTTTAAAGAGTATCTTGCCCAAGAGGTGTTATTTCAAATGTAACCAGAGCAAAAAAACTCTAGTTTTATTTGTTATAAGGCAAAAATCGAAATACAAAAAAATATTTTTCAAATTATATGACAATTGAATTTCGAAAAATTGCCTTAAATTCTAAAAAAAAATAATAATAGTTAATTATGCATGGAAATCAATGGAAATCTATCACTGAATGTGTTAAACATTTTATGAAATATTTACTTATATGTATGTATGTATATTCAAGTCAAATTCACTTTCAACAGTAGCGCAATTAAATGTCGAATTTGCAGGAATTTAGCTAACCGAATTAGACAATTCACAGGATTTGCTGAGCCGAGACCTTGACACATTTGCCAACTTCCAATTCAGCCTAGTATGTAAATGGAAATGGTATAAATTCGCCTTGTTTGTATTTTTGATACAAATACCTATTGGGCCTGCTAAAAAGTCATGTTGTTTTTGCATCGTTGTACATTTTGTAGAATGACTACAACCTGTTATCGCCGTGGTTAACATTTTTTCTATGACATTTTATTAGTTTCTTTTTTAAAATAAATTTGGATTTTTTTAATGAACTTATTAAGGAAAAAAATAGCTGAGCTGTGTAATAAACGCCAGCTGTGATGAATTCGCCTTGTAAAATGCATGTAATTGTATGTTTTTTTTGTAGAAATGCTAATACCACTATTATGGTAATACTTTTTACTTAAAACGCGCTGAAATATATTCCTCATTGGGTTGAAGAATCTGCTTTTCGGAAGGAGAGCTACACTAATAATGGGAAGTTGTCAACAAATACAGGTACAAATTGTGTCTGTACTAAGATGCTACGATTATACTAGGTATATTTTCTCTTCTTCTTTTGCATTGTCATTGTGTTTAAGTGGTGTTGCCAACATGCTTAATTTTTCTATTCGTTTTGGCAAATTACAGAATGCTGCATTATATTTCCGGCAGCACCGTATCGAATAAAAGACTTAAGGCTTAGTTAGCCGACTGTAATGGAATGTAACTGCAACAGTTGGAAACAGCTGATCGATATTATTATGTGAAAAGTAATGAAAATGGTTATAGAGATGTAATGTAACGTAACCTACTTTTCATATAAAAATATCGATCAGCTGTTTCCTACGTTGCAGCAGCTACATTACATTACAGTCCGCTAACTGAGCCTTTAGGCCGAATTTACATCTGCGTGCCATGTACCCAAAAAAGCGTAAAAACTAATTACTAATGAAAACAGTATTTCATTAGTAATTATTTGAAATACTGTTTTCGTTAGTAATTAGTGGTTACGCATTTTTGCTGAGTGCATGTTTGCCATTTCTTTTGTTAACACTTTGTGGTGTCATTTCCAAAGTGTGCAATGCCGGTCACACAAAATGACAAACGTTACTACTGCACACTATTGCAAAGATGCAAAATGCAAAAAACATCCTCAGGTAAATGTACGAGGGTTTTCAGAATGTCATCAAACTAAAAAAGTGTTGCAAGAAATTGATGATGGGAGAATGCTAAATCGGTTAAAATTTCTGCTGAAATGTTGTACAAAAGAAAAATAAAAATGCTAGATACATATATGTATGTATGCTGTTTTAGCAGTTCTTGAAAAACTTAGATGCGTTTTTACTAAAGAAATTTCTAAATCTAGCAGTGAAAATGCGAAAATTGCAAAACACTAAAGAAAATTTTCAATTGTTTTTTTTCCCTTAGCTAGGCTGGTGCAAAGCACAATTTGTTGTCGTTGAATTGTTTGTATGGTAGATTTGCACCATTTGCAAAGCATGCAAGAGCCTTTGCAACAAAGCGTAATACAATTTGGCTTGTTTTTTCCTGTGAACTATATTTTATGTTAAATGGATCAATATACTTTTTTACGAGACAACATATGTACATGTACATGTAAGCATGTACATCGAATTAACTGCTCTTAATGAAGCACCTGTAATAAATGTATGTATGTATGTAAATACTTAAAGCCAATAGTGGTGCACTTTTACACACACGTAAAGCTAATTAAAGCACGGACATGTAAAGTGTATATTTGCCTTAGTGTTGATACGAATTAATATCCCAGCGGCGAAAAGAAGTAGGACGCTTCCGGAAGCATTTGTTTGTCAGACAAAAGGCCTTATTATTCCGTACTCATACATTTTTATACACGATTTCCTAGCCAGCCAAGGCGTTCTCCTTCCCCTTCCTCAGTAGGTCTGCTAGGAGGCCTTCTTCAGCAGGCATTCGCATTTTTATTTCGGTTTTTTGTTGTATTGTCTTTCGAATTGAATTTTTATTTTTTGTGGGCTTATTAGTTTTATTGCTACAAGCAACATATCATCACCAAAAGGCCTTAAGTACACTTTTTACTTTTTTACAGGAAAAACAAAAAATTTCTAAATTTAAGACGATTTATTTTTAACCCTTTGCATTTCTTCAAACAAACAAAATGTATGTTGTGCTTTATATACTGTTTCTTATATCATATTATGTAACTTAAGTAATTTATAATTTGTTTTTCTTTGAAGAAATGTGTAAATCATGTATGATGCACAGACATTTTTTTTATCATAATTTGCAGCCAGTTGTCCTGTGAATCACATATGATTCACATGATACTAAACTTAAAGAATATCAATTGAGAATCAGATATGATGCACGAGCGTGTGAAATAGACTAACTGTACATCATATGTGATGCACAGGATAGGGAAAGGGTTAAGGTCCATATCCATATTTTTAAACATACATATGTGCGTAAAATTTTAAGGAAAGATATATTTTGGTTAATCACATCGCAATCAATCAAAGAGTCTATTTTAAATTTTTTAGTTGTTACGGCCTTTTGGATTTTAGGTGACGATATACCTGTGTTAAGGGGAGTAGTTAGGCCTTCCATAAGGTCCTCCTGAGAAGGCAAGCGAGCATGAGTACTGTATTTACAAACGTTCTAAGAAGGTTTTGCAGAAAGCCTTATAATTGAAGGCCCCAAAAGTTTGACGCTGGTATGACTACATAACTACATATATATTTACATACATATGTACATGCATACATACATGTATTGAAATGTATGTATTTATGTGTCGCTGTCCTTCTTCGTTTGCTTTTCCATTTCACATAACGTTAATAAATATTAGTGGCAGATATTGTACGTGCCAATAATTGTTAGATTTCAAAATTAATTGATTGCTTACTTCTACTAAACCGCAAGTCAATATGAAGACGAGTATTAAAAGTTTTAAGTTTAATTTAATACAGAAGTGCAAATTTCGTATAGTAGAGAATTTATCAAGTGGATTATGTACTATACAGGCATACAGTTACCTTAATATAAAAAGGCCCTAATTCATTATTTTTTTTTAAGTAGATTTTTGAATTTCTTCTAATGTTCTTCTATCGAAATATACAAGAACTCTTTATCAAAGGAAAATATTATTATATAACGCTTAAAAAGGAATTTTTCTTAACATCGCTTCCAACTCGGTGATTAGGATAGGAAAACGAGAACTTCTTGCAATGGCAACCCTGTGTAAAAATCATTAGAAATTTTCCAAATTTGCACTACTACCGAATAACAAACCCTACATGTTAATGACTTCTTTTGAGTGTTTTTTTTTACTGTGATATTCCACGATTTCTAATACTATTTTTATTTCTCCAAACCTTATTAATGGGCGCATTGGTTGGTTTTAAGATATGTATGCATGAATTTCCAGTAAAGAAAAAATTTAGTATTTTGTATCGTCAAACACGTAAAACTATTAAAATTTTTTAATAGTGTAGGGGTCTCTTAAGCTTAAAGTTCTGAAATTAAACAAAAATATATATCTATTTGAATATAAAAAATGCTTTTTTTGCTATTCAATTTGATTTCGTGTTTTGAAAAAATTTCGCGTGCGTGTTTCGTACGTGTTGGACATCTTGGCATTCGTTTTCGTGTCGTGTCGTGTTGGAAAAACTCAACACGCGCCCATCTCTAGTCGGAAGCAATGGTGAAAATACAAAAAGATTCTATCGAGTATATTTTGTGAAAACTTCATGTAAACCTTCTTTGTCTTGATTTGATTTTTCTCCATTCCGACTTTTTGGCATATACTCCAAACCAATAATGAGCTGACGACATATCGACGGTATTAAGTAGAAAGGCCCTAACTCGTTTTTACAAGCAGTTTTGCAAAGCTCTTGTACAAGCAGGTGTACAGTATCTATTATGTTTTTACCTTCTCCTGTAAAGTTACAATTATTTCAGTTAGGACCAACGCTATATAAATGAGGTATTTTTTTTTAAGGAAAACAAAATTTACTCGTATATTTCGTTAAGATTTTTATTTAATATTCTTTAAGTTGTTTTCACTTATTTTCGATTAAATTTATTCAACATTTTTTGTTTTACAATCTTTAGCTGTTAATAGTTCAGAAATATTTTATATATGCATAAGTATGTATGTTTTTATATAAGTAATTTTTATATGTTAATAATTTATATTTTAAGGTTTTCATATGTTAATATTCAGCTTAATATTTTTTGCCAGTATATATATAATTAGTTATTTTCTGTTATTTTTTATTATTAAACTAATAATATTCTTGTTAAACTCCTTCTAATTTTTAGTATTTTTAATTTATCCAAGTGTGTTTCTTATATTTCCACTCTTATATAAATATGTATGTATGTATGTGTGTGTACAAAATTATAAAATTCTTATATCTAATTTGATTGAATTATTTATTTAAAAAAAAATTATTTAAAAAAAAGCTGTTTTTACTGAGTTAAGAAAAAATTATAATAACACACCACAGGTATTTAAAAACTTCTAAAAAATTTTTATTTTATTTTATAGAGCTGGAATTAGAGATGAGCGAAGTTTCCATGCCGGTTAATCACATTGATACAAAAATCACTTATCACTATTATGGCTGAATTCATCAAATAACAGCTAATTTTATATCTTCAACATTTAGCGGGAAAAATTGTCATATTGGTGACAAATCGTTTTATGTGGCGGCTATATGTCTAACATTAGCTGTGTTCGAGAAATCAAACGTTTTTAAGATTTTTTTTTTTTTTAATTTTTTACTGTATTTTACTGAATTGCGTTCGCGTGCACATAATCCAGTAAATGAGAGGACGAATTGAGAGAGAAAAATGACAGTTCACTGACTGAGTAAATGCAAATGCTTAAGGGACAAAATTTTGCAGAATTAAGGCCTCATTAATTTTTACTTTTCATGGTCCTTCTGCGCGATTCTTTTCTGTACAAAATACTTTGCAATTACTTTTTCTGTGCAAGGAATCAGCTGACAACCTACAGAACTGATTTCAGTTGTATATAAAATATCACAACAAACTAATACATACGCACTTCTGGCTGTCACTTAACGTTGAATTCTATTTTCTACAGATTTGTCCGCAACAGAACAGCACGAAAAAGGAAAAACAAACCACACATACAGACTTTCAATTGAACAGAAACAAAACAGCTGATTCAGAACGGAACAGCACGTACAAACTAATTCTGCCTTTAGTTTTTACTTTCTGTTCTGTTACGTAACAGCAGACTCTTTTTTAACCGATTTCAAAAAAAAGGAGGAGGTTATCAATTCGTCTCTATTTTTTTTCGGCAGTGTTACTTCATAACTCGGTTAATATTACACCGATTGTAAAATTTTTTTTTGTTGTCTGAGATTTTTTATTTGATTTTATGATATTCTACTTATTTGATTGCTGCAAAACCTAGCAAACATCTTTGGTTCTTTCTATTATTATATTACACGTGGTTCGACTTAACCGATTTTTACGAAACTTACCACACTCCTTGAGCTCAAAAATAGACACAATCTTCCATTTGAAAAAATGGGCGGAGTCATGCGCATTAAAATTTAATATTTTATTTTAAGTAGTTCTACTGGAGTACCGATTTTTACAAGACTTAACACACACCCTGAGCTCTGAAAAACACAAAAGCTTGCATTTAAAAAATGGGCGGAGGCGCGCTTAATGGGATTAATTTAATTTTATACCTCATAAATTTTTTCGCAAATGTTCTATCAGATCTTTGCATTGAAGTCGGTTTTTTTTTGCAGAATTATTGTTTATAGAAATCTTATACAAGTCGTCAGTTTTTTTCTTTTTCGTGCTGTTCTGTTTCGGTTCAGCCTGTGAAGTAGTTGTAAGTGAAAGCATAAATAAAATAAAGTATTTTGAAATAAACTGTGATTGTGCATTTAGAATTCAAAAAATTAAATTTTTACCAAAAAAAAACATAAAACTATATTGAAACATAACAATGGACGATGCAAAACTGATCACTTTAGTGAAAAACTGTGACCGTTCTGGGCAGAAACAGCTGATAAGTCATTACAGAAAAAGTAAGTATTAAAATTTAGAAACATAACGTCACAGCACAGAACAGCAACAGAAAGTAAAGACTACTTAATGAAGCCGTAAGTTGCAAGCAAAATAACATTTATTTAAGTTTGAGGATATTCGGGTTTTGTCTCTATTCCACCTGAAATTAAAACGTGCGGAATTACCATATAATTGTTGTTGGAAATATGTACATATGTATGTATTTATAACAACAATGATATGGCAATTCCGGACGACTTAATTTCACGTGGAATACAAAACATTCCCGATTATTTTTAAAGGTGAATAAAGTAAGTTATTATGACGATTTTTTTTATAATTGTTTGCATATACATACATACATACATATGTACATATACATATATGTATATATAATTTTGTATATATTTTTGCACATACCCGTATGTATAATTTTTAGCACCAAAATTATTAGCAATCAGCTGTTGTATACATTTTACTGGATTTTACAATTTTTCCGTTCACGTACTTTTATATATAAAAAAACTCTCGAAGGCCAAACAAAACACACAAGCCTGACCGCACTTAAGAAATAATTACGATGACGCGAGAGCTGTTCCCCAACACAGAGCTATTTTACGACTGGACTCACTTTTTTAATACTAAATGAGTTGGTTGCAACGTTATCCTTATGGTATCACTCTGACCCCTTTTTAGACGCCTTCCCACATTTTAAGATAATTTTTTTTTAATTAACCGTTTGTATCACTTTTAACTGATTCGTTAAGAAAATCAATCGATAGCGCTTATATACCATATATGTATTTGTTCCTTTTAACTCCTACAAGAAGCATAGGGCTGATAGCGCTTATTGTGTAATTATTTTCCGAAGTTTCTTCCAACACCATAAAATGTTTATTTGTCTACTCGTTGTCCACAATTTACTTTCACTGACTGAGCTGATCAACAGTGATGCCAGAATGATGATTTTATCATATTTTTGATGATTTTTTTAACAATATATGATTTTACGATTTTTTTCCTCTAATGACGATTTTCAATTGTTGTAAATCACAGTGCAAAAACACAACTGAATGGCAATGCAAATTTTGATAAATTTCCCAACCAAACTATTTTAAAAATTGAAAACCGTGATAGGGGCATTAAACAAATTGAGTTTTGTGTCGGCTTGTTATTTTTTGCTTTTATTTACTTTACTTGTGTTATTGTACTATGTTGTCAACACATTACAAAATAGTTCTTACTGCACAATCTAAATCAAAAGACTTCTTTCTGATTTTATCCAATATATTGTGCGATATACCAATATAATATACACACAGACAATTTTATTGTACAATAACAATTACTGCACAATGATATTGAAAATGTGATATTGAAAATGTGTACCTTAAAACAAAAAATTTCTGGTTCAGAACTTAATCGGGTATGGTTCTGCAATCCACGTGAAATTAAAACGTGCGGAATTGCCATATAATTGTTGTTGGAAATGGGAATTTTTTAACAATGCTATGGCAATTCCGAACGATTTAATTTCACGTGGAGTACAGAACATACCCGAATGGGTAGTATGAATACAAAAAAAAAAAAAAAAAAAAAATTGCTTTTTACTTAAAAAGTTTGTTTTAAAACCCAAAATTGTAAGTTTTATATTCAATTGTTTCCAGAATTGTGTGTTTTAAAAGAAATTTTTAAGTAAAGCAAATATTTTTTTATTCATACTACTCAATGCAAATGAAAAAATCCAGAGGTATAATCGTCGCTTTCGATAACGTGCTGATTCGATAATTTTTTTTAGTTTGAGATTATGGCATTCGATATCGTACCATATTATTAGAAGAGAAAAACTTTTTGATTCCATTAGGTTTTCTTCTGAATTGTATTGATTTTTTCAAAAAGGTTTTCCTCATTAAAATAATAAGACTTCCTTCTTGAAAAAAAGCATAGAGATATCATTAGAGCTGTGTCGTTCATGAACGAACGAGTACAATTGAGAACAAATCAGTCAAATGAATGAAGTGAGGCGATTACTTTACTGAGCTGTTTTGGCTCAGCAGTACTGATAAAAAGTACAATTGAACGAAATGAACGACAGAGCGCACTTTTTTTTTTTGCTTTTTCTTTGTTCGTGTGAGATTTTTTGTCATTTTTTCATTAGCCTTTTGCTTGCTTTTTAGTAACTATATGACTATGGATTTACATTGAAAACAAAAACAAATTTTGAGTGCTTTGTGTTTTTTTTTTTTTTTTTTTTTGATATTGTATATAACTATTTTTTGTGTTTCTTGTATTTTAATTGTTTGTTTTTATTATTTTTTGCTAAACAATTCATAGCAAACATACTGTATTTGTCCCTTCTTATTGACCGAATCAACTGTTTGTTTTCATTTCGTTCTATTTATTTAAAAGAGCGAATTAACGAAATGAACGAACTCGTTCTTTTTTAGAAAATGTAGAAAATGAGCGGTCACTTGAATGAACGATTTTTCACAACTCTAGATAGATATCATATTAATTTTGACCTATTTTATCAGGTATTTATTAGGCACACATCACTCGTGCTGATTATGTCACAGCATTTCTGATCCTTTTAAAATTTATTAAAAATTTATTTTCTCTTCCCATATCTTCTGCAAATGTTGAAATTTGATTTTATGGAAATTGGTGTTGCCTTTTTTATTTTAAAATAAAATTGGACTTGTGATGATTTTTTTCTTCAAATTATGATTTTTTTCTCCGGCAAATGATGATTTTGACCCCAAAGCTTCTGGCAGCGCTGCTAATGAACAGTGATTATCTAGGATGTGATGGAAAACGACCGTTTTGAAAAAAAATATTAAAGAATATGAATCTTGAGAATGATTTTTAGGCCAGTCTCAAACTACTGACTTTTAGAAAGCACATCTCACAGGGACCTATTAGTTGTAGAATAATATAAATAATCAGACCAATCGTGAATATTCCCACGGAATTTAATTCTCACGGAAAATAACTTTCTCGAGAAAATATTCCTCCAATCATAAATTCCTTGGGAACAAAAAAAAGTAATACGTGGCATCACCGTATTACGAAGCCAGTTGTTTTGCTCAAAGTATATTTATATAAAGTATATGCAGGTCTACAACAACTAAGAAAGTACAAAAACAACAGGCGATTTGTTTGTGTAAGAATAATGGATGAATGTCAAAAACAGATGAATACAACCAGACCTGGGCAACTTGCATCACTTTTGCATAAGCACTGATAGAAAAACAAAAATTTTAGTGCAAATTTAAATTTGATGCTTGAGTGCACTATTTTTTGCACTTAAATAAAATCTCTTAAAAGTAATGGATTAATATTGCATTAGCAGCTAATCGCATGACAAAAAATACACTAATTTTGTGTTGCCACTAAGCACATCATGAAGTTTCTTTTTTTTTTATGCATACATATATTTATTTATTGTATCTTCAAAAATGAACTAACAATAAGTATTCAAATCTTAAATCTCATCATGAAGTAATGCAATATTATTGCACTATCACATATTGTACACAGTAAAATTGAATAAAACGTGAAAATATTTTTAGGAGATAGCACAAATAAAAAATATAAAATACACTAAAGTTCATTGAGGGCACTTTTATAAGTACGTACATACAAATTAACGAAAAAAAACTGCCAATATAAATACAAACTAGATTACAGAACCAATTTAAAAAAAATTAAAAAGTTTCATACTTCAAGTACGTTGCATCTCGAGCTTATTTGAAAAACCGTGCAATTGACAAAAGATCAGAACTTAGGTTTTCATTTATTGTAAAGTTATACCTTAAAAAATGGTGAGTTTATAAACGAAAAATTCTACCGCTTGAAACAATTTCATCAAGTTTTGTTTTTCTCTCGAAAAATTATAAAAAACGTAGTGATATGATTTTTCGTCTTGGATGACGATATGTACATAGGAAAAAATTTACATATTTATGTATGTACGTATGTTTTTATGTATGTACACATTTACGTCATATTTTGCACTATATGTTCACTGATAATGCAATAATACTATTCATAATGTGTTTAGTGGTGCAAAAAATAGTGCACTAAAAATAACAATGCAATGTTGATGAATTACTTTGAAGGGATTTTAGTAATATGCAAGAAAAATTGGACTAATATTATTAAAGTTAGTGCTAATGTAATAAATTTGCATTTGCATTGATTTGGTTTATTATGGGAAAATGGTCAATGCATTTGCTTATTTAATGCAATAGTCCCAGGTTTATTATTTGATAAACCTTTAATATGTGAAATAAGTATAATAAAGAATACATATGTACTTTAATAATTAAATATAATTATTTTTAAATGTTTTGTAACACATTTTTTAAACAAAAATTTATTTAAACTTTTTCACATACGTTTTCAGTATACACAATTGTGTATAACAAAGAAAAACAAAACAAAATGGCGTACAAAAATTGTACACAACTTTTGACATTCAGGCATTCACACTACACGAGAAAAAAATTAATCACCTGAGTACTTGCATATACTTTGTATAAATTTACTTTGGTTTTGCTTGTTTGTTGACATTTTGTTTCTCCCCATTTTTTTGAGTGAGAGAATAAACAAAATTATTAAAATTCACCAACTTGAAAAAAATATGGAAAAAAAAGTTTATAAATGATGTATTTGGGCAATACTTGTGTTTTTCCAAATAAAAGAACTACAAAATACAAGTTTATGTATATAAATTTTGTTTTAATGGAGTGAGTATTAACCATGTTTTTATGTAAACTCCCTTCTGTTTTGCCAGAGAAAGATTTTTAGTGAAAAAAAACTAGTTCAACTGCGTTCATAATACCTACTTTTATCCCGGGGAGTTTTTTTATTCCCGCATTTGGTAAAAAAGGGGAAAAACAAATTCATGATAGGAGAAAAGGGAAAAGTGAGAAAACTCGTGCGGAATTTTTCTTTATGATTGGGCTGAATTTAAAAATGTCATTCCGACACTCAACTGTAACAATGAAAACTTATAATCAGGGCAATCATGAATAAAATTCCGCGTGAAATTTCCCCCTTTTCTAATTAGAATTTTTGGTTTTCCTTATTACTTTCTATTATTTGGAATTGTTCCCCGGGAAAAATTTCACGCGAAATTTTATTCATGATTGCCCTGAATATTTTTTTTTTTGTTACAAACCGATAAACTCCGGCGATAGGCTTGCTTGCACACTATCTATTCGATTACAGGGGGACACTTATACATATTTCCAATTTTTAAATCAGCTATTTTGTCTGCTGTTGTTTTATTTTAACTAAAAGCCTGCGAATGGCCTTTTAAAATGGGGAACATTTTCAAAATTCACTCCATTAAAATAATTTTAAAGCAGAACAAAAAACAAAATTTTTGTTTTTAGGTTTTTGCATCGGAACAAATTAAATTCCGATCATTAAGAATTTTTTTTTTTATTTTTTATTTTTAATATTTTTTTTAAGTAGGACTTAATGCACTAATAACAAAATTCAGAATTAAGAATTAATAATCAAATCATGTGTGTGTTTTTCAATGTAACTAATATTATAAAAAAAAATAAAATATTTACAAATCTAAAAAAAATTCATCATTAAAAAAATATTCTTTACATTCTTCTATATAAATTAAAATTGTTCTTTTTTACTTCTTCTTCTTCTTCTTCTTCTTTTTAATTTTCAGTAAGAAAATATAAATTGAAAATTTCTATTAAGCTTGGCACTGGGGCTGCACATATTTTTAAACATATTTTTTCAATATTTTTCTGTGAAATATATATTTTATATTTAATTCATTGTTAGTGGTTTTAATTTTCTTATTTCTTCATTGTGTTTTCATATAAATATTTATTTTTATAGTGTAGTTGCAGTAATTGTTTTATTTTATAATAATGTGTAGTTGTTTTCTTGCTTTATTTTTATTAAATGTATGTAATAATTTTGAGAAATGTTTTTTTATTTTTATTGATTTTTTGTTTTGTTTTGTTTTATTTTATTTTATTTAACTTTACTTGTTTATGGTTTATTTTCTAATTGTATTTAAAAATAAAATCATTATTAAAATTAAAAAAATAATAATATAAAATTATAGGAAATATGTTGTTAAAAATTGTCTCATTAAAAAAAGCGATACTTGATTTTTTTGAAAGAGCAGCTTATTAAAAAGCAGCCAACTATATGCATTTACATATACGAGTACATACATATGCATATGTATGTATATTTTTAAATTAATTTAGTTTTTATTTCAAAAGACGAGGAAAATTCTTTTATTTGTTAAAATTGCATAATAAGCCTGCAAAACGTTACTTTACAAATATTCTTTATTTCTTTGAAATTTTTTCATTATTAAAATCATTTTTATCGATTGTTTTACTAAGTATTCGTGTTGTTTTTTCTTGTAACTTTGTAATCTTTAATATACTTAGGGCCATTTTCACAACGATAAAAAGTAAACTTTAAGAATTTAAAACCAGTATTTTGTATTGAAATAGTAGTTTTAAAACTCTTAAAGTATACTTTTATTCGCTGTGAAAATGGCCCTTAACATATCAAAGGATTTGTTTGACTTTTAGTTTGGAATTTCAAAACTAAATAAATAAAAGCTTTCGAATAAAAATATGTTATGTTGGTCATTTCTTCCGATTTATTTTACGTTAAAGACTTTTTCTTGTTACTACTTCAAAAATTAAGAAAAATAAGTGCAAACAGCATTTAAATTTGTTTACTTAAAAAAATATTTTTTTTAATTGCTTCAAAACAAAAAGATGTAAAAATTTTAAAATCGAACTCGAAAAACGAACTTCGAGTAATTTACATATTTGAGTATTAAAAATGCAAAAAAAAAACAATTTCGAAATTTAAAAAAAAATCTTGAAGCTCCCACGGACTATTTTCTTATTGATAAAATATTCGCTTAATTTACAAATATTGAAAACTTTGACTTGTTTGACTAACTAACATCTTTCTTGAAAATATTGGCGCATACTCGCAGTCAAAACAGTATTTAAAACCAGTATTACCATACAAAATACTGGTTTTTAATTCTTAAAGTATACTCTGTTTTCATTATGAGTATGCGGCATTACCTTTAATTTGTATCATATCCATTATTTTTAACATTAAACCCAAGCTGTGAAGCATTTTTGATCGCCTATACAAACATCGATAATGTTCGTGGGGGAAACCGAACTCGTAACCCCAACACTTAGCGTTAATAAGTACATTGTTAACTAGTCTTTCGGGGAACCCAGTTTACAGCACGACTTAGAAACTGCTACGTTTGCATATATGTATGTATGTATGTATCTATTTCTAATTTTGACATTGTCATTGTTGTAATATTACACATGATTTAAAAAATATAAGATTTTTGTAATCATCTAATAATTGTTTATTAGTATTTCTCTACTAGTAATAGTTCTTAAATAAAACTATGACGTTTTTTTTAATTCCTTGATAAAAAAAATCAAATAAGCAGTATTTTCAATACCACGTTTTTATACATATATATTAAAAAAAAAAAAGATAAATTGTTTAACGAATTTTCTTAGTTGATACATGTTTCTGTTCTTTCCTTTTTAAGCTCCAATACTAATTTCTTTATTTATTATTTTTATTATTATTATTTTTTGTTTGTTTATATATTGAAAAAATAAAATAAAATAAATAATGTCTTAATCTACACAAGACCCTCCACAATTCCTTTAATTTATATTAGTAGTTTTATAAACATTTAAAATTAAATCAAGAATAATTCTATCAAAGAAATCGTTGGCTGCATATCTCCACTGGGTTAAAAAAAATACAATACTCGTACACACCTTGAATTTCTAGTTTTGTTTTCTAGGCCCCTTGTTATTATCAAGAGAATTTATTTTTTTAATTTATAGTTTATTATATTAAAGTCTGAAGTCACTTTTAGCAAATATAATTATATTATATTTATTTTTTTAATTTTTATATTTAATTTTAATAACATCGAAAAAAAATATATTAAATTAATAAAGTATAGTCAAATAATATATTGAAATAATAGGAAAAACAACAAATTTATTGAGCATTTTCGAATTTTGTTTCTTCTTTTATTTATTAATTTGTTTTTTTTTCTTTTTTTTTTTTTTGGTTGGCAATAATGTGATTCTAAGCAAGTCTATAATAAATTTCATACAGAAAACAAAATATAAGTATTTAATACAAAATATATATATTTATAATTTCGTTCGATTAAAGTTTTTCGTTAAATTTACTTTACTTACTTTCAATTTAGTTATTTCTTCAAAGTAATAAATGTTTCCATTTAATTTAAAAAAATGCTCTACTACTAGTATTTCAATTAAATTTGCTGAAATATTGAAAATACCCAAAAAAAAATAATAAAATTAAAAGAATGAAAAAAGTATTAGAGAAATTAAAGTGAATAATAGAGCAAATATTTTAGCATTGTAAGCTAAGCATAAAAATAGCACTTAATTTTATTTAATAAAGAAAGAAAAGCATAATCAAAAAAATATAGATAATAATATGTAATGATAATTATTCAAGTAGAGGAGGAACAAATGAATTTTTTCAATTTTCCGCCGCTACGGACGTTGTCAACGACTTTTTATTTTGCTGTGAGTGTTGTTGCTGTTGTTCATTGGATGTCTGTGCTTTATTAGCATCTTTTTGTTGCTGTTGTTGTTGTTGTTGTGTACTAATAATCGATGACTTTGGCTTCTGTTGCTGCTGTTGATATTGATTCTGTCTATAGTTTCTATTTAAACCGGTATTGCTGCCGTTGCCACCACCTCCACTACGTCTCATTTCATTGGGCGAGCCATAACGATAATTGCGATTGGCAACTTGTGGTTTATTACCCACAGAACCGCTACGTACTCTGACAGTGCTGCTGCCAAATGAACCAGTACGTCTGCGATTGTTATTGTTTTGATTGTAGCTGTTGTGTTGTTGGTAATGGTTTTGCTGTTGCGGCTGCTGATGATGTCTATTGCCCACATAATCACTGCGATTAGTTATGGTAGTATTAGGCCTACGGCCACTACCCGCTATGATTACTTTGGTGCCATCACTTTCCGATACACTACGATGACGTTGCAAGTTGCGTCCACGATTCAAACTGCCCACACCTTGCAACATTTCATTGATTTCGGGTTCAACAACCCGGAAATCTTCAATGGTTTTGAATTTTTCCAAATATTCAGCCAGTTTAGGCTGCACCTGCAGTTTGTCAGCATTTTTGTAATATTTTAAAAAGGCCCAGAATTTCTCCAAGCCATACAGTTGACCTGAAAATCAAAACAAAAACAGAAATACACATCAGTCACATTGATTTCCAAAATAGCAAAACTTTGAGCTCACCAGTTTCATAATCAGCCATTGTTTCTTCTTGGAAATCTTCATAGATGTGTGGACGGAATTTCTTTTCCAAACCATACGAAAAGAAACGGAATAAACACTCCAAGCCATAACGGAAACCATTACTGGCGTCATCTAAAGCCAAAGAACGGAATTCATTGTACATGGTTTTGTTGAAATTTTCACGCAAAAAGAATGACCAGAAACGGTAGAGCGTGTTCATTTCCTGTGACTGTCCGTAACCCAAACGGCGACGCTCTTTGAGGCATCGCGAATGGTATTTGTGATATGCTTGTTGCGTGAAATTGTTTTCCTTGAGCAGAGAGTGCGATGGATGCTGGAAGACGGGCAGCGATTGTGGAACAGATGAGCCGTATGAGGAAGTTGTAGGCGAAGTGCCCGCCGATGAACCCATTGAAGTTGTACGTGGTCTGTGTTCGACTGTGTCGAGCAACCAACCAACGTGAGCTTCGACTGGGGGATTTGATGAGTGGCGGGTTTTGCGTTTACGTGGCGTACGTAGATCAAGTGAATGTGTGTTGGGTGCAGCATAGAAACGTGCACGACGTGACTTTATTGTCGAGTTCAGCGTCGAGTTCATCGTCGAATTCAAAGTTTGGTTCAAGTCTTCATCGTCGTAGGCGGGTGGAGGTGGTGGGGGCGGTTGTTGTCTTTGTTGCTGTTGGGGCTTTTGGTTTCCGGACATTTTTTCGAAATCCTCTTGTGAGATCACATTGACCGTGCGGTAATTGTTGCCAGTAACCCACAAGTCTTCTTCATAGTTGGCCAAGCCATCGTTAATGACATTTTCCAAGTCCTGAGTAATTTTTGTTCGAGATGTATAGTCAGCTGTACGATCGTAGCCCTCGTGTTTAGGGACACGTTGTACTTGCGCAACAATCAACAGTTTATTAATATCACGATCGGCAAACTCGTAGTCCGATTCATCATCATCAGAATAATGTTCGGTGAAGTTGTTGACACGTCCAGTGGCAGGAATGGAATCCATTAGCTCTTCATCGAATTGAAAATCTAGTTCTTCCTTCTCGCCATGATGTTGGCCAGCGCTCGCGGTGGAGAATGCTGCTGTTTTTGAGGAGGCAGAGGAGGAATTGGTGGTTGTTATATTGGGGGTGGTGGTGGTGGTAGTAATGATGGTGGTGGTGGTGTTGTTGTTGTTGTTGGCATTAGAGGAGGCAATTGATGAAGTGGTAGCATTTATGGCAATGGGTTTATTGGTATTGGACAGTGATTTATTGCAGTTGGATGATTTCGTATTGATGGAAAAATTGGAAGAGTTTGAATTGGATATGATTGAAGTGAACGTGGTAGTGGGAGTGGCAGAAGAGTCGAGTGGTAATTGTAATGACGTTTGTGTTGAGTTGGTAGCTGATTTATTATCTTTATTAGCATTTGATTTAGAGCGTCTCTTTACCTCTTTCCACATGCCTTCAGATGCAGGTTCGGCATCCGTTGTGGTGTCATCAGCAGAAGAGAACTTCTCATTGAATTTGGATTCGCAGCCACCTGGCATTTCCTTTACTGGTGTCGAAGTGGATTTTGGATCGACTTGTGTCTTAACACTTTCTGCTAGTCCGCTTAAATGATCCGCCAATTGAGCCACCGCTCCACCCGTTGTCTGCTGACCTGATTCCACCTTTTTAGTGAGAGCACTAATTGCGTTAAGAGCGGGAGCAGGTGTTTGCCTCTCCTGTTGTAACAACATGGTGGGTATAAGATTATGCGAATTCCGTGGTACCGGTGGTGGGGGTATACAGCTCAGTGGCTTTGTAGCCATGGGTGAGGTTAGTATCGGTGGCAGAGGCACTTCGGGTACATAAGTTATTATAGGCGAGGTATTTGCTTTTACAGCGGCTGAATTAGCAGCACTTTGGACCGCTGTATCGTGACTTGTCGAAGCTGTTTTATTGTCTGACGATTCCAAATTAGCAAGAGATGTTTCATCCCTTTCACTTTGATTGGTATCTGTAGTAGTTGAGGTAGTTGCAGCAACACTTTTAGTGGGGTTTACTGCTGAGGAGCCCGCTGGTTGGGTTCCAATCGTATCCAACACATCTTTGATAGGCCATATTGTTGGATTTGTTTTTGTGCGCACCTTATATCCTTCAAGAAGTTCTATTTTATCGGACTCCTTGATGGCTGTAATGATCAAGGCGACATCAGTGGTTAGAGCCAGAACCCGATGGAACGAAGCGATTAAAGTGACAGGGATGCAACCGTCGTCGTCCATCTTGCGGCGCAAAAAGAAGTCGCCAGTAAGATTTTCTTCGCTAAAATAATATTCACTAAAGAAGAAACATTTTATTTCATTATGGAAAGTTCTTTTAAATAAATATGTGTATTCCAGATTACTTACACTTGTTTTTTAATAGCTTCTTTGACGCTTTGAGCATCCATTTCAATATAAGCAGAAGGCATAGGTCCGTAATAATGGGTTCCCATAAGGACAAATGATTGATCTGTACCAGCAGCATCCGCTGGCAAATAATTTGCGAACTCGCTACTGGCTAACAAATGGCGTGGTATGCGATTTGCCGCACGACCTGGTCCCGATCTGGAGAATCCGCCGCGGCTTTGCCTGCTACCGCGGTATGACGTGCGGTAGCGCCGTTGCGTACGGATCGGACGTTCGTATTCTCGCTCAGACGAGCGTTCGGCGCCGCTGCCGCTACGCCAGGAATCAATGCGCTCATTAGCCCCGCCAGTCCTTTTGTTGCCACCGACATTTCGTTCACGTTGCATTTCATAGCTGTTGTGGACATTTGAGCGACGTTCATTGACGTTGCCTTCACCTCTTTGACTGGAGCGTTCATTATAACGTTGCTGTGTTGACGCGACACCTCGGCGTGTTGGACGGCCAATCGATTTGGAACGACTAGATTTTGCCAAATCGATTTGCAAAGGTCTCCACTTGTGTTTGGGAATTTTCTTATTGATTCCATTTCCTGCATTACTGGTGGAGGGTGCTTCATTATTGCTCGTTGTGGCTTGAGCTGTCTGACCATTAAGGGACTTGGGGTCATTGTTTTCTTTATCTTTAGAAACTGTTGCAGTAGAACTTGTGCTTGCAATCGAACTGGCAGAAGCAACTGTTGATTCTTCAGTTACTTTAACTTCACTTGTAGCAACACTGGACTTTTCAACTAATTCTGTAGCTGTGCTACTTGAGGTGTTGTCTTCTTTTTGAGCGTTGGAACGTTGTTTCTTTGTTGAACGTTTTGTTTCGTTACCTGTTGGTTTACCACCAATTAGCATTGGCCAATCGCCAACGTTGCTGAAATCACTAGCCTGAGGAAGAGAAATAAAGCCACAAATAACTATCTATAGATTCTCGGCTGTAAACGAATTCAAACTTACTTTCTGATTAACTTTCTTTTTATCCTTTACAACGGGAGCATTAGCTTCACTTTTGGAAACAACTTAAAGTAATAGAAAATAAATAGAGAAAGTTAATCATTTTATAATATTGAGAAGAATTGGAAAGAAATTGAACATTACATTAATAATCGTAAAAGAAAAGACGTAATAAAATACTTTCTCTTTGTTCAAGTATTTTATTTTTTATTATTATTTAAAGAGTATTTATAAAGATTTATTTATAGGAATTATACTATATATTCTCATTAATGAACACGCGTCCAATAAAATAATATACACATATACATATGTATGGGTGTATGGTTGAGTTCAATATTCATACATACATACATAAATAATAATATATCCAAGTGTACCTCCAGCCTTGTTTATTGCAAATGTTACATACATATGTATTTCAACAATAAAATATTTATTAAATATTTATTTTTATCTTTGTGGAATTATTGCCAATTATTCAATTTAAAAACGTAATTGAAATTAATTGAAACCGAAATAGAAAAAAAACACAGCTGAGCTCCACTAAGAAACTCTACAACAAAAGTCTACAAAAATTTCCCCTTTTGCTTATTCTCCATTATTATTGTATGCATGTATGTATGTATGTATAGTAAAAGAAATAACGTGCGTGAAAACTCACCAATGGTTGTTGACTCGGCTTGTTTATCCACTTGAGATTTAGTGAGAGTCTGTGCGTTTGTGTTAGTATTTTTAGCAGCTGTGCTTGCTTTTGCGGTTACAGTGGTATTTGTTGAATCTAAATTCGCCGGTTGATTTTCTACTTGATTCGGTGCTTTTGGATTATTTTGTGGTGTTTTTGTTTGCTGCTGTTTAGGCTGTTGTTTGGGTTGCAAAACACGTTTATCCAATGGTGACGAACCAGTTTTGGGACTGGAAGCTTGTTGTTTTGAAATCTTAAATAAATAGAAAAATAAATTGAAATTTTTGTTTTATTTTTGCAAATGTAAAGATACTTTAAAAAATATTTACTTAAGGCCATGATTCACTATACTACACAATCGCGCGATCTACGAAAAAATACAACCCTGATCTGATGAATTGTTTTTGTCTTTTGAAAATGTTCATAGACTCCATCATACCAGGGCTGTATTTTCTGAAAAATCGCACGATCGTGTAGGCTAGCGCATCACGGCCTTTAGTATGTACATATGTATGTATTTACGTATATTTTCATTTAAACAAATATGACGTAAAGAAAATGTAGGAAAAAAATAGTTTTGATAATTTATTATAATTGCCACCCACAAAATCAAACATAATTGGCACAATTTTGTGTATAACCTTCAGGGTTAATTGAGGCAAGTGCGAAAAACATGAACTTAAATTGAATGAATGAAAATATTAAAATTTTCTCCAATGCTGCTTGGATAGAAATAAAGTCATTTTAATTTCATACATTAAAAAAATGGGAATTGTTCGTAATCGTTCGTAATCTAGCAGCATTTTTTTACTTTAACCAGCTGATATGCAAATTAAATTAGAGATTTTTTAATTTAAATATAGCATTTTGAAGTATATAAATTATATTTTTTCAGGCCTTACAAATTTCTAATCTATATATGTTTGTATGTATATAAAATCGTAGTGTGTGTTTGTTCGTAACGCATGATCTGTGAAACTGTAAGAGCTGTGGAGCTGAAATTTTCAACAGAGGTTCGGCTAAGTCTTCGTTTTGTGTTTGACGCAACATTTTGTGTGTTGAATTTTTAAGTTGGTTATAGTTTTCGTGATAAGGCTGATACTCTGTTCAAAGTTGTGAAAAATTTTCAGCACCATTGATTATTTCGCGTGAAAAATTTGACATGTACTAAATGTAGTCCAACTCGCGGTTTTTTATAAATTTCTTGCTTTTATTGCTTGAAAGTATGCAACATTGTTAAAATTCCGTGCGAAAAAAGCACTGCTCATGTTGTTTCGCAGCTAAACTAAAATGATGCCAGACTAATTTTGCATGGAAAGACATGATTTTACGTGTTTTTCATAACAAGAACACAGTACTACTTTTGCGAATTTATTTCGCAAATATTTCACACCAAATACTTTTATATGTAGTTTGACAGCATTTCGCACGAAATTGTGAACAGAGTACCAGGCTACGCGTATGAAGTAGAAAAAATATATTTTTAATTTTTGTTCTTTATTGTACCTATAAAAAAAAAATAGAAGACGAGAAAAGTTCCATTTAGACGATAACTTTTGGGTTCCTTATATGTTAATATCGATCATTTACTTGAATAGTGTCATAACTCAAAAAATTCTTCATTTCAGTTAAAAATTTAAAATAATTCGGCATTTCGTATTTTATATTGTGTAAAAATTTCATATATAGCTTTAACTACCACCTGCTGAGAGAAGAATATCTTTCCATGTTTTCACTGAGTTGTATGTAAATTAAAAACTTATTCACATTGTATAAAAATATCATATAAATATCTTATACTCGTATACTGTTGTAAATTGTGTGCAAATTTAAAACTTTATGTATGTATGTATGTATGTATGTAAGTTCGTTTTATTATTATTCACATTGTATAAAAATATCATATAAATATCTTATACTCGTATACTGTTGTAAATTGTGTGCAAATTGAAAACTTTATGTATGTATGTATGTATGTAAGTTCGTTTTCTGCAAAACTAGTTGAGTTGAGTTGTGATGTTGTTCAAGTAAATGAGCAAGCAAAACAAATAAACCTAGTGAATAGTATTTATGTATGTATGTGTTGTTTGTAAATTTTCAGGTTTTAAAACCTATCAAGATGAAAGTTTCAGACGTTGAAATTAATTTTTTTTTTTTGCTCCACAAAGCAATGGAAAAATACCAAAAATTGTTTGCAATAAATAACACGCTCATAGCGCATGATTTTTATAAATAGAAGAAGAAAGAGAAACTTTTAAAAGAACCTAAAAAACAGAAATCGTTTAAAATAAAAACAGAGAGCTTTTCCAGTATACATAAATTTTCTAAACGTGTTGGGAGGTACACACTTAAATATACATACGTAGTACGTGTAATCATATAAAAAAAAGTGTTATCACGTTCATAAAATTTATCGATTTTCTCAAGACTTTCTGTAAATGGTGACATGGTATATACACGATATTTTATTGTTCGTGTGATGAAAAAAATATGTATGTATAAATAAACCTAGGGCCATACTTTTTTGATATAAACTCATGGTCCTTCGCTTGGAAAATTAAAATAATAAAATACCTATTTATAGTGCGGAAATGGAAAATTATCCAAATATGTTTATATACATACATACATACATACATATATGTACGTATGGATGTATGTATGTATATCGCGCTAAGTAATAAATCTGCCACGATGTGCCACGCAGTACGAAAGAAATAATCAAAATTTAATGTTATTTTTGAAGATACACATGCAAATTTCAATAGTACGAGTATATTTGCATATTCAGCCATAGAGAGTAAATATGTATGTATGTATGTACAATATAAAAAAAATATTTATTATACATACATACATATGTACATCGTCAGCCCATTATTGGTTTGACCCACAGACCATTTAAAAAAATATGAGTTAGGTATGGGGTATACGAGTATATATTTCGAATATCTCCTTTCTGAATCCAAAACATGTGTCGCGAAATTATTTATGGTTTCTGAGATATTTAGCATTCATTTTGCTCCATTACAACTATGTTAAGGTTTAATAAGTATTTTTTTGCTGTACATGCCACAGTTTGGCGTTTGCATCAAATTCTTCATACATGCGAAGTAAAGTTAACTCTTGTTTTGCTTCATTTCAATAAGAAATGAATAATAAAAAAAGAAGGTGCCGTAAGAAAAATACTGCTGTTAAGCAAAAACATCATCATTAATATAGAAAGGCCCTAACGCATTATTTTTATGAAATCGAAATATTTGCATTTTTCGAAATATACAAAAAATAATGAGTTATGGCCTTTCTATATTAAGGTAACGATATGTATCGATATAAAAGAATTATGTAGTAGGATATTATAATATGATATCATACCTAGTTATAAAGATAATTGCTGAAAGTCCGAAATAATTCACTTGATGCGGAGAGCACTTGCAAATCTATCTAATGCGTATTACTTTTATATGTATTTAAGAAGTTTGAATTTTTTTTTACAATTTATTTTCAATTCTTATTTTATTTACATTTGCATAGTCGCAGTATTTAAGAATTCTAAGTATGTGGTGTGTTTCTTTCAAAAAGTATTTGTTTTCCCAATTTATTTATTGTTTATTCTTTAGGGAATTTTAATTAAAAGTTTTTTTTTTTAATTATAAAAACACTTATTTTTAATTAGCTTCACTTGTTTTCACATAAAGTGACCCAGTTACGTAGGAGCTATTTGTTCAATATTTGTATTTTTTTCGCTTATACAAATTATTTTTAAATTTTATTGAATTTAATTTTTTTTCTAATAAATTTTATAATAATTCTTAGCAGAACTTAATTTTTGCTTGTCTTAATTTTTGCTGCGATATTGACGTGCGTCTTGTACGAGTGTTCAAGATATTCTGATTTTAAATGCTTTGGAGCAGTCGATGAAAACAACTTTTTACTTTGCCGCTTAATCATCTAGAGGTATGTACTACGTGAGCAAAACCAAGTGTTTACACTTAACCCTCGATTTGTGCGATACTTTTTTATACGCTTTCATATTTGTATGTTGATACAAAAATATATACGTGATTAACAAACATTTTGAAGCTCCAAACAAATTAACAATTGGCATGTGACTAAGAAGATGATTTTCTTATAAACAATACAGAGCCCAGTAAAAAAAAAGAATTTCCAAGGAAGTCAATAAGATCCCAAACTTGTCATCCGTAGTGCAAATCGACATAATTTCTAATGTCATTGGAAGAAGTTCTGCTTTTTGATACCTATTCAGTGAATCCCAGGCCATTTTCATGAAGTTAAATAAATTTGATGTTCTTTTTAATAAGTTGAATGAACTGATTTTTCATTACTTTTACAGAGTCAGAAAAATCTCACCACCACCCATGGAAAGGCCAAATGGAGACGGAAAATCATTATCCCTCCTGCTCTGTAAATCGAGTTGATTTAAAAAATTAAATCCACTAATAGCGACTTGTTTTTCAGACTATTTTAGTTTTCTATATTCTAGAGCTTGAAATATCATATCTGCAATTAATTAGTATTTATGATTTAAAACACATCAATGGGGACATTATTTATTTTTGAAGAACATGACGTGAAAACTTCATGGGATCGATTTCATTTACCCAAAAAATAAGAAATAGCTTCTTAATTAATTATCTGGCTGTTGTTGATAATCACTTCTTGAAAAGTCCAAAATTCACAGTAGTTGCTCAACAATAACTTTAAATTTTTTCACTAAGAAATTTTAGCGTTAAAATTTGTTTTACTTTATGATTTTAATTCGAAAGGTGACGGTTTTTATGATAAAATTGCTCAAATTTTTCCTGAATTGTGGCTCTTTTCAAAACATAGACATTCTTCCCCAATAACTGCAAGTAAAAACAATGTACATAAATATATTTTCAAATGGAATTTTCTTACTATGATGTATTCGGATTTTCAAATTTTCTTAAAATGTAACCACAAATAATTTTTCGTCTCTACTGAAAGTTTCAAAATTTCGAGTTAATACCCTCTTGTTGATTAAGTGCGATATATGAAAGTAAAACTGTTCAAAGCAAATTATATAGGTACCAGCAAGTAGAGGGACAGCTGTATTATAAAATGGCAGCATTTGTGTTGGTAGTGGTAATCAATGTTGAAAAACCAACAACAAAAGTAAATAAAAATATAAGATCAAAACAAAATCATAAAATAAAAACACAACATTCACACAGATACGCATACATACATACAGACAGACATATAAAAATTCAATGCATTAGTGTTATCAACTGCTTTTTTTTTTTTTGCTTCAAACTTACAAAATTTAAAACAATAAGAGCCTTATTTTGTATTTTGTAAAACGCAACGCATATCGTTGGCAAATGTACACATGCATGCATGTGTTTTGCTTTTGTAATTTACATTTTTTTTAATATACAAAACCATCACTCCAACCAAGGCTAAGCTTGATAAATATTATGGAGACTCTTCTTCAATCTTGAATGTTCATTTGGGTATGATAATGCTTTGCGCAAGATGGGAAGATGGGTGCCGCGTTTGCTCACAATCGACCACAAACGCAATCATGTGACAACTTCGAAGGAGTGTTTGGCGTTGTTCTACCGCAATAGGAATGGATTTCGTAACCGTGGGCGAAGTTGGATCCACCACAACACATCAGGAAAATCAGCAGCCAAACAACGCCAAGATAGGTTTGTTATCCAATAAATGCATGACAAATGTTTTTTATTTTTTTGGTTTCGATTTCATGAGGATTTGAAAAAAAACTACCGCATTTGTCCAAGAAAAAATTTCTTTTCCGCCTGGGGGTCTTCTGTGTAATTCGATGCAAGGTTGCACACATGTATATGCAGTTTCCATGGGAAATTCCATAAATTGGGCTACGAAATTCTCCTCCGTCCGCACTATTCTCCGGATTTAGCCCCGAATGACTATTTCTTGTTTCGGCGGATAGAGATATGACTCCATCCGATAAAATCATCTCAAAAAGAAATAACTATTTTGATGAATTTGGCAAAATTATATTTTTTGGAAGAGATAAAAAAAATGGAGAAATGTTGCACAAAGTGCATAGAGCTCAAAGGAGCTCTACAGACCTATTTCGTACAGAACTTTTGGATAGCATTTTTTTTTTTTTAAGAAAAATAAATATTTAAAATAGGCCAACATCTTAGATTTCTTGAAAGATAAACTGACTTTTTTTTAAAGAAAAATATGATAAATTTTGTACGGAAACTGTTTTAATTGTGATTGTTTTCATTTTTACACATTTATTGCTGCTTTAGGCTGAGTTTACGTCTGGCATTTCTTGTCTTGTTATTTTGTGGTGTCATTTTCAAATGTGTACAATGCCGTTCCCATTAAGTTTTTTCGACAGAAAAGTGTTCCATCCCTACCTAATGGCAATACGACATCATTGTCTACATCAAGAACTAATTTTGATATAATGAACATTTAGTGTCATTTGTTTTAGCAACTGTGAGACTTGGTTTTTCGCATTGTTTGTTAATTAATATTTATACAAAGGCATAATCGCAAAATTATTCAATTGGCTAGTGCCAACATATGTTTAGCAATAATAAAAATTAAGACAATCTAGAAAACGGCAAATAAAGTGGTGGAAAAGACCAGAGCTTAATATGCGCGCCACCAAAAGATTCTATTGTACTCTGCACTCTAATTTACGGAAACAGGAGTCAAGTTGGTTTAAAAATTTCGTGCTCATGAAGCCCAAATTCCACTGAAAATTCTGCCCATGCAGTTTCTTTTGCATTTCTATCCCTCTAAATGGTACATAAATGATTCCATACAGCCTCTCACGAACCTCCTCAAGCTGAATTAGCTGTGTCGTCATAAATTTAAATTTTTCTCATACGCTTCTGTACTTTTCCACATTCTTTTTCGTTTTCCGTACTTTTTAAATTTTTATACCTACCCGCATACATTTAAAATTCTTTCTGTATGTGCTCAATACGAGATAATGTCAACACGCTGACATTTGCTTGATTTAGACTCAGCAGTTTTTCTTGAAGCAAGTCTGAGTTTATGGGAGAGAAGGGAAAGAAGAAAGAAGAAAGAAGAAAGAAGAGGGCTACTGAATTGCTTGTACCGAAAAGTTACTTCAATTCTCTTTTGTTATTTCATTCGCTGTATTAAAACAACAGCAAAATTTAACAAGAAACCGTCTGTGTGTAAACAAACGAGCAATTTTAAAAGAGAATTAAAGAGAACTGCTTCAAGAAAAACTGCCGAGTCTAAAACAAGACTTGGTTTTTGTGTCTGCAGTGCTGCCAACTTAAGGCCCAACTATAATATGAATAAGCAAACTTAAGCAACTGTGCGATTACATACAATACGTATGTGTGCAACTATAATGTACTTAAGCAAACTTTTTGTCAAGTTTCGTCAAATGTCATTTGCTTAAGCAAAGTGTCAAACTGAACGCACATTCCGTACGGAAATAACTGTTTGTGTATTTTTTAAGTCAAATAAACAGCAGCAGAAAATATTCATTGTTTTTAAATATTTTATTATTATTTTTTAATTTTAAACTCATTAAATAAAGAAAAACTTTTATTTTTGCTTATTGTTTTACAATATACATATACACACATACATACATATATGTTTATTTATGTACATTCACAGTTGTACTTTTTAGTACGCAAAACAAATAAAACATGTAATAAAGTGATAGATATAATTATTTGTGAATTTTTAACAGATAAGAACATTCCAACAAGTTAATTAGAGTTATGAGAAGAAACAAAACTACTGCAAAATTATAAACAATACCTATATGTGCATTTATGGCTAAAGAATGCTTAAGTTCATGTAAGTATATTGTAGCCACCTGAAAGTCACATCTAAATTGCTTAAGCATTTGACAGGTTTATCGTTAAATTCTGGCATTAGCTTAAGCCAGCTTATGCATATTATAGTTGGGCCTTTATTCTCACAGCTGTCTACATCAGATGCGTAAACAGTTTGTGAGGTAATGCCACACAACGCAAAATATCGGAAATGACAAACCTGGCCACTAGTACACACTTTTATTTTTGCTTGTGATGCCACAAAATGCATTAGTGAATAATCGGCTCTAGAATATGTAGAGAATATACATATGAATGTACATATGTAGATAATGGAGCAATGTCCACCAATCTAGAAGCGAGCGAGAAAATTTAAAGTTGGCGACTACACAAAGCAGTTCCCCCTTGTTTCGCCCACAAATGAAACTAATAATAGCTGTCTATACCCAAACAAAATCGCAAAGTTGTTAACATTAAAAATAATCATAATGTGGCAGGAAATTAAAAGCAAAACAAAAAGTACAAAACAGCCCCACACAAAAAAAATCAATGTGTAGAAGAAAAAAAGTTAGTTTAATCCAATCTAAGAAATACATGCATACATATGTATAAATACATACATACGTACATAAGTAGTATGTACATACACAAATACATATGTATTAATATCAAATAATAAAAAATAGATAACAACCATAATGGACGCGTTTATCATAAATTTCACATGTAGACCCAATCCTAAACTAAAGTACATTATGTACAGTGAGTGTCACTAATATTCGGTTTTCAGATTCACATCTCATAAAATGTCTACCAAACAATGGCAACCATTTAAACTTAAAAATTCATTTTCTGTAATTGTTTTACCTACTGATATATTTTTTAACCCCGACCAAAGAAAGGGGGCTGTTATAAGTGTGTGTCCGCGTGCAGACCAAACGGCTGGACCGATTTTGATTTAGTTTTTTCTATGTTTGAAGAAAATCGGTCATGCCGCTTATAAGATATCACATCACAGACATATTCGGTTGAATCTGTGTGTCTCTGACGCCGTACTTCCCAAACGGCTAGACCGATTTTAAATTTTTTTTTTCTTTTGAAAGGTGACTTGATCTTATATCTTCTCGCTTATACGTCGGGGTTCTTAAAATTTTTAATTTTTATTATTTTTGATTATTTTTTATGAATTCATATTCGTACTCAATTGCTAATGGCCGTGATACACTATCATACAAAGTCGTGCGCTCTACGAAAAAATACACCCCTGGTATGATGGAGTTTATGAAAATTTTCAAAAGACAATAACAATTCATCACACCAGGGTTGTAATTTTTCGTAGATCGCACGACTTTGTATGATAGTGTATCACGGCCTTAAGTAAAATAATAAAATACATTTTTTTAGTTTAAAAGGAATCTGAATCTGAAAACCGAATATTAGTGGCACTAACTGTAAGTACTACGACTAAGTAAACAAAAAGAATAATAAAAGAATAAAGTTGTTTTTCGAGCTTTTGATATTATTTTTAATAAAAAACTTTAGTACAGATGACATTCAAGAGATGTACGACTACAACAACCAATATGCCAGAGACATATGTACATACATATGTAGATATGCACATACATGTACATAACTACTCGTATGTATGAATGTATGTACATACCAAATACATGTAATTAGATACATAGCTACTTATGTATATAAATATTTATGTTTATTTTCTTTTTCTACCAAAACCTTTTCAAAACAAACATGGGAACCAAAACAGAATACGAAAAACAAATTTCGAGTACAAGAACCTTTCTGAGCAACCAGTTTACATTGTTGTGGACAAATTAAAACTACTCGCAATTTGGCAGTAAAACTTCTTTTGCCACAGATCACACAAACAAATAAATTATTTATATTTACTGCATTACAAAAAGTCTTACATCTACATACATACATATGTATATATGTACAAATTGAACTGAAAAACAAAACATAAACAAATAAACATGCTAAATCTCACGTAGGCCAAGTTGGAAATGCATGCAGAGGGAGTAATAACTAGCGTCGCTCCCACCAACTGAGCGCTACATAGTATATATATCTTAATGCTCTTTGTTGGCTGTACACAAACCAGTGATGGGAAATGAATTTGGCATTTCAATATCAAAAACAAACTTTTGCAGTACACAGGTTTTCATATAAAAAGTTTTTATTTTTCAACCTAGTCTTCTTTGAGTTCTAGACACTTAGTCCAACTTTTCTCCAGTTTTTGTATCCCTTCCAAAAAATAGGATTTTTCGAGGTCCTTAAAATAGGTCAATAATTTCATCGTTGGAGCTAAATCTCTTTCCACTGAGCCATTTCTTTAGGTTTGTTAATAGGAAGTAGTCACTAGGAGCTAAATCCGGAGAATATGGCGGATGAGGTACCAATTCGTAGCCCAATTCATAGAGTTTTGCCATTGAGACTGCACACGTGTGCACCCGTGCATTATCTTGATGAAAAAGAACTTTTTCCTTGGCCATATGGAGTTGTTTTCTCTTTAAATCCTCATTAAATCGGTCTAATAAGTTGGTATAATATTCGCTGTTGATTTTTTTCCCCTTTAGAAGGTAATCGATGTGGATTATACCGCACGCATCACCTTATTGGCCGAAAAACTTATCTTGGCTTTCTTCGCAGCAGGTTCACCCGGAGAAACCCATTGTTTAGACCGCTGCTTGGTCTCCGGAGTTCATTAATGGATACATGTTTTATCCACAGTTACAAAACACCGCAAAAACTCATTCGGATTGCGGTTAAATAACTCCAAACAATCTTTTGAAGTAGTCAATAGAGAGAAAACGCGGCACCCATCTTAAACCCAGCTGATCACTTAAAATCGAAACCACACTACCATATGAAATGCCTATGGCATCAACAATCTCACGCACTTTTACTCTTCGATCGGTCAACACCATATCGTGGATTTTTTCCACATTTTCGGGTGTACTGACCTCAATTGGCCGTCCAAAACGTTCAGCGTCATTTGTACTTGTGCGACCACAAGGAAAGTCAGTAAACCACTTTTTACCATTGAAATCAATGGTGCAGAGTCCCCATAGTATTTATCGAGTTTTTCCTTGGTTTGATTGACGGTTTTTTTTCGCAAAAAATAATGTTTAATGAGCACTCGAAATTCACTTTTTACAATTTTTAAAAAATTACACGAGGTTGCATGTTTTGAACAGCTGTTAAACGCAAACTAAATGACGACACTTGCTCAAAAATTTGACAGCAGTCTATTAACAGGTTACTTGATGGGAACAGTGTTGCATTTCATATAACTACGAGTTATATGCAAAATAAACGTTTTTCATTAGTAATTCGTGGTTACGCTTTTTTGGGCACATGTGTGCTCGATGTGTACTCGGCATTATATACTTGTATCATTAAACTATATTAATTTACGCATAATTATTAGAATTCGATTTTATACCTTTGGTTTGGTAGAAAAAAAATTTCGTATATATAAATTTATTCAACAATTAAATTGAAAAAAATTTCAGGAACAAAAAAACTAAGAAATTCGAAAATATGTCTGGAAGGTATCAAATTTGTTAGGGTAAAAAAAGTACGATGGCATCAACTTCCCCGTCACTGGCAGAGGCGCATTGAAAAGTTTGTGATTTTTTAAACACTCAATTCCTAACAAACATTCAATGCTAACAATAAATTAATGGAACCACTTTTTCCTCATACATGCACATGTGTATATGAATATACACACACATATGTATGTATGTATGTACATGTTTTATTTAATTGACAAAAATAAACTTTATAAACTAAAGAATATGATTACTTTGAAGCCAATTAAGTATGTAGAAAATTCTAGAGATGCATTCACAGCTGGGAAATACATATTTGATTCAAACACGTTTCCCAAAAAAAAAAAATTTATATTATTTATTTTGTGATCACTTTAATTGCATTATTTATTTTTTCATTAATGCTTTAACAAAATATTTTATAGAACAGTTAAAATTCGTTAATTTGTATTTTCAAAAATTTTATTTCTAATGTATATGAAGAAAGCTGTTAGAGAAGTAAGAAAAACTACTCCAAATTAATTGAAATATTGCGAGGCCAATCGGATATTTTGCATTAATGGTTGTAACACATTGATAAAAAAAAATATTGTTTTTTGACTATCTTTTTATTTCAATTTTATTGATTTCGAAACACTTGCAGAAATTTTTGCAACTTTAAGATTTTTTTCAAAGTGGTGCATAAATAAATTTTACAAACTTTTGGATATTTTCGCCGTTTCCGGATTACAATTTTAAGCATTTTAAAAATTTTATCGTTGTTTTCTCTGCACAGAAAAAATGTTCCTGCAATAAACAACTTTAATTCAAAATAAAACCACAAATCAATTAAAAGTGCAATTTTTTTTTTTTTTAATAGGACCAGCACTCAGGGGATAACCCCTACTCATGCAATGCATTGTGATAGAACTAGGAAAATAGGTTATAGAGAAGGAGGATAGAGGGAGTAGTGTCTGTGGACATTCGATTTAAACTCTCTCACGCTGGTAGTGATATTAAAGACCTCCGCAGGTAGTTGGTTCCACATACGAACAGTGCGGGTATAAAAGGAATTCTCTCTGTAATGCGTAGTGCGATTCGTTGGCCAATCGACCACATGAGGCACGTGTAGTGCGTATAAATGTGCGGGTTTCAAGACAAGTTCCCTAATTTCATTAGAACACATTCCGTTGTAGTAACGATAGAACAAGGAAACGCACCCCACATTGCGTCGATGCTGCAATGAATCAATAGAGCTGGATACCCTACTGTCACCGATGAGCTTCTTCGCCCTGTCCTGTACGCGGTCGAGCAGCCCCAAAATAGACGGCCCATACATGAGAGTTATATTCCATTTTCGGTCGGATATAAGTGGTATAAATAGTAAGTAGATCAGATGGGGTGAAATATCGTTTGCACCGTTTCAAAAACCCGAGGCACTTGAATGCTTCTTTTGCAACTTGAAAAATGTGTTCAGTCCATCGAACATCACACTGCATTTTCATGTCAAGAACATCAAGAACATCTGATTCCTTAATATATACTTATACCCCCCATAGTTACAGAGTTAGCAGCATTTTCGGTCATGCGTCTATGAGTAACAATACAACATTGGGTCTTACGGGCGTTAGAGTCGACCCTGTTCGCATGACCCCATTCAGAAATTTTTGCTAAATCATAACTTAAAGTCTCATTCATTGTTTGTCGCATAGCCTCAACCTGTGGCAGGCTAGGTCTATTGCTGAATGAGAAAGAATGCTGAAAGAATGGCTAATGCTGCTGTCGTCCGCGAAAGAATAGATAGGGTTGAAAGTTTTGCACAGAAGGTCATTTATAAAGATAAGGAATAGAGTTGGTGAAAGATCGGAACCTTGCGGTACCCCTGAATTTAACTTGAACTCATTTGATGAGATCCCATCTATAACAACTCCTATAGTGCGATCCCTGAGGAAACTCGATAAGAATCGAGAGAAGTTATCACCGACACCAAAGGCAATACATTTTGACAAAAGTGCACCGTGCCACACTCTATCAAACGCCTTGGAGATATCTAGAGCCACCACCTTACTTTCGCCAAAATGGTGGATTGAATTACACCATTTCTGCGAGAGGAGGGCAAGTAGGTCTCCCGTAGAGCGGCCTCTACGAAATCCATACTGCCGGTCGTTGAGTAAGCTGTTGGATTCCAGATACCTTACAAGATGGAAATTCACCATACTTTCCATCACTTTGGAAACTGCAGAGCATATTGCGATTGGATGATAATTTTCAGGGTTAGTAGCTTTTCCTTTTTTAGGGATTGGCGTAACAATAGCAATCTTCCAACATGCTGGAAACTCACCAACATGGTACAGCGCGCTGAAGAGGTTAGCTAATGGACGTGCTAGCGTCGAGGAGCACTGCTTCAAGACCAGTGCTGGAATGCCATCCGGCCCGGGAGACTTGTTTATATTGCGTTCCGACAAAAACCCTTTTTACTGCCAGGCAGAGGCTGATTACTTTCCGGCAAGTAGGAATTACTTGGAAACATTTCAGCTAGTAAGTTAGCTTTATCAGCCGGGTCTGTGAATATTAGGTCATCCTTTAAAAAGAGTTGGAATTGAAAAACTAGCATTATTCTTTACTCTTTTAACGAATGACCAGAAGCTCTTACTACCCCGAGGGGCAGCAAGAACTTTAGCACGGAGACGATTCTCGTAAAGAGCTTTTTCACGCCTCAGTACTTTGGCACACGAAGATCTCGCCCTTTTGCGTAGCAAATCAGCATCGGCATTTGGATTACTTCGCCAAATACTGAATGCTTCCTCTCTAGATCTGACTGCATTTTTGCATGTCTGATTAAACCAAATTTACTCTTTGGGCTTAATCGGAATCGGCATTGACATCATTGTCTAGAAAACATAGTTTCCAATTAAAATGCCGAAAAAATTCGTTGAGCTGAGCCCAACGAGCCTTTTCGTAGACGTATTTTAGTCGTTTCGTAGCTGTAGATGAAACGCTATGAAGTGCTGAGAACGAAAAGGAGGCCGAAATGGTACAGTGATCTGAATTACCGAGAGGGGCATTAACACTTATTTTATACTTATCAGGGTGTGAAGTAAGAAAGAGGTCGAGTGTATTTTGTTGGTGCCTTTCAACACAATTGAGTCAATTAAACTTTGTAATTAATTAAACTTTTAAACAAAAGTTTAATTGACTTAAATACAGTTCTAATTTAATTTGGGTTTTATTTTCAATAACAAAAATTATGTACTATGTACATACATACATATGTACGCATAATTATGAAAGTGGCCTAAGTCATATACTTCTTGTAACGAGGTATTTAGTACATTTGAACAAATTAAAAAGTATTTTTATATTATGCAAAATTTTAATTAAGAGTTGTACTAGTCTCGATTAATATAATTTTTTTTAATATCGATTGACTGCCATATTCATAAAAAATATTTTAGGTTTATTACAGGTTTATTTGAAAAATTTCTCATAGAAATAAGACAAATAAGCGCTTAATAATCCTAAAATATTTTTTATGAATATGGCAGTATATATTTATTTAAATTTTTTGTTTTTAGATTTATTTAATATTTCGAAGAAAAGTGCTTACGACTTATACGATTTTCATAATTAAGGGCACATATGTATGTGCATAAGTGATTTTATAAGTATCTGTAACAGTCTACAATAATCTTACAATTTTACGTAACCTAGATTAAAAGTGCTGATTGTGCAATTTGTTATTTTACTTTTTTATTTACATTATTTTAATATTTGTTTAATAATTAAATACATGATAAGGAAATAAATAGATAAATATTTATTTCCCTTGCGACACAAAAACAAAATATGGTACATATGTACATAAATGTATTAACGTATTTATCTCTAATGAAACACCATAGAGTTTTTCGGGAGAAGTACTCGTTGTATTTATAAGCAAATTTCATATGGAAATATTTATATTTATTTATATCACTCTCGATCAAATGATCAGAATCAATTTCTGTCTTTTTTAAATATCGAAAAGGGCACTTTCTTAAGAGTAAATAATAATAACAAAAACAACATTAAAGTTTAATGCAACAGTATTTTAAAGCTCCTTCTCCAAAAAAAAAAAATTAAACTTAATTTTTTTCGTTCATATGATTTGAACCACTTGGGATATTTAAATTTGTTTGCATGTAGTCATGACATGGGACATGGGCATGGGTAACCTGACCAAATATCCCACTTTAGGCGGGATTATCCCGCTTTTTATAGGTCGATCCCACCTCGAATTTATATTCCGCTTTATCCCACTTTTTAGACTTTTGAAATTTTCAATATCTTATTCAATTTTTATTAATATGTAATTGGCAAAAATTCATTCTATTTTCATTTTGAGATGAAAAGAAAAATCTTGCGGTTCAATTTTCAATATTTTGTAGAATACAATTCTTATTATTAACATAAATAATCATGAAGAGTTTTAAAATTCTCACTGCATTAAAATATCATCATCATCATCAGTAACACACTGTAAGCAAATCAGCAAGATCGGTACGCTGGTATTATTTTTGAAGAAAAAAAATATGCACTATATGGGACGCACCACGCCTACTTGTTAAATTCTTAAATTTATATCAATGGAGTTATCCCCACAAAATTTCAAGGTCTCCTTTTATTCGTTTTCCAGATATCTCACAGTAAATATTTTTTCCTTATAGCAGGTGTCACATCCATATGTCCAAATCGTTACATACACAAAAGATCAAACAGAATTGCATTGTGAACACATTCTCCATAAAAATGTTTAAACAAAACTACAAAGAAAAATAAGCACAAAGGAAAATATAACATTCAGAGAGAAGTTGAAGTTACTGTCGTAGATTTTATTATGGACTTTGGTAATTTGACAGCGATTGTTCCTGAAGTTGCAGACTGCAGACAGTTGTTTGGTCATTTAGATGCAAAGATATTCCAGTATACAAAAATTTTGTATGGGAGGTGCACGAACGACATTTGATTTTAATTTAAGTAGACAAATATTTTTGTTTATAAATATTTGTGTTTCTTTAAAAGCATTTCTTTTGAGTTGAAAACTGTGTTTCCTAAGTACATACGAAAATGTGTGTGTGCATATTAAACATCCCGCTTTTTAAAAAATATTTATTTTTAAATCCCGCTTTTTGGCGGTATTTTCTTCAAAATCCCGCTTTTTGATGGATCATGTCCCGCTTTTTGAAAAAACCATCTGGTCACGTTAGGCATGGGTCATTCAAATAAGAGGTGATACTAATTATTGTCGTACCATGGTTTTTAGTGAAGAAAAGAAATTTAATATGGATGGACTAGATGGCTACAATTATTAATTTTAAGATACGAGAAAAGGAGGAGAATTTTTGGACCGATTCTATGGATTCGCAACAAGATACTGCTCCTTCTTCTTCTTAATTTGCGAACATATTCTACCGACCTAAAGATAATTGTGTGGGATTGACTTTCGCGCAAGGTTTGTGAAGGGGGAAGGCTGGAATCAATTTTTTATATATTTTTTGAGGTCACTATATAATTCAATAAAAAAATTTATATCTGAAGTTATTTTATACAAGGGAGCTACTTAGTACTTACTATTAAAATGTCTAAAATATTATTAAAATATTATCAATAAACTTAATATTAATGGTTCTTATTATTAAATTATAAAATAATGCATTTTTAATTAAAATTAGTTAAATGGTTCTAATAATATGAACGAAAAAAACTTCATTTTATTTTGTCTTTTTTTGGGAAAGGAGCTTAAAACTACTGTTGCATTAAATTTTAATGTTGTTTTTGTTATTTTTTTTTAAATCTTAAGAAAGTGTCCTTTCTGGTGGTAGTGAGATTTAAGCTGTCGTCTTTTAACTAGACTTGTATCGAATTCTTTCAGTAATTAAATCGGTAATTTGAATGGGTTTGATCTTAGGTTGTTGCTCAAAACGAGTTCGATATACATAGATATGTAAGTATACTTTGAACTTATTTTTTTTTTTTTTTGTTTATACAATTTGAACAAATTTAAACCCTGGGCTATAACATCGGCGAATTTAATTAAGTATGAACATAAACGATTTTTACAAAAACGCAACCTGTTGTGACCATTTATAATGGAAAATATATATAATTATTATAAAATATAAATCTATAGTTTGCACTTTACAACAATATCTCCCATTTAGTTTTATTTAATTTAAATATTTAGAATGGGGAAAAACACAATAATAATACATTTTAAACGGGTTATGTTAAGTTTTTGTTAATATGTATTTTATTTTAAACCGATATACATACATATGTATGTATGTACATATATACATACATATGTATGTATGTATATGCAAAATATTTTTATCACATTATTATTTGTTTAAATAATTTTGAATTTTGAATTATTTGTTAAAAAGCAATAAATTATATACTTTTTTTTATTATATTAATTTTTTATTATTTAAGTATGTATTTATTATTATCACTTTTTTGGGATCTGATTTATTAAAAGAAAAAAAAATCAATTCGCCATAAAGCTGCTTTTACACGGACTGTATTTTACATGGGACTTTCCAACTATACGACTCATATGTAATTTGATATGTCTGTCAAAATGGCCAATTTTCAGACATTTTATAATTTTTGCTTTCAAACGTATCCGTACATCTAACCTACACTCTGTTTATATTTTTTCACACCACACACTGTTGCCATTACAAAACAGCTGATGCCAGATCAAAATATAACGCGTTATAATTGAAATTTTTTCATTTGACATTGCAGCCTGACTTTTACAGACATGAAACTTGATATGTCAGATTTAAAATACTGGAGTCTAGAAAAGAATTTTGTATTTTAGTGCATTTTTACACTTTTTCACACTTTTAAATCATACGATATGACAACTCCACACAAAATGTATATTACGAGATCCGAGGCGTTGAGTTACCTACAAAACTTGTAATTAGTTCATAAACTACTCTAAATTTTTATATATGAATTCAAGGTGGATCATCATTCAAAATCACAATGTTCTTAGAGAAGGACTACAAATCAAAAATCACAAGCAAAAAAATTAATTTTGATATGAATCAGTTCTACAGAAGTACATGAAATTTTAGTTTAAATTTTAATGGGCGCAGCCTTGAAAGCTTTGCTTACCGCGAGATCTAAACTGGCTTAAGAATGTGATCAACTTTAACATAAATACACTTATCGGTCCTGCATTGCTAAATTTTACTATATGCGGGAAGAAAATAGTTCCCAAGGAAAAAAATAGGTATTATGAACGCAGTTGAACTTTTTTGACTATAAAACACTGATGGAAAATGAAATGAAAACAAAATGTACTCTTTAGACATGCATGGAGGTAAAATTTTTTTAACATTTATTATGAAGGCAAACTTAACAAAAATGTGTATACAGATTCACAGATGAAAATAGTGCATAAAACCAAAAAGGTACATACATACATTATATAATTTTTTCAGTAGATACTAGAGATCAGTTATTACACAAATTTTCTTTATAAAATATTTTGGACTTAAACTTTCTGTTATTTTAAAATTGAAACAATACGAATTTGTTGGTATAAAATTGGAAAGAATAGAAACGTTGAGATAGTATATTAATTTCCTTTGAAAAGCCAAACCTCGATCGACATTGACCGACGAATGTGGAATAGACAGAAAGAATTGCCTTTATAACTCTTGAAATGTCTATGAACATGACCAAAAACAGGAAATACTTGGCTCTATGAGAAATTTGTTTAAGTCCAATCACATCGGCCGATCTTCTGTATTAATTACTTATTGCCTCAAATTTGGTTTGTTCATATGGAAACATTTTCACCAGAAGAGGTACTATTGAATTTGTTTTTTCCGAAAATTACATTTTCTTGAGTAAACTTATCGCGAACCATCCTACTACTTGATTATTAAAGCTTACCTTTGATCTTAGAACACTACAAAAAAAAATGTATAGTGTCATTGCCAATGTTATAAATTTCATATATGGGTATGCTATTTTCGGAAATGTTCACACTGTATATGTCACATTCATCTAGCACCGGCTTCTTAAAAAAAAATGTCTTACAACTTGGTGAAATAGAATAATTGATCTTGATAAAAATATGTGCATTCGTGCTTCTTCTGATTGCAATTATATATTCACAGAATATATATTATTAAGAATTAAGAATATGATATATAAATAAAATGGTTCACTAATAAAAAAGGTTTTTGAGTCCTGATGAAAGAAATGTTATCCTTTCATTTTTTGATTTAACCTCAAAGGCATACAATGTAAAATAATCACCCTTATTCCAGATGTCGACATTGACGTCACTTTAACACAATACCAAAAAATTGGGGACTGTGTACCCGTTGTCGAAAACAAAAGGTTTATGCTATTTTCTAAACCTTAGGGAAAGGATATAATTATCAGTAGCACACGTGTTCTGGAGAGCGAGTAAAAAAGCCTCAACTTTTTGGTATTGTGTTAAAGTGACGTCGATGTCGACAACTGGAATAAGGGTGAATAATAAGGGGTTGGTCTTGTGAGAGCAATTTTGTTGAATATTTAAAGACTATATGTATGAATTTCACTTCCAAAATATTCTTGAAGTTTTATTAAATAATAAATTCGATTAGTACTATTACAAAAGTGGTAATTCAAATCTCTGATAGATTTGTCTATTTCATTAGGAATATCATATTTAGCAGCAGCTAACAAACGATGTCGAATGTAGCATACACAAATGTGAGACTATCAGGGGTGCTCTGCAAAAACGAAAAACAGTGATCTGCTGATCGGACGACTTAGCGCATTCGCTAAAAAAAAAAAGCTGCAACAAGTCACCTTTTTAATTAAGTTCTTTCCTGGAAATTGGGCGATTTCAAAACGTGCGGTTTACAGAACACCCCTGTATATTTTGAATCTATTTTATGCACAAAAATGTGTCATGAAATCGACCACCAAAACTTCGAACAACTGTAAGGTTTTTCTGGGACAGTACACAGTCCGTGCTTTCATCAATAACTAAATGATATCATTTAGTAATTATTTTTGTAGTAATTGAAAATAGAGCACGTGCTTTCTGTTCAAGTTCAACTTGTGACTATTAGGCGACTATCGTTGAGATTTTTAAATTGCACGAAGTATGTCGCGGTAGTACTACGGTACCAACAAGATCGAAAATGTACCAAAAAAAAGTACAATTGTACCATAAATTCCATCCCTGCTATAAAAGCTAGTAACTAATAAATGTATTGATACTTGTAAACAAAAATTCATAAATTTTAAGAAGCAAAAAGGTAAAGATTCCAAATGCTACTGCTGTCGCGATTTTACCATAGCAATACCCAACAGATCTCTACCTTCAAAGTAAACGAAAACCATACATTCTAACGATAAAATTTCGAGAGTAACATTTCACACATTAATTGAAGAAACATTTACTCCCATACAGCCTGTTCTAGTCATATTTAACACCTACTCGCTCATATTGGAAAGACCTTTAAAAAAATTTGCTATGAAAAATAATTTAACATTCATTACAATAAACACATTAAAATTAAAAAAAAAAAAACAAATAAAGAATAAAAAAATACACAATATGCGTTTCAATTTAACTTTTTGATTAAAATTCATTCAATTGAAATTAAATTTTGTAAACAACTACATACATATGTAAATATGTACTCGTATGAAAAGCTAAAAATAAAATTCTAATTTTTTCTTAACTGATAACACAAAAATTATTTCATTTAGCCTTCATGTTACTCTTTTTTGCACGCGATATATTAATGTACATTTACATTGCATATTATTAATTAAAAAATAATAATATTCTTCTAAATGCAATAGACTTATGCGCAATTCTTAACTTAAAAATTAAACGGGTTTTAAACTTAAGTTCCATTTAAGTAAAAAATTCATTTTTACAGATCCTATTTAAATATGACTTAAATCGCCGACCCCATCCATTTAAGTGAAACTTAAGTTTTTCATACTACCATATGATTTTGACAGTTCTGCAAATTATGAAAATTGCACATTGAACTTTTTCATTATTTTATAAAAATATACAATAAATAAACTCGTGATTGTGATTGTGTTATTATTAATATCAACTAAAACAATGAATTCAGATGAAGAAGATTTGAATGATGCAGCATTCTGTGCAAGATTAAGAAGACAAATTTTGCGTCGTCCACGTACAATAAGAAGTAGACCAAACCATTTTCATTTTGCAGCTGTTAAGTGAAAAAGTTGTTTATATTTTTTGACATTTAATAGTGGTACCGTACTTTTATTACAAATATATACACAATTTAATAGTGCTACCACACTTTTATCACAATTAAATACCAAACACATTTTCACACTGAAAAACTGAAACCCTATTTAAATAAAACTTAAGTTTTAATAAAAATTAGCTAAATACGTACTTAAATATTAAGTTAAAAACTGCGGGTTAGATATCACATAAATACATACATATGTATGTACATTAGTGCTATAACTTTTTCGCACTTTTTGCGAATATCAAAAACGGCATAGTCGTGTAGAACATTAAAAGTTATTAATAAAAAATATGATAATTTTTTCGGATCGTTAAAAAAGTTCACGCAGGGATCGGGTTGAAGTTTGAAATCAACAATTTTTATTTCACGGAAATTTTAAAAAATATACACCTGATATTTGTATATATTCCTATACGTATCACTTAAATGCTATTTTGGAATTTATCCACTGCTTCAGATTTAAAAATTTTCCTACGGTTTACAATTCATCGCGGTACAAAATTTCTTGGAAGGTTTTAGAAATTTGCTTCCCTTCGTGAGTTTTTTTTTCGCAAAACGACGGGAGACAGGTGTTTTCATTACTAAAACATTCTTGGCCACTCCGTGGTACTATGCCAAAAATTTGGTTATACTCGTAGCGCTAATGTACATACATATGTACATACATACATATGAATATACATATATGTATGTAATGTTTTGAAAAATTACTTTTAATATGTGTTTGCTTAAATTTTGGTATTTTATTTTAAGTGTTTTTTTAAGCTTTTATTATTTTAAATAAATGGCGCCATTTCTAATTGAAACAAGTTCTCGTAGATATGTATTTATTTACAAAAAAAAAACAACGCAAAATAATTTTATTACAAATACATTTTTACATACTTATGCATGTGCATACATTTGTATGATGAACAATGTATATACATACATATGTACATATGTATATCGCTGTTAACAAGTAGAAAGGCCCTAATGGCTTCGTTAGTCAAATCGTATCGTCTTACTTTTGAAGTTGTCGTATCGTTTAAGTCTGTATGTTAGTTAGTAAAAACGTGAGGCTGCCAGCGAAAGTGTCAGCTGTTACTTTGCTTTATACGTGTGTGTGTATGTATGTAAGCCAGAAGTTGACGTTTGCTACGTAAAAATCTATTTTCTGTAGATTTTTACGTAGCAAACGTTGCCAACACATTTTCAATAAGCATCAACATGCTTATTAAATGTTACGGATTTTGTCAGCTGACACGCAACAGCACGATACGATTTCAGTAATTCTACCATAACTCGTACTTTCACGAAATTGAGTTTTTCTGAGATTCCAATACATTTCACACAAATACACCTCCTCTTCACAAAAATTTTGTACAAGCAGTTATACTTTTTATTATTATGTTTTTACATTCTCTTGTAAAGTTATAGTTATTTGAGTTAGGGCTTTTCTACTTGTGACCAACGATATGTACTTATATAGCTTTATCAATAAAATATAGAAATATTTTATTGATAATATTAGCTGGATTTGTAAGTGTAATTCATAAATAAATTATTTATTAGTATGAAACGTGTTTTGTTTTGAAACAAACAAAAAATTGTTGTTAGAGACAGTTCCGAAAACCACGTATAAAGTTTTTAAATATCAAGTGAGATTTCCACCTGCATGATTTTTAAGTTTCGATATCACGAGAAAATAGTTAATTTTTTTTAAAGAGAAGTGAGACTCAGGCAAAAGATGAAGATACAATTTTGGTAAAAATGCTCAAGTGAAAATACATAAATACTTGGTGCTATTTCGATACTGATAGTATTGGATTTAATACGGTTAAGAAAGCGTCTTCAGAAGCACTATATTTTCTAATTTCTTTCAGAAGCATTTTCGTCGACAGGTTGTACGATTATATCAGTGAATACCGAAGTATATTTATTTATATATTTATGTATATAATGTAGTAAGAATTTTTATTTGTTTCGTTGGTAGGTGTTGAAAGTTTACAGATAATACTGTTCTGCAAAAAATAAAAAAGTCGGGAGAAAGAACTTCATTATGTGATTTTAATGGACTTCAGTGTGCTGAGTCCAAGTCCGTGTTGATTCCATCACGTCTAGTTTTTGAGATTTTCTTTTTTAAATAAAATACTGGTATGGGAATATTATTAGGGTTCCTCTGTGGTTTAGTGGTAGCGATGCTATCCTCTCACCATAGACCCAGGGTGTTTTCTGCAGAAAAGCTAATCGCTTCGCGGGTGGTGTTTGTTAAAAAAAAAACTATTTATTATGAAAAAAGTAAAAATCTTACACATAAATGGCTTCTATAACATAAATTAAATACTATGACATAAAAATTCAATTATTACTTAGTAGATGGCTTTCTTTTATGAGTTATATCTGTTTCACCCCCCTCGTCCCTTAAGGTTTAAGTTGCGTGAACTACAAAAAATAATTGCTGAACTCGACCCCAAAAAAAGCTCCAGGTATTGATGGCATTAGTAACAAGATGCTGATGAACTTGCCTCATATTGCAATAAGAATCTTGCTATTTATTTTTAATGCTATTTTACGAATGCAGTATTTTCCAAATAACTGGAAACTTGCCAAAATAAAAATGATTCAAAAGCCGGGCAAAGATCGTACCAAGGCAGAGTCATATAGGCCTATAAGCTTACTATCAACAATCTCAAAGCTTTTCGAAAAGCTGCTCATGACTAAATTGTCCAAAATTTTAGCTGATAATGGGTGCATCTCGGACCATCAATTTGGTTTTAGAAGTCAGCATAGCACCATTGAACAAACGCATAGATTGGTCCAAGTTGTAAGAAGAACATTTGAAGAAAATAAGTATTGTTCTGCTCTCTTTATTGATGTTTCTCAGGCATTTGATAAAGTATGGCACGAAGGCCTAGTTTTAAAATTGAAGACATACCTACCAATAAACATACAAAAGCTTTTGGAAAGTTATATTATTGATAGGAAGTTCACTGTTGTGGAAGGAGAGTTCACGAGTGTGCCCGAATCTATATCTTCCGATGTGCCACAGGGCAGTATTCTGGGGCCAGTCTTGTATCTAATATATACTTGTGATATGCCTGTGAGCAATAACATCCTAACTTCTACATTTGCCGATGATACAGCCTGTATGAGTATACACAAAAACCCTGATGAGGCATCCCGCAATCTCCAAGAACACATTACCCAGCTTGAAATATGGTTGAACTTATGGAGAATTAAAGTAAATGAACAAAAGTGTGTCCACATAACGTTTACCCTAAGAAGAGATACTTGCTCTCCCATTCGAATCAACAATCAAAGTATTCCTCAATTTTCTCAAGTGAAATACCTTGGCATACACCTTGATCGACGGCTTACATGGAAATATCACATTGACTCTAAGTTAACTCAAATGAAACTTAAATTAACTCAAATATATTGGTTAATTGGCAGAAATTCAACACTCAGCCTAGACTGCAAACTTTTGATATACAAGTCGCTTTTGAAGCCAATATGGTGCTATGGAATTCAGCTATGGGGCACTGCTTCAGCTTCAAGTGTTGAGAAAATCCAACGAAGGCAAAACAAAATTTTACGTTTGATAACATCGGCTCCATGGTACATCAAAAATTCAAATATACATCGCGATTTAAATATGCCACTAGTGACTGAAGAAATTGCAAAATACGTAGGCAAATATTTAACAAAACTCGAGACACATCCTAATCCGCTCGCTCGTAATATCTTGAACTTTACTGGACATATCCGCTTAAAAAAGAGGGACACAAGGGCTCTTATTCTCAACACTCCAGATGGGACTTCTTGAAAATACGTTTATTTATTTATTTTTTCCTTTTTGATTATCACTACTTATGTATTATTTATAACTATCACTAAGTTTATGTCTGACACTGGTCGGGCGTAATAATTATATTTAGATTTAAGATTTGATTACTTATTGTTAGTTCATTTTTGAAGATACAATAAATAAATATATGAAAAAAAAAAAAAAAAAAAAAAAAAAAAAAAAAATCTGTTTCACGGTTGATTTCTTAGTAGAAATCAGGAAATCAGTTAACATTTCTGATGATCATTTGCCGTTATACTAGGGTGGATCAATAAGTACGTGACTTTTTGAATAAAACACAGTTTTTTTTTGCAAAACAAAAATTTATTTTTCAACATAATCTTTTAATTCAATACACTTAGACCAACGTTTCTCCAGTTTTTGTATCCCTTCCAAAATAGGCATTTGTTTGGTCAATAATTTCATCGTTGAAGCTAAATCTCTTTCCACCGGCCCATTTCTTTAGGTTTGGCAATAGGAAGTAGTCACTAGGGGCTAAATCCGGAGAATATGGCGGATGACGTACCAATTCGTAGCCCAATTCATAGAATTTTGTCTTGATGAAAAACAATTTTTTTCTTGGCCATATGGGGTCGTTTTCTTTTTAAATCCTCATTAATAATCGGCGTTTATTTTCCCTTTTGAAGGTAATCGATGTGGATTATCCCAGTGCATCCCAAAAAACTAATGCCATCACCCTATTGGCCGACAAACTTACCTTGCCCGTCTTCGCAGCAAGTTCACCCGGAGAAACCCATTGTTTAGACTGCTGCTTGGTCTCCGGAGTACTGTAATGGATACATGTTTCATTCACAGTTACAAAACGCCGCAAAAACTCATTCGGATTGCGGTTAAATAACTCCAAACAATCCTTTGAAGTTGTCACACGTTTACGTTTATGGTCAATTGAGAGCAAACGCGGCAGACAACTTTCTTAAACCCATCTGACCGCTTAAAATCGAAACCACTCTGCCATATGAAATGCCTATGGCATCAACAATCTCACGCACTTTTACTCTTCGATCGGTCAACACCATATCGTGGATTTTTTCGACATTTTCGGGTGTACTGACCTCAATTGGCCGTCCAGAACGTTCAGTCATTGTAGTTGTGCGACCACAATGAAAGTCAGTAAACCACTTTTTTACCACTGAAATCGATGGTGCAGAGTCCCCATAGTATTTAACGAGCACTCGAAATTCACTTTTTTCCATTTTCAGAAAAATACACGAGGTTGTATTTTTTGAACAGCTGTTAAACGCAAAGTAAATGACGACACTTGCTCAAAATTTGACAGCAGTCTATTAACAGGTTACTTGATGAGAACAGTGTTGCATTTCATATAACTACGAGGGAAGTTCGAAAAGTCACGGACTTATTGATCCGCCCTTGTACTTTTCACGTGTTTAAATGTCTCTCCATCTCTGTTCATAGCTTATACCAAGTCGTTTATTAAGTCTTTTTTGATGCACAGCACAGTGCTCTCAAAAACATTATTTTGCCCGTCAACTAAAGGCTCATTTGCAATGTTTTTCCTTCCCGGAATCGCATGTGATCTTTAGGACCAATTCACAAAAACAACAATATTTCTTATATCCCCCTAGTAAAGCCACTTTTTTTCTGGCAACACTGTTCTGGCGGAATTTATAATTGAAGAAATTTATTTTCATGATTGAAATGAATGAAAACAACAAAAATTTTAAAATAAAATCAAATATGATTTTTCTATGACAGTAGAAAGATTTTCAAAATCAGTTTTGTTATACACAAATGTTAATAAGAAAGATTTTCGAACAACTGGGGTCGGAAAAGTACAAATTTTGAGAAGTTAATTGAGGCCAAATTAATGTTCTCATTTATCAGCTGTGTTAAAACACTTTTTTTCTTTCTCTTCAAGAATTAAAAAAAAGTGAAGGTAACGAAGAATAATTCGACATGTTGAAACATGTGAATAGCCATTTTTTAAATTTTTATTATATTTTATCTTTTAGGGTAAGATAAATTTTTAGAGACAATGTATTAAGAATGCGAATGAATAGAAAAGCGGGTCGTAGGGTGTAGCATATCTCCTTCTAGATTGCAATAAACCTAACCACAAATATTTATCATTTGTTGATTAATTAATTATTGAACTAAAATCACATTTTGTTAATCTCATATTATAATCTTAGAAACGATTAGTTTCAACGTCGGCATATCTGGAACCAACACTTTATCACTTCCTATACTATATGCTATACACTATACTATGTGTTTATGTATTTTTATTTCCTACAATGTTTTTCTTATCTCCGAAAATAAAATTAATCAACTTATACTTACACATGTACTACACATTTGAAAAGTGCATTTCAATAAATGTGCATACCTATATAATTTTTCAATTAAAAATTACTAATGACTATATACATATGTATGTATAAATTTACAAAAATAATGTACGAGTATGTAGGTATGCAAATTTTTCAATTATCTTTTAAAATAATATGTAAGTACATATATTTTTATTTTTTTTATTTTGCAAAGGTAAACCTGTTATTTCAACACTATTTACTTTTCAACTGATTAAAACTGTGAACGATTATTAAGAGGAAAATTTCCAATCACATATGAAACATTTAACAAGTACATACATACATATGTACAAAGAGATTACAAAATATTTAAATAAGGAAAATTAAAATAAAACAAAGAAAATCTTTTTCTTTTAACAAAGCCAAAAATAAAAATGGACAATACAAAAATAGGTATGTTTTGTATTTAAATGGTGCGTAGATATACATATACATTCATATGTATGTTTGTATGTATGTATGTCTGTTAATCTTGCAACTGTAAATGAACGACGAGCGTACCGGAAATTTTTTTATAGTGGTATTGTAGTTTCTATTAGAGGACATTTTCTTGAGGTCTGGAATTAAATAATTTTATTTAATTATTAGTGTGATTTTGAAAATTCAACAACTGCAGTGTGTTTGCTAAACTAGACCACAAAAAAAATTACACATACATACATATGTATGTATCTTCAAACAATTATTAGTTTCACCCACCGACAATTTAAAAAAATTAATTAGCTATGGGATATACATATGTATATATATCGAATATCTCCTTTCTGAATCCAAAACATGTTTCGCGAAATTAATTAAGTTGCTCCATTTCAACTATTTTAAGATTTAATTGTTTTGCTGTACATGCCACAGTTTGGCGTTTGCGTCAAATTTTTTATACAAAAATATGCGAAGTAAAGTTCACTTTTATTTTGCATCATTTCTATAAGAAATTAATAATAAAAAAAAGGAAGATGCCGTAAGAAAAATTCAACGGCGACTGTTAAGCAAAAACATCATCACTCACAGTTTTAATATAAACTTATTAAATACTAAAATAAAATTAAAGAAACCTTAATTATGGATGTTTGAGTATAACAGAAATCCTTTAATTTCATTCTTTATACTAAATACATTTCAATTACTTGTTTTTCTTGTGTATTTGAGCGGATCGGTAGTTAAAAATATTACGGCGGGCGCTTCTTGGTCAACTTTAAACGATCGACTTATTTCTCTAGACAGTAAGAAAAATAAACAAAACAAAAATTCTCAGCTTCAAAGTATACGTATGGAGCACAAAAAGCTACTTTTTTAAAATAAATTAAGGAAAGTGGTGTATGCGGCACAAAACGAATTTTTAATTTTACAATAAAGTAATATTAACTTCTAACTTTATTCATCAAAGTTCACTAAAATTTACACATTTCTTCCAAACATGTGTCGGCAGCAATGGTGAAAATACAAAAAAATTCTATCCGGTATACTTTGAGAAAACTTCATGTAAACCATCTTTGCTCCATTCCGACTTTTTTGGCATATGCTCCAAACCAATAATGGGCCGACGATATGTCAGATTATATGCACAGAAAAAAGTTGTTCTAAAAAAGTTACCTTGGTATAATAAGAATTAAAATACTATTGAGAAAAGTTTGGACGCACTTAAACATAAAAAAGTCGAAAACTATTTGTCATCGTAAGCAAGCCAGGTCAAAACCCAAATACTGCACAGAGGAATGATATCAAAAAATTAAAGCATATAAAATATCGTTAGAAGATTTTGTAAAAGTTTTCAGCTGCATGGAAAAAGGTTAGAAGGTTATCGCCAAATATCCCCATTGATTTGTTTATTTGATTATTTGCAACTAAAATGCTATAGGGAGTTATAAAGATGTTTATTTATGCTGGGACTTTCTATGGAAACATTAAATCAATATTTATTTTCTCTGCTAACGATAAATTGGGATCAATCTCACCACCGGGATTAAGAAATGTAGAAATTTCGAAATTATTATAGAGCTACACTAACGACATGTCACACGGTTTGATCGACAGCAATAAAATAATTACAGAAACTATAAAATTTTCAGGTTTAGATTAACTGGCCCACGAAGTCGACAAAAAAAACGTTCGATCAACAACTTGTATTGAAAACAATAAAATAATAAAATTTTATTTGTTTTCAATATAAGTTATCGATCGAACGTGGACCAGCCTCTAAATAAATAGAGACTTGTATACTTGTTAATAACATTTTTTTTTTCAACAATTAGTTACATATCTTTCAAACTGATGAACATTTCATATTTGTACACTCAAATTCAAAAATATACTTACATACATACGTACATATGTATGTATACGATATGCTTGTACACATTTTGTTGTTCTCGCACAGGCTTAAAATGCGACTTGATTTGGCGGTTCTGGTGGGAAACTTTTCGCAAAAATTATTGCAGAAACATTCTTTCTCACATCGTACCAATAATTGCTGAAAAATTATTCAAATCAGTCGTAAAGCAGCTCTGGGCGAGTCAACATCAAGCGTCGTTGGCAATTATCTCTTAAGTGCAACCAGGCCACTGTTGTTTATTGGCCTTCGAGAGTTTTGCGTCTCACACGCACTGGTTGACTGATCTGCCACGTATAACCATATATTCTTGCGGTTCTTCTGTGGAATTTCTTTAACAACCACGTTGCTACTTCCTATGTGAAGGCATAGGTCGTGTACAGTCAGTCACAAAAACCTTTTTAAAATACTGTTAATGACATCTTGGGCATATGGTCTAGTTACTCCGCCCATATTTGTGCAACCATATTATGCAAATTTACTTTGTATAATATGTATAAATAAATAAATAAATAAATTATTCAAATTACAGATAGTTCTCGCAAAGCAACGATACAGAAACAATTGAAACAATGAGAGAAAAATCTTTTTTCGTTTAAGTTTTCACTATTTCTGTTGCAATTCACTCCTTTTATGCGGGAAATTTTACGATGCTGAAACTACAGCAACAAGCTACAGAACATTAATTATGTGCAAATAGAAATATTCGGCAGATTTGCATTTCGTTAAACAGCTTATTGAATATAAAGGGTCCGCCATCTAAGATTTTTTTTTCAACTAGTGCTTATTTAGTGAATAGTAACACTTAGCTCATGTCTGATTTAACAGATAATTAGTTTTATCCTTCCGCTGAACGAATATGGTTGTGTATACGCTTGAACAACGCTGGGAAATATTGCCTGCGATCGACTTACAGAAAATGCCGATTTTGCCAAAAAAAAATCATCTTTTCAGATGAAGCTCATTTTGAACTTGGCGGGTATGTAAACAAGCAAAATTGTTGCATTTGGGGCACAGAAAACCTGCACGCATACATTGAAAAGCCGACGCACCCAAAACGATTCACTGTTTGGTGCGGATTTTGGTCCAGAGGCATAATTGGGCCAATGAGGAAGGAGTGGCCGTTACAGTCAATGGCGATCGTTATCGGGCCATGTTGAACGAATTGTTGTTCACAAAAATTGAAGAGGAGGATATTGGCAACATTTGGTTTCAACAGGACGGCGCTACGTGCCACACAGCCGAAGCTAAACTCGATGTTTTGCGCCCTGTTTTCAAAAAAAAAAGTTATCTGGCGGACCCTTTATTTTGTTTACAAGCAATTAAAAAAATGTTTTTAAAATTAAATATATTTTGTAAACAAATAAAATTACCCAATTATAAGCAATATGCTTCTCAAAATGCTCTATTATTTACATTTCTTTTTTATTTAATTAAGCTCAGGGACTATTGTTTTTGTTGTTGGCACGTTTATAATTTTTTTTTTATCTAAACGTACTGCTACGGGCAGGCCAACATTAATATTTTTGTAGATGAACCACTTTAAAATAACAGCTCCAATGCTTTTATTAACCATCAATTTAGGTCCTACAAAGAAATTTATAAATTAAAATGCAAAAATTTGTAAAAAAAAAACCTCTGAATTGTTCTATCAACAAATTGTCTGATTCAACAATTTTTTTTTTTACTGAAATTAAAAAACAAATGAAACATATATCGTCAGCCCATTATTGGTTTGACCCACCGACCATTTAAAAAAAATTAGTTAGCTATGGGGTATACGAGTATATATTTCGAATATCTCCTTTCTGAATCCAAAACGCGAAATTAATTATGGTTTCTGAGATATTTAGCATTCATTTTGCTCCATTTTATTCACTCCTACTGTGGACATTTTTTCCCTAGAAATTTGTCCACTTTTCACAAAATTGCAATCGTGAATAATTTTCCCTAGAAATTATTTCGCTTTTTCGATTAACCCTTCGTTTTGTTCACTTTATTTTTGAAGGCGAACTGAATTATTGCATCGAATAATTTCGATATTTTCCTTCGAATTATATATTAAAAGTTATAAATAGTTATTTTTAGGACAAGATTAGTAAGTAAAGTTCATGATTCTCAACAATAATTCTATTCAACACCTTTTTTCATGGAGTATGGATCGCTTTCAATAAATTTCATGGTGTGAAACTTTTTCCCCGCTATCAGTTCCAGTGAATATAAAAAAGAGAAAAAGATTTGTAAAGCTTAAAAATTAATTGAAAAGCAAACAAATTTAAATAATAAGAAATACACAAATTTTGGGTTCCAAATTAATTTTTTAACATTGATGTTGTTCAGTGCAAAAAAATTATTAAGTTAAAAAATATTAATTTGGAACCTAAAATTTGCGTATTTCTGATTATTTAAATTTTTCTGATTTGCAATTAATTTTTAAGCTTTACAAATCTTCTCATTTTTACATTCACTGGGACTGATAGCGGGGAAAAAGTTTCACGGGAGATTCACGATAGCAGTTTTCCCTTCGAGGGGAATGAACATTTCACAAAAATTGTCAAGTTTTTGTTTGTAATTAAGTTTCGCATTAAAAATGTGTCTGTTCTTTCAAAAAAAAAAAACATGCAAAACATGTCCATCAAATGATCACAACATCTTCCTTCACATTCCTTTTGTTGGACTAATACAATTTTCTATAGCGTTACATTACTTTTTTGTTAAACATTAAAAATGTTTATGGGTTTGCGTTGAAAATTATCAGATTTTGCTTTCAGAAGTGCATTAAAAATTATCAAAGAATTAAATGATTGCAATATTTCAACGACAAAAAGTTTTGGTTTCCTCTATTCATTGACTCATGTGTACTTATCATACATAAGACAAAGGCCAATGACTTTGTTGCCTTATTTACATATGTATGTATGTATGTATGTACATAATCCAATTAAAGAAAAACATTAGTTGGTTTAGAAATTGAATGGCAAATAAATAAAAATGGAAACACTGTGTACTGATGCATAATACATTTCAATGAAAGAACTTTAAATATGTACATATGTACATATGTATGTATGTACCCTGCAGGAAATGCGAATAGTGAAATTATAGTGATTTACTAGTGACATTGCCAGTAGTACTACTGACCAGGTGTACCCCAGCCAATGCAATCATATATTGACATTTAACATTAGCTTGTCATTGAAAATCCACCACTAGACTGTAGTACTACTGACTAAGTAGTTCTTTTGGGACCACATGGACACATTGGCACCAAAGATTCACTAGTAGATTTTAGGGGCTCTAGTCTACAATATCGATATTTCCTCGCTCGATGTGAATAGTAAAATTGTAAGCGCCTATTGACATATATACATATAACATAGGGTTGTCATTGAAAATCTACCAGTAAACTTTAGCACTATTCTTTTACGACAATATGGAGATATTTGAACCAAAGATTCACTAGTACATTTAAGTGGCCCTTATCTACAATCTTATAAGGATTGGGGCAACATACATACACATATTATTGCACAGAATAATAAAAAAGAAAAACAAACTATTGACGCGTTCATTGACAATGGCACCAGAAATACACTGGAACTATTGTCTCTGACGTATCTCTACTCGCGCATAAAAGGAAAGTTGTCGACATTTTAACTAGTGCCATTGTCGCTAGAGAAAAGAGTGTTGACAAGAAGACATATGGTTCCAGGCTGACTAGAGGGTAAGTATGGATATATGGATGAACTTGTTAAGGCAAATACAGGTAGTATTGATAATAGAGCTGAGCTACTTTTTTAATTTACAATTAGCCCAAAACGTGGAATTTAAAAAAAAAATGTAACAAGAAATTTTTAAATGAAAAATTTTTGGTTAAAGAAACAAAGTGAAATAAAATAATATAAATTTCTCACAGACAAAAAATGCTTTACCTCACTCTGAATATCAATTTAGAATTTTGATTTTTTTATTTCTTGTACGAGGTCTGTTCAAAAAGTATTGCCAAATTTTGAATTTTCGCGAATTTGTTTTTTTTTGTGACGTTATGTTGATACTCACGTCTTTCACTTATGCCGACAAATCAAAATACGTTCAAGAATTGTTAAAATCATTTGTTGAACTTATGCCTCGATATTACGACCCTAATTCGCAAACTATGAATATACATACATACATAATCTAATCCATATACCAGATGATGTAATTAACGCAGGAGCTCCTTTATCACAATTTTCAGCTTTTGACTTTGCAAATAGTTTGGGGTATTTAAAGTCAATTGTTAAATCAACTACATCGAAAATTTTCTGAGACAAAATGGTTTATCTACCGTAAAAATGCGAATAACGGTTTTATTTTATAATTTATATTTTAGGGAATTAGTAGAAGCCTATCAATCATATTGTACAGGGTGTTTTTTTTAGAGGTATAGAACTTCGAATTGAAACAAAACACAAGAAAATCGTTTTAATGTCCATCAATTTGGCTTTATTGGAAGGATAATTTTATGCCATTAACGTTTAAATATGATTTCGGGCATGTGGCCGCCGCGGCTGGCTCGAATAAAGCCAATTCTACAGGTCCAATTTGCAACCACTTTTTCGAGCATATGGGGCCGTATGTTGGCAATAACGCCACGAATGTTGGCTTCCAAGTCCCCTAACGTTTCTGGTTTGTTGGCGTAGACGAGCGACTTCACATATCCCCAAAGAAAATAATCCAATGGTGTCAAATCACACGATCTTGGTGGCCAATCCATGGTTAACCGAATTAATTGCTCTGATGGACGATTATGTCGACCATAAAATGGACGGAGCTTGCGGTAAACTTCGCGAACTGAACCATTATTTTCGAAATAAATTTGCACGATTTGCAAGCGTTGTTCTTTTGTCAACCTGTTCATGATGAAATGGCAAACCAAACTAAATATTAATCACTTGACAGCTGACAAAATGGCCGCCAGTTAAAAAAGTGATGCCAACTTAAAGTTCTATACCTCAATAAAAAACACCCATTAGAAGATCGATTTGTTAAATACTCACTAATTATGGAAATTCAACAGTTTTTTTGCTTCTCCTGAACAATCAAGGTTTTGCAGATAAACCATTTTGGATAATATTTTTCCTTTTTTAAGATTTTGGACAAATTTTTAGCTATTTTGAGTTCGATAAGAATTTTATATATATTTTGTAAGATTTTGGTATAAAAGAAGAAGTTGTTGAAATAAATTTTTATTTAATTGTGATTTAATAAACAGTTGAAGACTAAAAACATGGCACGCAGTGAAAATAACTTTGATATATTTAATTTTAATGACGATGATGAAGAAACACAATTATTTCTTCCATCATCGTCATTATGCCTAATACCAGCGGCAACATCATCATCACCACCGCCAGCCCCAGCATATTCATCACCAGCGTCAACGTCAACATCATCATCAACACCGGCAGCTCCAGCATATTCATCACCAGCGTCAACATCATCATCACCACTACCAGCACCAACAATAACAACTACCTCGGGACCTCAGGAAATGGATGGAAAGGTAGCCGAGCTATTTCATAAGTACTCAAATAACTAAACAAAGAACTCGAACCAAAAAAAATGGAAGAAAAGTGGTTAGAGTTCTACAATATTCACAATAAAATACAGCAAAAAATAAAACGATTAAGAGATAAACAGAATATTGAAGTTCTGAAATTTAAATTGTATCTCTTAACCGGAAAAGATAAAAAATTTATGCGCTCCACTAGAAAATATCTCTAAAAGTAAGAGTGTATGTAATATTTGTTTTAATACAGTCCAAGGAGCAAAAATGGCGTATTTAGAAATACATTTGTCGAAACTCAGTCCATATTTACACTATGCAAATCTTATTGCTAAGCTGATTAGTTTGATGGGGGGAAAGACGAGGGGAACAGTAACGTTTCTTTTCCCCTCGTCTCTCTTTCCTAACAAACTAATCAGCTTAGCAATAAGACTTGCATAGTGTAAACTAGGACTCACTGTAGTATGCAGTACATAATTACTTGAAATAAAATATACATACATACATATGTATTTCTTCAAATAAAATAGTTTATTATTTATTTATTTATTTATTTATTGCATCCCTGCACAACAAAGACAAAAGTCTTATAATTAAAGTAAAAGGTTTAATTAAGTTAAAAGATTTGTGTTAAAATAATTAAAATAAAATAAAAATAAAAATATAAAATTAAATAAAATAATATAATTAAATAATTTTTAATATATGTATGTACGTACATATGTATATGTAATAATGTTGAATGCATAATATTACAAATACTTTTAAACGTGTAAGATCAGGATTACATAAAATTACAACATAAATATCAGTTAATGAATTCATATCTAATTAGACGATTCTTGCAACTAACAGAGTGATTCTTGACAATTTATAATTGACACAGGGTACATTTATTTGTTTGAAAGAGTAGAAATGAAGAATAAATTAAAGTGAGATATACGTATATAGCAGTGTTATTTATAAATCATTTAAGAAAAGTAAAAAGGAAGCTTTTAAAATTCGTTGCGTTGCAGTTTAATTGTTGATCATGTGGAAGAGCATTCCAAAGGCGGACCGAATGTGCATATAAAGAACTGCCATTGAGAAATAAGGCATTTGTGTTTCGGAACTACAACTGTTTTACCCCTTAACGATTTAGCGAATCTAATCTTCTAAAACAGACATTGTGGCTTTTCTGTGTGTATAATTTTATGAAGGAATATTAATGTTCTAATTTTTAATAAATTTTCAAATGATACACCATATAACGTTTTAGCATACAATGAAACATGATCTCTTTTCGCAAAATTATATACATATCTTGTTATGTTATTGTATAGAACGAACTTGAAGTTTCCTCTTACTAATGCTATCACAACTCGAAAACAGTAACGCTTGTAACCAAGTAAACTTTTGCTAGTAACGTTCTTATCCTCAATGGTGTGAGATATTGAACAGATTATACGGTTCTTAACTTAATATATATACTTTGGAAACTAGTGTGTTGACATGACTTGATCACGTTAAATTACTATTAAATACAATTCCAAGATTCCTTGCAGTACTAATTATTTTAATTTTCTCCTAGTTAATAACGATATCACCTGTGGAGCACCAGACATTTGGATTTTTTAGGATTTAAGCATAAGCGATTGGCCGATGCCCACATGAAGATATTGTTTAAATCATAATCAAGTTTTTTAATATTTTCCTCAATGGATTGAGTTGGACTACTGAGCCACTGCTGCACATCATCAGCATACATGTGAATATTAAATAAATCGAGAAAAGTAGTGGTCCTAAGATCGATCCTTGAGGCACACCCCTTGTTAGTTGAATAGGCCTGGATACTACATCATTAGCATATACCGATTGCTTACGGGCAGTAATATACAAGAAAATTAGTTGTGCCGCAGTCGAATAGAATCTAAAGTAAGTTTTAAGCTTGTTGTATAGTGTTTCGTGATGAGCGGTATCCAAATGCTTTTGAATGATCAAGAAGGACCAAAAAATTAATTTTCCCATCATCCAAACTACTCCAATATTCTCTGTAACATTAGCTAATATGTACTTAGATAGTTTTGGCAAATAAACGAGGAGATTTTAGGCGAAATTTCATTTTGGGATAAAATATTTCTGGGTAATTACCCAAAATAGGTAATTAAACGAAAGTTAATTAAGCGTAGACTTTTGTGTGAAAATAAGTGTAAGAAACGAGAATTCAATATTTGGGGTGAATAAACGATACCTTTATTTAACCGATGGGTAATTAAACGGGGTATACTGTATTCGATTGTTTTGGTAGGGTGCAAATGCAAATGAAAGGCATATGTTGTATATTTGTGCTTTTGTTATTTTGTAAAAATAAAATAATTTTAAACTATTTAGCCGCAAACAGTGTTGCCATATACGTTTGAGGAAAAAGCTGCCCAAAGCGAAAAAAAAAATTTCTTTTACAGAAGAAAAAACTGGCCAAAGTTTTTTTTAACAGTACATACGAGTCAGAGATCTGTATGAGTTGATTCACTTTCGCTCTCCACTCACTTTTACAATGCTTTTGCATTGTTCTTTAACATCAATATGTATTAATGATATTGCTTGCAGAGTTACCTCTCTAACAACTGACTGTCATTAACTCACTCTCTTTTTTTGAGTGCTGTTAGTAAAAATAAATAAAATATTCTTACTGCTGTTTGATTGTTTTGTATAGTAATCAAATAACTCACGAAAGCACGTTGACTAGATGAAGTCTTAAGTTAATAAAACATTGCGTATTAGTTTATAGTTTTTCTCGAATTAAAATAATTTATAAAATAAAATGAGCCTATCTATTTTATTTTGTAATATTACATAAAACTGTATTTGTCAGAAGGGGGGTTAAGAAGTTTTCAAAACAATCATACTGATTCGTTGCTTTAGTGAATCATATGAATGAATAGCAATTGCAAGCAGTGGCATGCATGTATTAACAACAGTCTCATTGATATGAATCATGCAATAGCATCTTTAATTTTTTAATGTTAAGTGCTAGCTCAATATTCATTTTAGAAAATGCAAAATTATGCCGTTTGATTCGTAATCATGCAGATCACTGATACGAGTACATATTATATTTCTTATTAGAACTTAAAACCAACATAACATCGCTACGTTAGGCAGTTTATGTACTCGTACAGCCTGTAGTATTAAATCACAGTTAAAAATTGTTCCTTCAGTCATAATTTTTGAAACTAGTATGAAAAACATAAAGGAATTTTAATTTAAAAGCTCTGCATGAGCTTGTCATTGACATGAAGTAAAAATAATATCAAAAAGCTATACAAACTGACAACTTTAAAGAAAAACTGATTTTTTAAAGAAAAAAGCTGCACAACTGCTCAACCGTTCAAAAAACTGTGAAAAGCAGATAAATTCTACACTTCGTAAATAAAGTGTTTTGTTTTCTTATAATTTAAACAATATTAGAAATGTTTGTAAATTGTAAACTAATACGCATAATAATAATATTAATTAATCTCTTATTTATTTTATGACATTTTTTATAAAGTTATCATAAAAGCTTAATTAACCTGATTTTACTTACTTTTATAAGTTTTTTTTTATAAATTATCTGAAACAACTAATGTTGTGTAAATATAAATAACAAACAAACAAACAAACAAATTTTTATCAGTTGTGTAAATCAGTCAATTGATATGAAGGTCAATTGTTTAATATAAAAAATTGATTTTTATTAAAAAAAAGTCATCACTTTAATAAAAAAAAAGATGAGCATCGTATCGTTCGATTTTTCGTTTACTTGATTTCAATATATTGACTACAAAGTGTTAAAAACTCATTTAAGGTGTCTTTACATGGTAATACAATGTATTACGTCATGTCAAAAAATGGTGTAGATTATACAAAATCGTATCATGTAAAAGCAAAATGTACCGAGTAGGAGAGAATACGGATAGAAAATTTGACAAGCGGTCGGTAAATGTTTATTTTCTAAACCATTTTAGAAACTTCAGTATTCTCATCACACCAGAGGTGTATTTCAAAGTAAACATTGACAGCACTAATGGTATATATTGAAGGTGTTGACACTTTTACAAAAACAATCAAAATCAACTCAGGAAATTTTCATGTTGTTATTGTAAATATTTTACGACTGCAACCATCATCTACTTAACTGGTACAGCAAAACCGAACAAACAATAAACAAACCAACAAAAATAATATTTTGTAGTACAATTACATTGAAATTATAAAATGTTTTCTCTAATATTTAGTTTTATTAGTACACATCTTTTTTTTTGCAATTTTCCAATTTTTGTTATTAACTCAACAGTTTCATATCTTTGCTTGCATTTTACTTACAGTATCAGTGTAAACATGAAAAATTCCTAGTCCATATTTACACTATGCAAGTCTTATTGCTAAGCTGATTACTTTGACGGAGAGAGAGACGAGGGGAACAGTAACGTTTCTTTTCCCCTCGTCCCTCTTTCCTAACAAACTAATCAGCTTAGCAATATGACTTGCATAGTGTAAACTAGGACCTACAACAGACTCTTGTTCTCTTTTTTTAATACGGAGGGAATTTCATAATATTTTGATTCTACAAAGTTGTAATATCTTGTATTACCATGTAAAGACACCTTTGTAAACTAAATTTTAAGGGAATTTCATTTAAGCAGTGCTGCCAAGTTTTGTGGGAAAATATAACGAGATCAGCTTTAAAGGGAATATAAAAATGGTATGTAAAGCATTTTTTAAGTTTGAGATGGAAACTTTTCTAAGCAAAATTTAACAGATTTGAGAAATAGACACTAATAACTTACAAATAATTAAATTCTAGTTAAATAAAACATTGTCAAAATGTTTTAGGTAACATATGTATGTGTTGCGCACATTACATTCACACGCATATATCGTCGCTGTTTTAACTAACTGAGCTAACTGACATTTTTTTGAAAAATGAGTTAAGTCCTTTAATACATATGTAATACGCCTTGTCTACAATTTTCATGACTGTAAGCATTACTGTTGTGCCTATATACGTAAGTAAAAAGATTTCAGACGCAGCCATAATAATGAATGTATAAAACAACCATAAAAGCTGCTCTCCTGTTAAATTGTTAAAATGTTAGTTAGATAAATCAGTGGCGATATTTTTGCTAATATTTCCTCTTCTTCAATATTCCAATAGTCAGTCTAAAACGCACATTTTCCATCTATCTATCTATTAAATTTCGCATATAATTTCGCAGATTTTTTTTACATTTCCCCTGCATACTTTGCAATGAAAATATAAAAAGCAAAAATTAATTTTTCATATTTAATTTTTTAAAAATTTCATTGAACCTTTTGGTGTCAAATATTTCTTTTGAAGATGATGAAATTTTATTACCATATTATCAATGGTAAAATTTTGTTTAACATGCCTATAATTTCTTTGGGATTTCGCTTGAACTTTCATTTAGATAATTCAGGTAGAATTTTTTTAAATAAAACTCAACTTAGATTGTACCATTTGCTTCATTTCTGAAATCAATATGGTGCTACAAAAATTACACATTGAGGAAATTCAAGGGCGCCAACACAAAATTTTGTGAATATTTTGTTCGCAAGCTAGTCTTGCAACGTTCAATGTAAAATTAAGTATAGTTTCATTAAATTTGCAGTTCTACAAGGACAAAGAAAATGTGAGCGAAACTGTCGCTCTTGTTGTCCTTAATGATATGTTGGAGCTTTCGCCAACAGTCCCTCCACGCTTCTACATCGTCGAGCATCCATCCATCCATCGTCTTGTAAGATGTCTGGAAGACGTGGCCAATTGGGATGCTTCTTTTGCATGTATCGGTAGAGCGTAATTAGAATTACATATGTATGTACGAGGTTTGTTCAAAACGTATCGCTAATTTTGAATTTTCGCGGGTTTTGTATATTCGAATTTTAATTTTTTTTGTGGCGTTATGTTGGTACTCATGTCTCTCACTTATGCCGACAATTTCGGCCATTTTGAATGTTCAGTTAATTGTTGACAGCTGCTTTGCTTGCACGTGTTTTGACGTTTTGAAGAAACCTCGAATATGTATATGGACTACGAAAAATACACACAGTGCAACCCGAGTTACCCCATCCACGATGAGCGCCACTCATGTACTATATAAACAACCCAAATATTTACATGGTAGACGCAGCGCATATAACTAGGCAAACATTAGTGACGCAACTCAACTTCGTCATATCTCATAATATACATATCGTTGGTTACAAGTAGAAAGGCCCTAACCCAAATAATTGTTACTTTACAGGAGAAGGTAAAAACATAATAACAAACAATACAAGTGCTTGTACAACTGCTTTGTAAAACTCCTTGTAAAAGCGTTATTTTTTGCACTATTGCCATAAATTTTTGTGACGAGGTGTATTTGTGTGAAATGTATTGAAATCACTGAAAAACTCAATTTTGTGAAAATACGAGTTAGGCCCTTTCTACTTGATATGGACATTAGAGCCACTCACTTTGTATGGAGATGAAAACGTGATTTTTTATTCTTCTTAAATTAAAGATCTATCTTTTTAACCGGGCTTCCCAAAACATTTGAGGAGTCTAAGGATGCCCGTTCGTGAGCTGGACCGTTTCTAAAAAAGATATATTTTTGTAGTTTTTTTTACATTTTTTAATATTTTCTCCTCTATTTAAGGGTTTTTTGTTGGTAGTTTTGTTTTTCATTCGCATTAGCAGATATCAATTATCAAAATATGCAAAAAAAAAATAAAAATTATTAAATTAAGTATATAAATACATTCATAATCAAATATGTATACCAATTTTACATAAATTGAGATTTTGAATGTATTTTAAATTGCCTTATAGTGACTGTACAATTTGATTAAAATAAATTAAGAATTTCCTACGCAGTTTATTTTTGTAAGTACCATATAAATAACTTTAACTAATTTTTTATTTCAATTGAATTAGGGCGTCCAGTAGGAAGAATTTGTCCCCAAATATAGAGAATTTACTTTTTTTGTGGCACGGAAAAGAAATACTTTGGGGATTAATTTGGTATGCATATCTTTCATCATAACCGCCAAAAAAAATTTAACCGACATAATTTTCGAACTTAATTTTTTACCAAAATCGATTATTTGGGAAGAAGCAAAAACTCCTGCTTTTAGAAGTTTTTAGAAATCGCAGTAAAGTGGTTTTTGTTGTTGCCTCTTGTCTGATGTGCAAAAGCAACAACAAAAACATGACATAAACCACAAAATAGTTGACTAAACCTACAGAAAGCTTCTAAAAGCAAGAGCTTTTGCTTCTTCAACTGTGACTGTTCGTTACTTACAAAATCATACAGACTGCTTATGCTTTTACTACCGAAACTAATCAAAAGCAACAGCAAATCAAATTTAAACTTTTGAGATCATCGACTGTTGAAAGTACTGCGCAATTGTTCATAAATCGTTCGCTGTTTTTGCTTCGACTGCGACTGTTGTTGATTTTCACAAGCAGAAGCAAAAGCATTGGTTGATTTTAAACAGTTGGAAAAAGCAAAAGTAGCGAAAACTAAAAATTTTACAACTTTTGCTACTTCGACTTAAGTTTTTTAAAGACTGCTCAAAACAAGAAACTAACGTTGTTTGGCCACATAAATTATTTCTAGGTCCTAATTTACACTATGCAAGTCTTATTGCTAAGCTGATTAGTTTGTTAGGAAAGAGGGACGAGGGGAAAAGAAACCTTACTGTTCCCCTCGTCTCTCTCTCCGTCAAACTAATCAGCTTAGCAATAAGACTTGCATAGTGTAAATATGGACTAGGGAATTTCTAGAGTAAAAAATAATAACTAACTGATCGTAAGTGTGTGAGGATTGAATTCACTCATAATGATGTCACGAATATTCAAAAAGAAAAACAAAAAATCTAAATTGGTCTGACTATTCAAAGAAGTTGGGCCTGTTCGGAAATGCATCACTGCGCTGCAAATTGAAATTTAAATGTTCTAAAGTGCTTCGCTGAAGTAGATAACGCACAAATAAATGTCAAATATGGGATACAAACATGGATACTACTAAAAAACATTATCAGCGAACTTGTATTGCATTTCAAATTAAACTTTGCTTGTATGAGCAGTGATTTGTTACCGAACAGGCCCGTTGTTGTTTATAAAAAAAACCAAATTCAACAGCTTAAGTTAACGAGTCAAGATTGTTGAGCAAACTTACTGTGTTTGTGTATGTAAATAAATTTCCATACAATTTTTGACAGTTTATTTAGTCCTAATTCACACTACACAAGTCTTATGGCTAAGCTTATCACGAGAGTATAAAACGTTTTCATTTGTTAAGTAATATTTTATTCCAGCAAATTTTACAGGAGACAAAATACTGTTAACGGTTTCTATACAACGCTTAAGAAATTAGACTAATAGATTAAGTTTCTTCGATATATGAAGCTTCAAATTAAAATAAACATTTTAGCAAGTCGATGAGGCGTCTCTTTCTCTTTCGAACGGCATTAAAATGTCGTATGTTATAAAAAGTGGATTTATCAGTTTTACACTCTAAGCCGACGATATGTACATAAGTTTAATATCATGTAAATAAATAAATAAATAAATAAATAATATAATAGGGATTTGCTAAAATCCCTAAAGAAAAAAAATTTAATAAAAAAATTTTAAATATTTTATTAATAAATTAAAAAAAGCTATAAAGTTTCTTAATTATTAAAGGACATGAATTTCAAATTTAATGTGCGTGTTGTTTTGCAGTTATAACTTATTCCCATTTTTTGCAAATATCAAAATGGCTCTAGCATAGTCGAATAGTCCATTAAAAACTATTAAAAAAAATGATATTAATTTTTCGCGGTTTTCAAAAAAGGTCAGCCACAAAACGCGGTAAAGTTGGAAAATTATTTTTTCTATTTTTATTTGTACTTATACATTTAGCCAAAAGCTCACAGTACAGGATATTTACCCATTATGCAAAACAACACGCACATTAAATTTGAAATTCATGTCCTTTAATAATTAAGAAACTTTATAGCTTTTTTTAATTTATTAATAAAATATTTAAAATTTTTTTATTAAATTTTTTTTCTTTAGGGATTTTAGCAAATCGCTTTTGTGGGTGAGGTTTTTATTTTCAAACGACCCAAACAAATTTTTTTTCGTAAATAACACAATATTCGCTATCGCGAACTGCTAGGGCAAAAATTTGGTTATACCCTAATGTCACATACTCGTAAGTTACTTTTAACGCAAAGCGAAGCGAAAAGTCAGGCAACTCTCAACTTTTTGCGTGCTTCGACAATAAGTGTGTTCGTTTACTTTTGCAGTAAAATGCAGTAAATGAGTAGTTACTGCAAAAATTTTAAAATTTGCTCTCAAAAACAGTTATTGTCGAAAAAAGTACGCGAACAGAAAAATAGTAAAAATTAGTAATATGAAGGAAACAGCTGACTCCAACTCCACATAGTGCTGAAAAATATATGCACTTTTGCCTATTCAACTCTTTTTCTTATTGGTACTCGATAAATATTTTTTATAACACGACTAATCTAAGAATAAATTTGTAATTTATTTTTTATAATATTTTTAATTAATTTCTTTTTGATTTTTCTGACTTGTTGTTGGTTAAATTTATTAAAAATTACATGACTGTTTGTTAATGTTACTGACTACCTTAAAAACAAGTTCAGTACTAAGTAACCAGATACTTTACAGTTTTACAACTCTGAATAATTAGAGTCATTCACAAAACAAAAGAATTAATAAATTAAATTATAAAATATGTTATTATTACCATTCTTTATAAATTATCTATTTTGTAGTGACTTTCAAAATTTTTATTTAACCTTTTCTAAAATTTTTACACTTTCCGTTTGCTTACTTTTCGTTTTGTTTACATTTTGAATCATATGTTTTTATCTTACTAAACTTTACTACGACAAATTTCTGCAGTAAAATTTTGCAAAATACTCAGTCAAGAACTGTCACTTTACTCTCTCAATTTGTGTTCTCATTTACTGTATTTTGGGTAAACGAACGCAATTTAGTAAAATGCAGTAAAGTTCAGTAAAAATTTTTAAAAACTTTTGAGTACGCGAACGCAATTAATCACTTGGTATAATTATGAACTTTTATTAAACTTTTGGTAAATTTACATATAAAACGAGTTAGTGGCATCAGAGTAATGGAATTGTGCTTATTTTATGTATTATACAAAGCAGTAAAACAAAAAGTGAGTTGTCAAAGTTTTTATTGTGTCATACACATTTTGCTTTACACTTTTCTGACAACGATAGAAACGTCACGCAAAGCGTTGAAGCTGTATCTGACACTTTTCACATAAAAATATCGATCAGTTGTTTCCTACGTTGCAGTTACTTTCCATTACAGTCGCCTAACTGACTGAGCCTTTAAGAGATATACGGAAAAGTGATGCGAATATAATTGACTTATCGATTTGTGTACACAGCCTACCCTTTTCAATTGTCAACCTCACCCACTCTCCATAAAGAACTTGGTGTCTCCTGTTTTCAGTAACGAGGCGCTGGCGGCCGATCTTAGGCGGTATAACCTTCAGAACTGCACAGAGGAAATTCTGTCGCAAGCCCCAAGTCCGTAAAGGAAGAGGGATGGGCTGTCGGTGGAGCCTGAATGGCCTAAGAGCGTCGCTGGAACTAGGAGGAATGCGAACACTGAATTCTCTGAAACTCTGGCTCCAAAATTACAAATAGCAGTCCTATCACCAAACTTGGAAATGAAGGTTAGCCACCTACGTTACCTGAAATAAAACTGCTACCGAACATATAATGATATGGCACCCTATGCTCCAGTGGGAGTTAAAGGAACAAACAAAAGTTAAAAAAATAGATATTTCCAGCAATCGCAGAGTTTGTGGGCAATAGTTAAACTGACTTTTGGCCTTGTGTTGCCTATAAAAACTGCTGTAATTTCGAGGGCGCCCAGCAAAAGGGCTCTAAACAAACGCATATTGGGGTTTTGCAGAAATCAAACGACTCAAAATTATGTACAATACGAAAACAGAAATGTGATATGTTGTTGCTTCTTAATAATGGTAATTTTTTCCAATTTATTAAGGTCTGTTTGACCACTTCCTCCACCGTGCGACAACGTTTCTCCCTTTAAAGCTATACAGACCCGTTAATCTAGAACAAAACGTAGTTAAAGTACGTAGTTGATTTTCTTTAAAAAATAAATTAAGCTTGAAGTGCATACAAATTTATGCTAAAGCATATTTGAAATACAAATTCGATTTTTCAGAATACGGCCGTACATTTTTAAGGGATAAAATTTTTCCGAAATTCCTTTTTCCATACTAAAATATAAATAAATATTCTTTAAAATGCCTTAAAAGTGGAGGGGCACACTATATACATAGTTTCCATGCACATTTCACTGTTGTTTCATAAAGATATTTTCTTTAGTTCGACTATGCAAAAAATATGTCTACGTATGAAATAATACATCTCCCAAAACTTACCAACTTCTATTTGTTTGGTATCTTTATTGCTAATAAATGTTTTAGTTTGATATGGAAATAAGTTTTTTGTGTGCATTAAGAATATTTAAAAATGTAAAAGGAGAAGAGATTAGGAAACGAAAACCATGTAAACACTGGCTACAATTTGTCTATAGAATGTTTTGTATTTCTGCAAAAATAAAAAATGAAAATTTAATAACGACCATTAAAACTTTCCCCTCATACCAAATGTTTTCACTTTTTCTGTAGTCAGATTTGTCGCATCGAATTCTTTAAGACGTTTCGGTAGTTTGCCTGAAGTCAAGCTTTTCGTAACGAATTTCTTAAGACATTTGGGTAGTTTGTCGGATAAAATTTATTTCGGATATACGAATAACAATCTAAATTTTGATGAAATTTAAAATTTATTAAGATTCGTAAAGTTAAGTTGTAGCCTCAGAATAAAGTAAAATACTAAATAATAAATTTTCAACATTTTTGCAGATTAGTGCATCAACATTTAATTATAGCAGTACAAACTACGAAAAATTAGAGGAAAACATAAGGACATACATATGTACATATTTTAATACCGCAAAGGACCGACAGTCACAAAAAATCTGTCAATATAAATCACGATATGCATGCATGTGTATCATATTGAAATTAATAAATAAAATAATGCAAAATAATATTTAAATAAACTGTTTAAAATCAAGTTAAAATTTTATGGTTTTGTATTAAAATAAAATTGGCTAAAAAATGGCCAATAGCTATATTAGCTTTTTTTTTTTGGTTAAACGGGATGAAAAATAATTAAATTTAGTCAGAAAATTGTCAAAGTGGCATCACTGGTTGACAGGCAAAAATATTTTGCCGGTACTGCGTATCAAATGAGGATTAAATAAAAATTTGGCGATAGTTATGAGTAGAGATGAAGAGACATTTAATTTAATTTGAAAGAAGGCATATTTGTTGTCCTTATGTTGTCCTTATGTATAAGAAAAAACTGGCATGAAGTTAGCATAAGTGGCAAAATTGAACATGATTTTAATAATTTTTTTTTTGTTTAAATCACGCTGGGATTTAATAGTGGGTTAAGACTACATTATGCTCCAATTTTTCACTAATACCTAATTTACATTATGTATTTCTTTTTGAAATTTGTTGAACGAAACTATTTCCATTTGATGATTTGCAGCTCTATAGAAGACAGTTACATATGTGCCCTTAATTATGAAAGTGATCTAAGTAATATATAAATAGTTTATAAATATTAAATAAATTTATATTAATCCAGACTATAACAACTCTAAATTAAAATGTTGTATAATCACCCTTATCGGGGAATAAAAGTTCACGTGAAAAGTGTTCCCTTTCCCTAAAATTGTGATCGCCAATGTATGCGTTGTTGTTGTATCAGTATACTATTTTCTAATTTTGTTCGCCATTTTTTTGTTCACGGGAAATATTTCACGCGTGTATCGATTTTAATGATTCTTACATCAATCGATTTGTCTTAATCCTGGAAGTGTCTAAAGATAAAACAGTAGTAAAAATTTTGTTAATACGAAAAAAAAAGTTGGCGAACTATATCAAAATTTAGGTTTCTCTTCTGATTTTTCATTTCGAATAACCATTTAAGATATTTAACGGTTCAAAGTTTTTCGCAGTCGGGTTTTTTGATTTTTTTTTAATTACTGCTTTAATATTTTATTAAAAGCTTTGAAAAAAATATAAACCCTGTGTTTATTTACGCTGATCTATCTACAATTCAAATTTCATCAAAATTGTTTAGATATTTTCGGAGGGGAAGTAATTCTTGCTATGTCCCCCCCCCTTTTGGCCTTAGTTTAAAAAAATAAAAACCCTATATTTCCAATTTCATCAAAGTCGGTTCAGCTATTTAGCCGATAAAGCAAGTCAGCGTACTGACGTTAAAATAGCTTTGTTTTTCTTTTGCGTACGGAAACTATTGCTTTAATAGATCTCTTCTAAAACGATTGTTATTTTCTGAGTATAGGATGTTTAGCCCATCTGGACCCTATCCTAAGCACTTTATTGGAACCTTGTATAGCCTATGTCCGTTAGAAAGTTCCATTCGTCATTTTGTGGAAAAAAAAATTAAAATCGGGCCGGCAGTTCCGGAGATTACCTTAAATTTCTTAAAGGTTTTTTTCCAACACGAAATATGTCGTTTAAACTTACAAATATAAGTGAACATAAATACAAAATAACAGTTAATTAAGTTACAAAATCCTACCAACGATTTAAAAAATAGTGGGGCAACCCCAAAATGAGGCTATCATTTGTGTTGGCACAACACTCCAAAAGAACTTAAGATATTTTGGCAACGTTTCCAATACCTTAGGAAATGCTTTGCCAACGTTGGGACGCTTGTTATTTTCTGCCTGGGTATTTTCGTATAATATATGTAAATATTATGATTTATTTATGTAAAAGAGCAACAGCAATTATTGCATCATTAAATTTAGTAAGAATACATTTAACTTCAACAGTATGTACATACATATGTATGTACATATGTAAGTATGTTAATCTCAACAATATTGTTGTCTAATTTTTAATTTATATAATCCTATTTCTTCCGACGAAAGAGGATATTCAAAAAAGTCTGTTGCGACAACATTGAAAACAGGAGTCGAAGGCCCGTTATTGGACGTTATTATTTTAATGTTATGAGTACTTTAAAATTCTGGTGAACAGAATGCTGTGCTGATGTTAGTTGTAACCGCAGACCATAGCAGCAAAGCCGTGCTGATTTTTATTTTTTTTTTTGTTACCTGCGAAATTACGTAGTATAAAGGCATTTTTACATAATGCATAATGTAAGTTAGTTATGTCTTTTTTTGGAGGGTTGGTAAAAATTTCACAAACACAATTTAGATATACTGTAATTGCAGCTTAAAGTATTATCTGTTGCCTCTATTTTCATGACAAAAAAGGATTTGGTGACAGTAAACATTTTTATAAAAATAAATCTTAAATTTAGTGTTAAAAATGTACAATTTATATAAAAAAGAAAATATTTAAATATGTATTTAATTCCATGAATTTACCCTCACCTACACTTTGAACCTTACAAATAAACATTTCACGATGGTGATGGTGATTGTGCAAATTTGCATTTTATTCTTGTGTTGTGCGAATTTATGAATTTTTGCAATGATTTGCATCGTTTGCACACTATACATTACCCATCGTGAAAGCTCTTGTTATTATGAAAATAACGCACAAAATATTTTGTAAAATATAAAATAATTATGAATACAACAATATGTATGTATGTACAATATATGTTAATATATTAATGCACTTACCTTCCAAGCATTCACTTTTGGTGGCGGAGCAGCAACAAACTTTTTGGGTTGTGTAGGATTGGCAGCGGTTGCAGCATTTGCGGCAGTTGAAGTTTGAGCTTGAGTTTCGCTCTCACCTATTTTGTCTTCATTCCCGTTGCTAGTATTTTCAATACTAGCATGGGGAGAAGTATCTTTAAGTTCCTTTGGCTGCAATTTATTACCATTCGATTTACGTGGACTCACACCTCGTTGGCGTTGACGAGCAGCTAATTTGCGTTCTCCATCCCTTTCAGCGGAAGCTCCAGCGGCTGCATTACCACCAGCTATATTAACACTTCCACCATTATTACGTCGTTGATTGTTGACATTTTTTTGATTAGCAGGAGCTTGATTAGATGTGGTATGACCATTGCCACCACCGCCTCCACCATTTTTGCCATCACGAGGTTTATCTTTACGTGCCTTTTTACGATCGCGACGGTGATGAGAGACAACTGGAACAAAATCACCATTATCATCTATTTCAGAAGAGTTTTCAGCAATCGCATCTGCATTGCCAGCTGTACGCTTTTCACCAGCCATAATTGCAACTGGCACAGATTCGTCAGTTGCTGCTGCAACTTCATCGCTCCACGATTTCAAACTTTTGAGACCAGGCTGATTTTCCTTATTTTCGTTACTCGCCTGCTTAACAGGATTGTCAGTTCCATACTTTTTAGTTTCTATGCCAGTAGCAGAAGTTGATGCTGCTGAAACACCTTTCTTGCTTTCAATATTTTGCAAAACATTTGCATACGATGTAGTGCTTGAACCCCCTCCAGCATTAGTAACCGAAGTAGTTGCTGTTGTAGAACGCACAGCACCAGCCACTACTGTGGAAGTTTCTTCTTTGGATGACATAACTCAGACAAGTTGCTTCTGGTTGTCTTCCAGAGTATAACGTTTCGAGCGTTATTTACTCCAGAATTGAGAGAGTAGACTTATTGGAAACTCTTTGATGCTTCCTTGCCCACTTAGAACAATGGCACAGAATGTCGTTTGTAGTAGTTACTTATTTATCTCAACTCCAAGAGGTTATCAAGTGCAAACTGAAAAACAAAACAAGTATAATTATAAGTTTTCTCAATTATAATGCTGAAAAACATACAATATGTAGCAACTATTGTTCAGCCTTATGAAGGAAAGCTCTACAGAGACAAACTGTTTCCACTCTTATTACTTATTCCAATCTTAACATATTGTATTTATTTTAGGGTATGTCTATACTTCCCTGTCTCTAAATAAATTTAATATGATTATTAGACTAATATATATGTACATATGTGGGTATGTATATTATATATGAACTATTTGATCGCTTTCAGGTTGGTATTATTTGTACCTCTTCCTCCGCTGTTTGGTATTCTCTTTTTTATGGTCTTTTTCTTTTAATTTTAATGTATTATTTTTCTCATGGTGACACCTTTAATTTTTAAGCCTTTTAAGTTTGTTTCCCGACTGAAACAAATTGATATATATCACTATAATTTCAATTGATTTTTAATGTACAACAGTACGTCGGTTATGGATTTTTAAGAACTTTCGTAACGTGTGAGGCATTTGCTTTGGTTTTTGGTTTTTCTGAAGTTCTTTACGCTAGTTGTTGTACAAAAATGATATGAGAAAGATGTGAGGTTATAATCTAACCTTTTCCAATGTTTCTCTACTCCTCATTTTGCTATTTGATAATAAAAGAAGGAGACATACGGGAAAAAACAAAAATAAATATACAGCTGTTTTCGAAAAATGAGGGGAAATCAAAACAACAATCAGTCAGAGTTGCAATTCCTTGTAAATCACCCTTACCAGGTTGTGGTATAATATAATTTTTTTTAACAATAAAGGCACTGAATTAACATTTCTTACACAATACAGTAATCGATTACATGATTAAGTTTTTGAAGATAATTTTTTTTCAGTATAACAAACAATATTATCTCTATAAACTATTAATTCGACACCAGTCATTTAGATTATTAAGCTCCCTTTGCATAATTAGCGCGTCCTTAATAAAATCCAGTTTCAAATAAAATTTTAAGTCATCGGCATATAAAAGATAATTCGATTTCAAAAAAACAGACAAACAATACTATTAATGAAAAGTTAAATAATAAAGGTCCAAGTATACTACCCTGAGATACACCTGTCGTTTGCAAGCATTTTCTGCATTCGGTAGCAAACATAGTAAATTTAATGCGTACGTCAAGGCGGTAAAAATTAATGTTGTAGTAATCAGATATCTTAAAAGTTTCTGAAATTCTATCAATAAGGATATCACCATGTTCCTCGGGATGGAGTTTTTTTTTAATTGCTGTCTCTGAAACTGTACAAATACCTATATGCACAAGGGTTGGAGTTAAAGAGGTTTGCAACAAGCAAATTCAGATTTTTACAATATGAATGGAACAAAGATGTATTTTCAAGGAAATCGATGAATGATTATTTCATTAGTTTTTCAAAAATACACCATAGAATTTTTTGTTTAATAATGAAAGAAATACACAGATACATATGTTTTTTAGTCAAACTTAAAGTTGATAAACTTTTTACATCCAACATAAAAAGTTATTAGGATTTCAAGAAAAAATTACAAAAATCTTTGTTAAGGCATGTCCCAATCATAACAACAATATTGTTCACTACTTGTTCAAGTAGGTTAAATTACTGTATATACCTATTTAAGTAAAAAATATAAATTTTATTCATGTAACACATTTTAAAGGAAAAACAATCAATTCATTTGATTAAAAAAACATACACAATAATTAAATTTTTGTATTTTGCTTTGATTCACGTTCGTTGAGTAAAATATGCATTGATATAGATCATAACAATTGTGAATAACAATATTAATATTTTTATGTTGGAAATGTGTCACATATCCCAAAAATTGTCGATTGCGGTAAAACAATTTTTAAAATATTAAACAATGGTGGAAATGACGATATATTCCAGCTCTATATATCCTGATATATTCAAGATATCGGAAAACTGATAACGAATTTGGAAATAGGACACATTATTCATTATAATCCGACAACGCGAAATACATGTCATAAAACAATTGTTTCCATAGGCCTTTCACACACGAGTCTAATTTTTATGCCGTACTATTTCTGTTCTTTTTAGAAAACACGAGACTAATTCATTTGGTATAGAAATGTATACGTGCAAACAGCTTTGTGTGTATTAGTGCTTTTTGTATTCATTTAACATTTGCTGTTTTTTAAGTTGTGTGTGTATTGGTTTTGTGCTGCTGATGGAGGGTTGTAGTTGGTTGAAAAATTATGCCAACCACAAAACCGCTCTCTTTGCCCCTCTCACAAACAAACTGGCATGTTATGCCAGCACAATTGTGTGAAAGGTGATAAAGATGTTACAAACATTACATTAAATATTATACACAAATAAGCAACCGAATGTAGAAAGCTATATGCAGCAACAGTGAACAGAAGTAATTAACAAATAAGATTAAAAACTCGAATTTTAATGAAAAATAAAAGGCAGAACATGCTATCTTTTGCAAATCTATTTCACAAAAATATTGGCATTTTTATCATCTTGTTTTAGTGATGAAAACGCATATAAGCAATTTTTCTTAAAAAACAACAAACCACAATCAATAATGCAGTACTTACCAACAATAAATCGAAGAGGGATACTGAATTTTTAGCACAAGTTCCTTTTTAATATTTTTAAGGAATATAATAATTATGTTTAACACACTTTTATTTAATGTTGTTATTGAACATCCTAATCACCTTTTCTTATTGTGCTGCTTACTTCAAATTATTTTATTCTTGTTTTTGTTTTCGTTTCTTTCACTTTTTGCACAAATTCTCCCCTTGAAAAGAATGAAATGTTTTTTTCTTTTGCTTAACACGAATCCGTAAAGGGGTAATTGTATGTACGAACGAATCAAAATATAAAGCAAAAACTACGTAATTTGACAAGTCGGAAAGTCAAAAAGAAACTCGATAATTAATACTAGAAATTTTTTGTCTTGCTTTTGTAAGAAAAATCTTTGAAGTAGTTTTATGCACTTTGTGTAGTGAGTTTGCACTAATCTTTTATCGAAAATTATCACTGCAATATTTATATTTCACTTTTTCACACTTTCGCAACACTTTTCACAATAATTCAGTGTAATTTTTTAGAAAATCTCGTACGACCGAGAAGACATGTGGTTTTTGCCGTTGGTAGAAACTTCGAAAAGAACGATGACATTTCTTATTATTTTAGCAAGGGGTAAGCGTGAGGGGATATGACAGCCGCGTGTAAAGTACATTTTGCTTCTTTTTTCGTTCTTCCTACATGTCACAGTGAATTTTCCAAAATGTCTACAGAATAATAAAGAGTTATTTAAAAATAAAAAATATTTGGTATTCTTATATTTAATTGCTTATTGGATTTATTTTCTTCATCAGCAAGGCGCAAATATTAACATGATGTTTGCAGGAAAATACGAAATACAACTCTGAACTGTATTCCAAACTTTATACTAGTGATTCTCAACCACTATGCCGCGGCGGAGACAGACCCAAACAACGTTAATTTTGACATAAAAATAGATGCACAATCGAATAAAGATGCTTGTTTTGTAAAGATTTTTTTTTGAGGCTTTCAAATTTATTATGTTTGTATATTGTGATTCTCAATATAGTATTAAGAGTCGTACTATAAACATACGAAGTTTGTTAGCTAAATTCAAAAATTTTTTGGGTTGAAGTCTACTGATGAGTTCCAAAAGCGGGAACGAAATGCATATAGGCAATTGCTTAACCATAAAAACAAGTAAAATTTTCAAGTTTTCAATTATATATAAAAAAGGATTTTTTGCATAGTATCTGTAAATATTTTATTAGCATTATTATATTCGTGTATATTGTATTAAATGCCAATTCTATATATATTATTAGTATATATTATATTTCTATTCTATTGTTACAACTACTTCAATCGTATAAATTCATTTCTCATAAAGGATACTTCTATATTTAATTTAACTTTGAAGAAGAAGAGGAAGAACTCAATTTGCTTTCCAATAATCAAGAATTCGTACTTTCAGCTTGAACCAACATTAACTAAAAATATAAATGAAATTATCGCAATCAAGTTCCAATTTCGCATCAAATATATTCTTAGAGCCAATTTCACCAACTTATTTAAATATCAATTCATATTTGAAAGTCATTTTTCCATAAAAAAATTAAGGAAAATCAAAATTTAAATATGAATTGATATTTAAATAGAGTTGGTGAAATTGGCCCTTATTATTAACTTGCTTTTGTCAGGGCCTTTAATAAACGTTCTGTTCAGTTATCTTTGTAGGACACATTATTTTATTCCGCACATTTAAAATTATTTTCACAAGCTATTTTATACAGTATGTTAAAGGTAAGTAAATAATTTTTAAAGTTATCTGTTTCTTTGTGTGCCGCTAAACTTTTGAAATCGTTAAAAGTTGACTTAAAAAAAGGTTGAGATTAACTGCTGTATACATATCGCTCATTTACTAAAATAACATCATAACTTAACAATATAGGATTTTTTATTTAATTATGCAGAATTAATCCCATACTTTGTAAGGATTTCAGACAAATATCTCGTATACTAAGCTCTTGCGAAAAAAATTAAATTTCCTTTTTCCATTAAGCTGTGTGTAAATTGAAAACTGTAGACAGTTTTGTGGCAGAGTGTTTTTTAGTTATGACATTGTTTTAGTAAAAGAGCGATATGTAGTTAACCCGAAATAACCCACGAAATTTGTAGCTTGCAAAAAAATAAAGTTTTTGTTTTTCTGAGTTCAATTAGCGAAGCTATCGCATGTCAGATTGAGGTGACAAAAAAGAGTTAATAATTCCAACACCTCACACCAACAAACTGAAAAGCCAGCCTTTAAAGGTTTTTTTACACCAAAAGTTGGTATCTCTGGTATCAACATTAATCAATAATTTTTACCTGGTAACTCCTCTGATTCTCTGTCCATAATTGGGAAAATGTCATTTTTAATTTTTACGTTTGTTTACCATGGAATGTTTAACAATTATTAAACAAATAGCAGCAACTGATAATTAATTGCTTATCTAGAAGTTAGTTCAAATAAGGTGAAATATTATATATCCTAAAAAGTATATAAAAGAAAATTATCTGCCACATTCAGCAGTCATAAGAAATAAATCTGGACGAATTTGAGCCAGACATCTAATAAAACAAGGAGCATACCTACCATATGGTATACTTATAAAAAAAACAAAAGCTAAGTACGTTTATCAAAAAATATCTGCTTCGTTAGCAAATTGCATTACGTGTACTTCTGCTCAGAGATTACAGTCGTATGTTTTTGCTTATTAGAACGGTAATTACATCAGTTAAATAAAACGAAAAATACTAAATACATTAGAGTGCTTTAATAATTATCTGGAAAATGTGTGGTATATTTGCTTACTTAAATTACTTAACACCAAAAACACGGCATGAAGTTTTAGATTTGTTAGTCAATGGCCTAAAGCGTTTAGAGTATAGAGGCTACGATTCAACAGGCGTAGCTATAGATGCCATTGGTGAACGGCATGACATTATGATGGTGAGGAGAAGTGGTAAGGTTAAAGTTTTGGAAGATGCCATAAATGAACTGTGTACCACCGAAGATTACTCGGCACCTTTAACAACACACGTGGGAATCGCTCACACCAGATGGGCCACCCACGGTGTTCCATCAGAAATTAATTCTCATCCTCAACGTTCCGATATTGATAATAATTTTGTAGTAGTCCACAATGGTATTATAACCAACTATAAGGATGTCAAAACCTTGTTAGAAAAAAGGGGTTATATATTTGAGTCTGACACTGATACAGAAGTTATAGCCAAATTAGTTCATCATTTATGGCAACAACATCCTTCATACACCTTTCGTGAACTAGTGGAACAAACCATACAACAATTGGAGGGTGCATTTGCAGTAGCTTTTAAATCAAGACACTTTCCTGGTGAATGCGTGGCAACTCGTCGTGGTTCTCCCTTATTGGTGGGAATTAAAACCAAAACTCGGTTGGCCACTGATCACATTCCTATACTTTATGCCAAAGAACATCGTCCTTTCAGCCACGCCGCATTGCAGCCTGTTTTACCCATAGTATCACGTACTGAAAGCCATTCAGAGTTTATGCCTCTAGAAGATACTGAAGTTGAATATTTCTTTGCCTCGGATGCTTCAGCTGTAATTGAGCATACAAATCGTGTTATATACCTAGAAGATGATGATGTGGCAGCTGTAAAGGATGGTGCCTTATGTATTCATCGCCTAAAACGATGTTTAGATGATCCACATGCGCGAGAAATTACCACACTAAAAACAGAAATTCAACAGATTATGAAAGGTAACTACGATTACTTCATGTTGAAGGAAATCTATGAACAGCCGGAGTCTGTGGTGAATACCATGAGGGGTAGAGTTCGTTTTGAAAATCATTCAATAGTATTAGGAGGAATTAAAGAGTATATACCCGAAATTAAGAGATGTAGACGCCTTATGCTGATTGGATGTGGTACCTCATATCATAGTGCAGTGGCGACTAGGCAACTTTTAGAAGAATTGACCGAACTTCCGGTAATGGTAGAACTGGCGTCTGATTTCTTAGACCGCCACACACCCATATTTCGCGATGATGTATGTTTCCTTATTTCTCAATCAGGTGAAACAGCTGACACATTAATGGCTTTGAGATACTGTAAGCAACGAGGTGCTCTTATTGTTGGTGTAACCAACACTGTGGGCAGTAGTATATGCCGGGAATCGCATTGTGGTGTGCATATTAATGCTGGTCCTGAAATAGGCGTTGCATCAACTAAGGCCTATACCTCACAATTTATATCCCTCGTCATGTTTGCTTTGGTAATGTCGGAAGATCGCCTGTCCTTGCAACAAAGAAGACAGGAAATAATAACTGGCCTATCAAATTTAGGAGAACAAATAAGAGAAGTCCTAAAGTTGGATTCGAAAATACAGGAATTGGCCAAAGATTTGTACCAGCATAAATCTCTCTTAATAATGGGACGTGGCTACAACTTTGCGACCTGCCTTGAAGGAGCATTAAAGGTTAAAGAACTTGCTTATATGCACAGCGAAGGTATATTGGCCGGTGAACTGAAACACGGTCCATTGGCTCTGGTAGATGATGAAATGCCAGTTCTCATGATTATCCTACGTGATCCTGTTTATGTCAAGTGTATGAATGCTTTGCAACAGGTGACATCCCGCAAGGGACGACCGATTATCATCTGTGAGGAGGGCGACGAAGAAACTAAATCATTTTCTCCTCGTAGCTTAGAAGTACCACGTACTGTAGATTGTCTTCAAGGTATTTTAACGGTTATACCCCTTCAATTATTGTCTTATCATATTGCTATGTTAAGAGGTTGTGACGTGGATTGTCCGCGTAATCTCGCCAAATCCGTCACAGTTGAGTGAAAAGATAAGTTATAGGTTTTATTCCAATTTTCATATATCTTTAAAATTAAATTAAGTATATCGCATTTTCAATATATATATATATATATATATATATATTTACATTCATTATTGTATTTTCGTGTATTATAGCCGAAACTTAAAAAGTTTAAATTGTAAGGAGTTATTTTTATATCCTCCTTATCTTTCATAAAACTTAATATGTACGCATTTACTTTTTATTGTTTGTGCTTTAAATCTGTGCAATTTGTTAGCAAACTTAATTTATCAGAATGGTATTTTGGAGACAAATTTCTGATCTAAAGTAAAAAAAAAATATTTTTTTTGCGAAAATGTTTCTGAAATACAATTTAATTAATTAAATCTTCTTACATATTTTTCATTTAATAAAAACCCTTTTATTGATTCCTGTGTAGCAAAATCAAAACTATTGATTTTAATAATACCGAAATAGGTAACTTATTTCGTTTTTAATTCTGTGAAATGTTAAAAATCTGGGGGCAATGATTTTTAGAACTACAGTAGTGGTTTATCACAAATTTTCTTTTATTTATTTATTTTTTCAATAACTAGATATATTTAACTTAAGTGAGATGTGTGTTGGAATTATAGGGATGTTACTAGTAATACGGATGAAATTTGGTAAATAACTTTAATATATATATTATATTGCCAAGAAAAATAAATTGAAGTTTGGCCAATAGACTTATGTATTGCAAATAAATAAATAAAACAATCATAAATTAAACTTGCTTTAAACTTTTCTATTTTTCGTTTGTAAATGCAAATTACACAATGCAAGCAAGCGACTTGTCTAGAACAAAATACACTAACGGCCTTATGTATAATCAAAAACTCACATGAAGTTAGCATAAGTGACAAAATTGAACTACGTGTTGACGAGTTCCTCTATATAATTGTTTTAACACACGATTACATCCTAGCATAATTTTTTAATGTAAAATTGTATGGCAAAACACGTTAAGACCATGTTCAATTTTGACACCTATGCTAACTTCATGCCAATTTTTGATTATACATAAAACCGTAAGGGCCTTACGTATAAGAAAAAACTGGCATGTAGTTAGCATAAGTGGCAAAATTGAACATGATCTTAAAGAGTTTTGCCATAAAACTTCACATTAAAAATTACGCTAGGACTTAGTAGTGTGTTAAAACTACGTAATGCAAAATCAAATTGATTTGAGGAACTCGTTAACAAATAATTCAATTTCATCACTTATTCCAATTTTTCCTTATACAAAAGGCCGTAATATTTTTGAGTGATTCCTATACAAATTTTCTAGACACAATTGCTTGCATTGTGGAAATTACACATTAAACTCGAATTTTTTTTACCAAAAACGAAACAAGTTTGAACACGAAACACTCCTAAAAACGGCAGAACATGCCCATATTCCTACTAGTGTTTCTTCGCGTGTGGCATGGCAACATGATACAAACTTTAACATGAAATGTACTGGCAACACCATGTTTTGACAATACACTAAATTTCATAGTCATTGCGAGCCCAAAATATTGGAAAAAATTTATTGAGAAAAATAGTCTTGTGGTTTAGTGAAAAGTATTTAAAATAAGTACGGAAAATGAAGGATTATTTAGGAGAAGATCAACGTAAAGTTAAACACGAAGAAAAAGAGGAAAAAGAAATAAAATCGTTAGATGAAGGCGATATTGAGCTTCTGAAAACTTATGGCCAGAGTCAGTACCACAAAGCAATTAAAGTAATCGAGGAGGACATACAAAAAGCCGTCAAACAGGTTAATGAATTGACAGGCATTAAAGAAAGCGATACAGGTCTAGCACCACCAGCCCTTTGGGACTTGGCAGCCGATAAGCAAATATTGCAAAATGAGCAGCCTCTTCAGGTTGCTAGATGTACCAAAATTATTAATGCCGACACAGATGATCCCAAGTACATTATAAATGTAAAGCAATTTGCCAAATTTGTTGTAGACCTGGCTGACTCTGTGGCGCCCACCGATATTGAAGAAGGCATGCGTGTGGGTGTAGATCGCAACAAGTATCAGATTCATATACCTTTGCCACCTAAGATTGACCCAACAGTAACTATGATGCAGGTTGAAGAGAAGCCAGATGTTACCTACAGCGATGTGGGTGGTTGCAAGGAACAAATAGAGAAATTGCGGGAGGTTGTGGAAACACCATTGTTGCATCCTGAAAAGTTCGTCAATTTAGGCATTGAACCTCCGAAGGGTGTTTTGCTCTTTGGTCCTCCTGGTACAGGCAAAACTTTATGTGCCCGTGCCGTTGCCAATCGTACAGATGCCTGTTTTATACGTGTTATTGGGTCAGAGTTAGTTCAAAAGTATGTAGGCGAAGGTGCTCGTATGGTGCGAGAACTTTTCGAGATGGCTCGCTCTAAAAAAGCTTGTTTGATATTCTTTGATGAAATTGATGCTATTGGTGGTGCCCGTTTCGATGATGGTGCTGGTGGTGACAATGAGGTTCAACGTACTATGTTGGAACTTATTAATCAATTGGATGGCTTTGATCCTAGAGGTAATATTAAAGTGCTTATGGCTACCAACAGACCTGACACTTTAGATCCTGCCCTCATGCGTCCCGGACGCTTAGATCGTAAAGTAGAGTTTGGTTTACCCGATTTAGAGGGACGCTCTCATATTTTTAAGATTCATGCTCGTTCAATGTCCGTTGAACGTGACATTCGTTTTGAGCTTTTGGCACGTCTGTGTCCCAACTCAACTGGTGCAGAAATTCGCTCAGTCTGCACAGAAGCTGGTATGTTTGCAATTCGAGCACGTCGTAAAGTAGCCACAGAGAAAGATTTCTTGGAAGCAGTCAACAAGGTTATTAAGAGCTACGCCAAATTCAGTGCTACACCACGTTATATGACATATAATTAATTTAATTTCAAATCATTGCAATTATTTGTATCCAAATAAATCTTGAAAAATATTTTTTGAGCGAGTACAGCCATTTTCCATTTATTTACATATGTATCATTTATGCTATACTGAATGAGACAAAAAATTTTCTACAAAGATTACTGTATGTATGAAAGCAAAAACTTTTATATAGCCACATATTAAAATCACACGCTTCATCCTTGAAACACAAAAACATGAAATTAAAATGAAGCACAAAAATTAACGAAGAACAAAGCCTGTACTTCTCCCGAACAAACGCAAAACTTTTCAAAGTTAACTTTGCGTGTGCCAAAGGGCTGAATTAAAAATATTTAAAAAAAAAATATATAGAGCACAGACGGGAACTTCATTTCGATCATAATATCGATTTGTATATTTGTTACCAGTATTCGTAACACGCATGTATTTAATTCATGTTCTTGTCACACATTGAAACATTGTTTTTTGTTGCCCCCATCAAAGCTAGTTCCTGTAAGCATTCCTATACCATCTTACTGCTCAAATTAAAGTTCCAAAAATAATTAACTATACTCCAGTTTTAAGTATAACGAAATTGAGTTCACGTTATGTAAAACTTTTAGGACATACATATAAGCCTTGGTTTTCTGGCAATTGTCAATTTTTATGATATTTAACGTCATGAAGTCTATTATATTAACAAACAAGTTTCGAATTAATGCGTTTTCATTACAAAAGCAATTGAAATTATATGATACTTCTTGATATCGAATATCGTAATCTGACCCTTGTTTTCTTTACGTGTAGAAATGGCAGCACTTTTAGCCACCCCTCATGTGCTTAAAAATATTAACAGTCTGGTAAGCCTTTGTCATACTTATAATTGGCAACGCGCCATACATATTTTTTGACAACCTTATAAAATTTTCATTCCTGAAAATCGTGCGGAAAATAAGTAGAAAATATAATTGAAATAACGTTTACACTTAAATATCAAAAAGTTATTGTAAAATATAGTGAAGTGTATGTGCGTGATCATATATATGAAATAAGTTTTAGTAGAAATATCGTCATGACCGTAACCAATGGTGGTGGTAGTCGAAATGCAAGCAGACCGCGTTGTTTCTTTGACATATCAATTGGTGGTCTACCAGTAGGTCGTATAGTTTTTGAACTGTATAATGATGTGGTACCAAAAACTGCAGATAATTTTCGTTCATTGTGCACGGGAGAGAAAGGCACGGGCCTGGTTACGGGAAAACAATTGCATTATAAAAATGTAATCTTTCACAGAGTTGTCAAAGATTTTATGATACAGTCGGGAGATTTTTCTGCTGGGAATGGTACAGGCGGCGAGTCAATTTTTGGTGGAACATTTGAGGGTAAGTTTAATAAAAACTCCAAGCATCATATTCTTGTCATATTACTATGGCAACCACATTATACATATTTATTTATATATTTATTTATCTAACGAATATTCAAAATTCGTTTTTTTAATTCGTTACCTTTGTACCCTAATTTCTGGGATATGCCTGTTTTCAAAATGCTGAAATTCTCATAGACGATAGATAACTCAATAAAAAATATTTTAAGCCTGGCATATTTAGGAATACGCCGACATTGAATTCACAATTGACGACTCTTTGCGCTCTTCTGAAAAGTACAAATTTGCATATTGGATAGTTTGACATGGTAGGGAGGACTTAAGAGAGATGAACTCAATTAGGTTAAGAACCTAGTTTCCTCAATACTATATTTTCATAAATTTTTCCAGTCTGAATTCCTAAGCCATTCCATATCTGGTTTATGTAAGCGTATTCCAGATAGAAGATTTATTTTCTGATTTAACTCAATGCCGTACAGTTCGAAGATGTAATTATCTTCTTGGCAATCTCTACATATTGTATCGTTAACAGCACCAATGCGATCCAGTTGATTATTTAATTTTGTGTGTCTTCTTATCATGAGACCCAATTTCAGAACTTAATTAAAGTTTCAGAAACTTTATGAACTGCGAGCTTTTTTAGAACAACAATCGTCTGGGTCTACTACGTAATGAAACGTGAATTAAAAAGATTTAGAATTTGCATGTTATCAACATACAAAATTCTAAAGTATCTCCCAGTAGAAGACCCTTTCTGTTCAGTATTTTCGTGAGAATATTAATTCAGAGGATCTACTCTGTAATTCGAAACGAAATCAAATGCTTTCGAATTGTAATGTTAATAACATATAAAATCGAAGCAATTTTCGTTCGTTTCGAATTACAGGGTTGACCCCCAGTTATGTTTCAGAATATCGGACTCACTTCAGATTCAAATCAATTTTTTGGGATCTGGAATTTAACATTTCGCGAAAATTAAAACATGAAATACTTGCGGAATTTTATTTTGGCACCAAAGAATCGCGTTAAATCAATATTAACTTTTTTTCTTATTTTAGTTGTATTTTCAACGATGCTAAAAAAAATTATCAAAGCGCAATACAATTCTGTGACAAAAAGGAAAAAAGTGTTTAAGTCGAGATAAGCTGATTTTGAGTTAATGGTACCGCCGTAATCTGCATATTTGAAAGTACCCATGGGCGAAAACTCAATTAATTTGTTCGATTTTTCAAGAAGTTATAACAAAATGAATTGCGGCTTATCTTTTTTAGACTTCTAATCTCATGTGGAATATAACCTAATTTAGGTTATACTTTGGTGTGTAGAACGATGTTTGCTTAAAAAATAGAGGTTAACAGAGAATTTTCCAATTTAAATGTAAAAGAAATAAATGTCTCAAAATCGACATGAACGCTTAAAAGTGCTCTCCTGCAAAACAGTGAAATCTGACTTAAGTACTTTTTCCTTATTGCCACAGAATTATGTACATGTAATTGTAATTGCAAAAAGAACGTTTGCAATCAGATAAATAATTTGTAATTTGTATTGCAATTGAAAAAATCTCAATTGCGATAACCTGTAATTGTGATTGAAGTTAGTGTAATTGAATTCGCCCAAGTCTAATTAATTAATTAATCTTTTCATCTGAGCTGAAAACTTACGGCCTGTCCCACGTGTCACTAGAAACCGTTCGATCGAATACTTATATTGAAAACAACAAAAAAATTTCTAATGTTATTGTTGTTTGCAATACAAGTTGTCGATCGAACGATTTCTTGTGACATCGTGGGACAGGCCGTTACTTTCTCTTTTCACCAATCTGTCAAGCTTAACCTAATTATATATATTTCAATAAAATATATGAAAATATTAAGAATTTTTGCGTTTTTTTTTTGTTGGTTAAGCGACGTCTATATGCATTTCGTTACTGCAGTAAATTAAAAAAAAAGAATGAATGAATCACCCTTATTATACAACTCCAAAAAATTGGGTCTTGTTTACTCGATCCCGAGAACAATTTTGTGCTACTGACAATCTATTTCCGTTCCCTAAGGTCTAGAAAATAGCATAAACCTGCCAAAAGGAGTCAGTTCTTTTCGACAACTGAAATAAAGGTGAATATAAAAAAACAGTCCAAATCGTTCTGTATTAGAGAAAGTTATGGAGGACGAACTATATATTGCAATATATCCTCATTGGATGTATTGCTTTTGGTGGTAAATGCTAAGGGTTCTGCTGCGGTTTTACTACTTACTTTCATCCTGAGTGGTTTATTTTTCTTCCGGCAGGGTTTTCTTCAATTTGGAACGATTTTCCGAGATCTCGCGAAAAATTTCGTTTACAAGTGTCACGTAGCCGAAATCGATATGCTTATAAACCAAAATTGACCTGGGATAACGGAAAATCGTACCAATACTTGCATTACCATTCTATTATAAAACATGAATTTCAGCATTAAAATTCTTAGAGTTAGCTTCTGAGATCAGACAAAAACTCCGGCACTATAAGTACAACTTTAGTTAGTTAGAGAAAAATTAATCATAGTTTTAAAGTATAGACATTTAAAGGTAACTTGTCTGTTGAGTTGCCCATATATGTATACTATATATAAATCTTTATTTTATAACATATAGCATAATAATGAAAACGTTTAATAATAAACCAATACCAACCAATAACTTTTCCATTACAGACGAAAATTTTGATATCAAACATGATCGCCCTTTTTTGCTTTCCATGGCAAATCGTGGTAAAAATACCAATGGCTCACAGTTCTTTATGTAAGAATCTTTACGTGTATCTTTGAAATTATAAAACATTTTCAATAATAACTCCCAGTTTATTTTCAGCATTATTTTGTATCTATTTTTTTAATAATCATTCTTAATTTCTTTTTGTTAGCATAAAACAGAAAATTAAAAAAAAAATCTAAATATTACATAATTATATTGTTATTTATTATCTAGCAATGTGGCATCCTAAGCAAAAGCATGGGGGCCTGTCTCTAAAACTTTTATTACAACTTTTATAAAGCACATTAAGATGAGCTTATATATACTGAAGGATTTTCCACCAACGTTTGAAGCTTATAATTAAATGGAAGTTATGTATTCAAATGCAAACAGGTCCACCAACTTCTTAACTTAATCAGGTTTCTCATGGATTAAGGCCAGTGAATGTTTGTAGCTCAACCGAGATTATCATCAAATGATTGTTTTCTTCAGAGTTTTTCTAATTTCTAAAAAGCAGAAATTATTTTGCATTCATACTCAAACAAAATCCAAAATATATTAAAATTGTAGCCAATTCTTCAACCATTCCAACACCAAATTAAATATAAAAAAACATACAAATCAATGTAGTAATAAATGACAAAGTGTAAAGAATATTTTTCTCTTCTGTTTTTCGTTATAGTACTACACAACCTGCTCCACATTTGGACAAGTAAGTTTCCTTAACAAAAATATAAAAGAAAAAATTCAAAATAATTATTATTATTTTATTACTTTTAGCGTTCATGTTGTTTTCGGTGAAGTTATAACGGGCCAAGATTTAATACGCCAATTAGAAGATTTGCCAGTCGATCGAAATTCTCGGCCTTTGCAAGATGCTGTAATCAGTAATTGTGGTGAACTTGTGCGTCAAGTGAAAGGTAATTTTGTATTTGTAGCCTTAATTTTATAAATAAATTTATATGCATTAACAAGGCGTCTTCAATTTTAGTTAAAAAAGAAAAGAAGAAAAAGAAACGTGCTACAAGTTCATCCGATGAACGCGACTCTGCTAATGATTCGGAGTCCGAAAAGCGCAGTAAACGCAAAGAAAAAAAGAAGAAAAAGAAACGTTCCAAGTCCAGCGACAAGGAAAAGTAAGTCTTTCTGTACATTTAAACATATAAAATTTATTTTGAATGTACCGAAAATACAAACTCTGTTTTCAACGCAACGTTCAACGCTCTAATTTAGGTTTGTCTCTATTAAAGAAAAATATTTAAAAACTACGAAATAATATCAGGCATGTTCTGATGTATAGAGCATCAAATATTATTTCTGAAAGAAATTTATCGTGCATGATTTTAAAAACGTCTGCAGGACCAATATACTTTTAAAATCGCATGTGATTTGAAAAATGTGATTTTCAGTACATGCCTGTATATATAAAAATTTTATGTAATTGTTTCATTCGATTAGTCATGAGCAGGGAAAGAATTTTTATGTAAATACATGTTTTCTGTCATTGGTCGTAGTTCAGCGTAAATAAAATATCTTTGCAAATCAACAAATTTGCTACAAAATGGCATCGATTTGTTAGTGCATATTTTTGCATATTTTAAAATAAATACATATTTTTGCATATTTCCTATATTTTTAATACATTTTTAATTTTTTCATTCTATAAAATAAATTTTGGTGCTTTTGATTAGTTGCAAAGTATTTTTCCAATTCATTTGAAAAATTAAAAAAAAATATACAAAAGCATGGGATTAAATTCCTTTAAACCCAAAAAATGTTTGTGTATTTTTTTTTGGAGCTCTTGACCGGTTCCGTATTAATTTCATGTGGATAGAAAGTGTTTTTAAAAGCTCCTTTGCGTGTTGCAGCTTTTAAAGAAAAATATTCAGGAATACGAATTCGCCCACAGACTTTTGTAACTAGATGGGGGGAGTGGTTGAATGCTGTCGAATACTATATTTATATTAACAAAGTTAAAGAAATTTTAAATTAAAAAAAAAAACTTAAGCACTGAATTGATATTTTTGCACTAAGAGAATGGTTTTCGTTTTGACACTATATTCCAATTAGATCGGTTTGATTCTTTAACTCAATTTGAATTAATTGAAGATGCGGTAAAAAAATTGTCTCTGAAAGACAGAAAAAATAGTCAAAGATTTACCCTTGACAATGAAAAAAAAAATAAAATTCATTTACGTAAATAAAAGTTCTTCTTAACTTTATTTTGCATTCCATAGGATTTGACAAAATGTTTGTTAAGAAAGCAATGAAGCTGATTTTTTTAGGTTTTTAATGTTATTAAATGTTGAAAATAAGGTTAATAAATGCATATTTTATTAGTTTTTAATACATATTTTTATATTTTGCATGCATATTTTATGTACATAAAACGCGACTTTAAATACATGAAAATCCTTTCCCTGGTCATGAGAAATGTTTAAATCTGCTAAAAAAGATATATTTTAACGATTTAACGACGTGACCAAATTTGACTAAAACCATTAAATAATACACAGAGTGTCTCAAAACAACGAATCAGAGGGTCGTGCGGGATATATCAATCGTTACATTCGCCGTTGGAAATTCAGTCGCTATAGAACGTGTCTCTAAGCTGGACCGCGCATTGTGCATGCGAGAGTATTACAAAAATGGTGATTCGGCGATTGTAGTGTAGAATATTCTGCATAGCTCTGATTCGAAAGAATATACCTTTAACCTTTCAATTGGGAAACGCACAAGTGCTTTAAATCTCCATAGACTGCTATTACACCGCATTTTCGACAAAGACCTAATAGCGTTTTCACACCTAAAATTAAAACCAGATTTTAACATTAAAACCATAAGCAACTGATTTTGCGTTCACACTACAAGTTTAATAAATTCAGATTTCAACATACATATTGTCTAATAAATTTTTTCAATATAAAATAAGGGAATGTCCCACGATGTCGACAACGTTTGATTTGTCGCACACTTACATTTGAAACAAAAACATAATTATTCAGCCCAATCATAAACAAAAATTCCGCACGAGTTTTCTCACTTTTCCCTTTTCTCCTATCATGAATTTGTTTTCCCCCTTTTTTTTTGCCAAATGCGGGAATAAAAAAACTCCCCGGGGAAAAAGTAGGTATTATGAACGCAATTGAACTTGCTTTTTTCACTAAAAATCTTTCGCTTGCAAAACAGAAGGGAGTTTACAGAAAAACATGGTTAATACTTCATTAAAACAAAGTTTATAAACGTAAACATGTATTTTAAAGTTCTTTTATTTGGAAAAACACAAACAATGCCCAAATAAATAATTTATAAACTTTTTTTACATATTTTTTCAAGTTGGCAAATTTTAATAATTTTAATAATTTTTTTTTAATGATTTGAAGTTACTCCGTCCCCCTTGTTATTACAAGGGATGGGAGATTTAATTTGGCCGAACACAAGGGTTATAACGCCATCAACAATTTCTTTATTTAGGAGCCGCCTCCAAGAAAATTCCAAACGACATATACTGTCGCATACGAAGCCGGCAATCCCAAAATTCTTCTAATTATATGTCCAAAAATGAGTTTTTGTTTGGTTCTCCAACCAATTTCCAAAATTTATTCTTTATAATTGTTTTTGCATGTGGTTAATGGAAACCAACGGGATACCGCAAGGAGTACCGCTAACCGACGTCAACCACTAATCACATGCGGTTTGAAACGTAAAACTCTCGAAGGTCAATAAACAACAGTGATCTGGTTGCACTTAAGAGATAATTGCCAACGACGCTTGATGTTGACTCGCCCAGAGCTGCTTTACGAATGCGTTTTAATAATTTTGTTTACTCTCTCAAAAAAATGTCAGAGTAATACGTATTACTCTTTTTTGTTCCCAAGAAATTTATGATTGGAGAACTATTTTCTCGAGAATATTATTCCCCGTGAGAATTAAATTCCGTGGGAATATTCATGATTGGGCTGATTAAAATATTATTTATTTACAAAAGTGAAGTTTTCCTTTAATAACGAATTAGTTTAGTGTCTTTTACGAAAAGAGTTTAGAGGATATACGTACATATCGTCGGGTGGTTACTGGTTTGCAGCATCAATAATGTATTCTCAATATCTGTTCGGCAAACCAGTAACCACCCGACGATGTGCATATATTTTTTATTCATGTGCCGCTAGCAAACGTGCTCGCAATGCTCTAAAAATTTACATATTTTGAGATAGGTTAGGTTAGGTTAGGAAGGGTGGTGCTATACATATAACCTCCACTCGGAGACCCAGTTGGATCCATTGTGATTCCCTTCTATTGCTCGTTAATAATAATACTGGTTCCTCTTCATCAACGCACATCCTACAGAAATCTTGAGTGCCAGTTTCCTAAATCCTGATTCTTGCTTTGATCGAGCAGTATCCAGTCAACGCCTTCCTATTCTTATCCAGTAGTAGTTTGGATCTCTCTGGGTCAAGTTTTGCCCACATAGCCCTCAGGACTACAATCCTCCCTACTTCTGCATGAACGGTTGGTCCTGCTCAGCACCCAATTACTGACTTCCCTGTAGTAATAACCTATCCATAATTCAACCGATCTGTCACACTCACACTCATACACTCACTAGGTTAGGTTAGGTTAGCAGGCTGCTGGCAAGGAAGAGTCGAAAATTAGAGTCCAGCTCACTTGGGTCCATTAAAATGATCGCTTTGTGCTACCTGTAAGTTGAAAAGGAGAGATAGAGAGAGAGAAAGGGAGAGGGAAGAGGTGAGAAGGGTAGAAGTAGAAAGATATAATAGTTATTTAAGGGAGGTGAGAGGTGAGAGTTGTGACCCACTCTAACTGTCACTAACTAGTTTCGACATTGTGTCACTTCAGAGCTTTTACCATTGCCTGACTGTCGACGCACTCGTAGAAGGTTACCTCCTCGCTTTCAGCCACATTTATGGCCAAAAACTCCGCGACCGTGAGGATCGCCAAGATCTCAGTTTGGAATACGCTGCATTCATTGGGCAGTCTGAAAGAACTACGAATGTTCGTCCCCAAGATATAGACACCGGTTCGTGTGCTTTCCCCATTTTTGACTCGTCTGTAAAGACCGCACTACCCTCATATACATATCTTATCAGATTTTATCCAAGTATTCCTATCCGAAATTACCAGTGAATGTATTCTACTTAAATCAATTTCAACGATTTTCAAATTCTGCAGAAATATTTCCAAATTTAATAGTCAAGGGAAAATATTAATAATTTTAATTATGTGCATATATTCATTTTTAATAGATCTGACACAGAAAAAGAATTCGAAGAAGGGCAAGCTACTGGTGATGAAGAAGGTGAATTGCATCCTCTAGTGACAGTTACCAAAATAGATCCAGATGAAATACCTGAGGTACGTTTTAAAATATTTGGATAGTATTTATAGCTTTCTTAAAATCGTATACGTATTAGGTTTCCCATAAATTTCTCATGCGTGATGATCGTTCGAAAAGATCGCAGGAAAATGAAGAAAGACGTGACACATCGCGAGGTCGGCAAGAAAAAAGTGATGGTCGCAATTCTTTCGGTTGGTCAAAGAAAAAGGTGCCAACATCACGTAGTGGACGAGTAATTAAAGGCAGAGGTGTCTTCGTAAGTTAAAAAATTCAATTGAAATGTCTGCTCAGTTTTAAATAAACATTTTATGTAGCGTTTCCATACACCTTCTCGTTCGCGCTCGAGAAGTATTACTCCTCCTCATTGGAAAAGAGCTCAAAATCGTACCATAAAAATGTCAGATTTAGAGAGGATCGAAGAAGAGAAGAAAATGCGTGAGGAGGAAATTAAGCGGCGTGAAGTTGAACGTAAAAAACGTCACGAAGAGGCTGCAAAAAACCCAAAAAAGTCTTATTTTGAATTGCCCCATGCCAGTTCATATGGCGGTAAGGATGCTGAAGGTCTAGAGTCACCCGAACATAGTGAACCCAAACGACGCCGAGAAGATAAACACGATGATCATGACAAAGTCAAAGAACGTGGTGGTAGAGGTGGTGATCGCGAAAAGGAACGAGAGCGGGAACGCCCAAAGGATAAGGACAATGAAAAGAGTCGTAAAGACTCCAAAGCAGAGAAAGATAAAACAGAAAAACAATTTCGTCACGAGGAACGTAAAAAGACTCCCGAACGAAAAAAGTCAGTTGACTTGAACGCGTTGGACTATGAACATCAACCAGATAGTGAAGCAGAACACGACGCCACTGGTGATATCGATGATACCTTAGATAAAACAGCCAAAATGACTTCGTCGACATCTGCGAAAGGTAATCAGAAGACATCTTCAAAGAATGAACGTAGAATAGAACGCAATGAAAATGATAAAAACCGTAAGGACACGCATGCTAAAGACGCTAATGCTAAGGACAGTCGTGCTAAGGACAGTCATGCTAAGGACACTCATGCCAAGGACACTCATGCTAAGGACAGTCATGCTAAGGGCAGTCATGCTAAGGACAGAGGACGAGAAAAAGAAAAGGAACGTGATCGTGAGCGTGAACGAGAACGAGAAAGCGAATATGAAAAAGAAAAGGAAAAAACGGTCACGCAAACCCGAAAATCGCATTCTCATTCTAAATCGTGTTCAAAATCTAGATCGCGTTCAGGCTCTCGGTCTCGTTCTAATTCTCGATCGCCATCACGTTCGAGACGCCGACGTTCTCCTTTCCGTAGTGATCGCCGAAATTCTATGCGTCGTCAAGGATTCCGTTCTCCCATACGGCGCAATAACTTCCGTGGTCGTAGGGGGAATCCGTTTGGTGAACGAAGACGTCGATCACGATCTGACGACCGTTTTCGCAATCGTTTGCCTCTTTCACCGTTGCGTCGGCGCTCTTCGTTAGATCGTAGGCGTTCAAGAGATCGTCGGGATCAATCACGGAGCCGTTCTCGTTCTACTGGACGTGATCGCGGAAGAGGTGCAGCTGGTGCTGGAGGAGGTGGACGTGATCGCAGTCGTGATCGGCGTACCAGATCTAGATCACGAACTCCATCGCGAAGTCAACGTCGTAGCAACCGATCGAAATCTCGATCTCCTAAACGTTCTCGTTCAGCCGAGCATAATCAAAAGAAATCTAAAGATCGTTATTCTTCACCAAAGAAATCTAATGAGCAAAATACTGTTATGTCTGAGGAAAAAGCTGCCCGTGAAAAACAACAAAAACGCGCAGAAGCCCTTCTAATGTTCAAAGACCATATGCGCAAAGAAATCGCTAAAGAGGAGGAAAAACGCGCAGAAAAACAACGTCTCGAAGATTTGGAAAAAGAAAAGACTGCTCGCGAACTGGAACAACTCGAACGTTTGAAACAGGAAACTTTAAAGAAACTCGAGGAACACGAAAAACTCAAGAAACTAACTGTGATTGCGGCCGTAGCTGCAGCGGTTAGTTCTACCAACGATGACAAAGATGAAAAATCTCGTGAAAAGAAAAAGAAACGCAAGAAATCAAAGAAACATACACGATCCTCTTCGGCTTCTGGATCGAATTGACTCCGAACTTTTTAACCCCCTTGAAATTATAGAGCATTCAATCTGGTAATGCCGTTTTCTGGCATGTGTAAAGGTTTACCTTATTTTTTTATTATTTATGGAAAGATTTTTATCGTTGTGCGCGAAAATATTAATCAGTGAGTAATTCTGGAATACTTTATAAATTAAATGGTATTTTTTGCTATTCAATGTATTGAATAATTGAAACGAATAGAATTAAATAAATATTTTAAAATATTATTCAAACACTTAACAATGTTTTTAATATATTATCTTAAGCATTATAAATTTAGTTTATTCTGTTAAAAAGCCCATACAATAAAAATATTAAAAAGCAAAAAGAAAAATAAAATAAATAAATATACTTTGGTGTTTCGTGTATGAAAAAAATGTTTTACTTTTCTTATTGCTTTTTACTACTTTTATTGCTGCCCAATTTGGCAGCTAATGGTAAAAAGATGGTGCAAAATAAAGTAGATGCACAATCGAATAAAGATGCTTATTTTGTAAAGATTTTTGTTTGAGGCTTTCAAACTTATTATGTTTGTATATTGTGATTCTCAATATAGTATTAAGAGTCTTACTATAAAATTAAGAAATTTGTTAGCTAAATTCAAAAATTGTTTGGGTTGAAGTCTACTGATGAGTTCTAAAAGCGGGAACGAAATGCATATAGACAATTGCTTAACCATAAAAACAATTACAATTTTTAAATTAAATAAATAAAGACCCCCTTACCCCCTGTTTCTTCAAGCCTGACGGACGACTTGAGTATAAAATCTATATGGAAAGCACTCATATTTTTGAGTGATTTTCATACAAATTTTCTAGACGAGTCGTCTGCCTGACTTGTAGAAACTGCACATTAGTCTAGTTTTGTTATTTTATTCATTATTAATAATAATAAAAATAAATAAAAGAAGAGAGGTGTCTTAGGACACCCGGTTGTAGCTACGCTGCTTAGTTATATAAAACAACTGCATGTGTTAAATAAAAATGCAATAAAATTATATTATTGTTTGTGGCCGGTGGCGGCTGTTAGCCGGCTTACAGCCGGTCGGCTGTGTTCTAATTAATTGAGCAATCGTTTTCATTGTTTTTGTTTTCTCTTTGCTTCAGTCACTTCAAAGAACGACACAAAAAATCAAACAATTTGTTTCGTTTATTTTCGTACTATGCTTTTAAGTACAAAGAAATCAAAACAAAAATCTAATATATAAAAATAAGTCGGGGTTTCCTTCCTGACGCTATAACTCCATAACGCACGAACCGATTTCCACGGTTTTGCATTCGTTGGAAAGGTATCGGCCTCCGTGAGGTTTATAGCAAAGAAAATGCAGGGAAAATTTCAAGAGAAAAGCAGGAAAATGGAAAATAATTCCATCTAATAATCCATCTCTGATACATAGCATGTACTACAACGGCGCAAGTACGTGGTGTGTGAGTATACTTCACGAAAATAAGTACGTTTCATTTTAAGTAGATGGCGCCGGTGCATGATACATTGTTTGACAGTTTGTAATACAAAAATTCAAGTATGTTGCATATTTTAAGGCGCTAGATTATATATCTTCTATATATATAAAATCGCAGTGTGTGTTTGTTATTAACGCATGATTTGTGGAACTATAAGACCTGTGAAGCTGAAATTTTCAACACATTCGTGTCAATACCGGGTAGGTTTTCGTTTTGTTTTTTAACCAACAAGTGACTACTGTATGGAGTAATTTGTAGTTAAAAAACATTTATTGCGGGTAAGACAACGTTTGCCGGGCTCATCTAGTAAATTTATAATAGTGTCGATTATTTTTGTTACGAAAATCACGTCCTAACTCCTGTATCGCGCCATAAATAGTGTAGCTACAAAAATGGAAGTTCTAATAATGCAAAATTATTTATCGGGCAGACGAAATCCTACCTTTAACTAACGGCAAGTTGTAATAATGGCCCTAAGTAATAATTACATTTGTTATCAAAACACATGACGGATGGATAAAATATGAAAATACATACACATACTCGTACATATCGTTATCATTTATTTCAGTAATAATCGTTTTTACATAAATAAATTAAATATACTTTGGTATAAGCTAAATAAATTAAATATATGTACTTCGGTATAAGCTTAATCCTGCATATAGTTTTACACTGTTGCCAGATTTGACGACTTATCGTCATTTCGACGATTTTGAGTGCCAAAATTAGCATTTGGACGACTAGACGATTTTCGCCTTGAATTAGACGATTTTAAATAATTTTAAATTGACCCCTGTTTTCAGAACTATAAAACAATTTTGAATTTGACCAAGAACTTGGCATCTTTTGCTAGAATATGAAGTCAAAATAAGGAGTAAAAAGCAATCAATCTTAATTTTTGTATTAATAATTTTGGAACCAAATGGTTTTTAAATATGTTCTTGTACATAATTTATCAACTAAAACAACAGAGAATTATTATTCAGAAATTCAAGAAATTTACTTGGGAATATATGCTAGGGTTGTATTTGTGGATGCTAAAGTTAATTTAATATAAACATCTTTGATAATAATATTTGACTTCGAAGATTAATTCAAAGCCTTAAGCTTAATTGATCCCTACTATAGAAAATAAAAGTTCCTTCTACGATATTATAAGAGTTTTCTCACTTTGTTGAAGAATGTGAAAGACGAGAAATTGAATCTCAATTCAGACAGTTAAAGTTATTAAAACACCCTGATACACTTGAAACTTTTATATTTTTTTTAAATAAAAAAAAATTCAGAAATGAAAAATGCACTTAAGGATCTTTTATTTCCCACGTTAAGTATTTAATTAATTTTATTTCAGTTTTACCGCAATCTTCAGCAAATGTAGAAAGAATTTTTAGTCGAGTTAACTTAAATAAAACCAAAGGAAGAAATCGGTTGGTTATATCTTCTCTAAGCAATTTTGTATACTAATTATAATTTAAAACTAAATAATTGTAATTGTTTTGACTGGAAAGTAGTACCTGATCTAATAGAATTATTCAATTTCAATATACATATATGTACGACGTTATGTATGTTTTATTTTTGGCGAATTTTGCATGTTTTCAGATAATTATTTTGACGATTTCTTGTTCGAAATTTGACGAATTGACCCCTATTTCATCTGGCCTAATGAGAGAAAAACGAAAATTACTCTGAATATGCAAAAAAACATAATTGCACATCTTGAAATACTAATGTTGCTGAGACTATCAGAGGATTTGAAATACCTTGGTGTTTTCCTAGATAGCCAGCTTTCTTGGAGAAGGAACACACAGGAAAGAACTGGGGTCTGCAACCGAAGATAGTAAACTGGATTTACACATCGGCTGTCAGACTGGTTATTTCCTACGGTTGTGTCGTATGGTGGAAGGCATTGTTCAGACGTGTGCCTCGCTGGGCATCACAGGTGCTCAGTGGAGAACATCTCAAGCTGCCTTGGACATCATTCTTCACCTACTTCCTATCGACGACTTTAAGGTGAGAACGGCGACTAGAAGTCTCTTTAGAGTCGTACAAGCAGGTTTGGTGAGGACATGAATAACAGGTCACACATCAATCTGAAATGAGATCAGTTTTAGTGATCAGAGATCCGTAACCCCTGGGGGTTATTATGTAATCCGATTCGAACGGAAATGCTTTCGAATTGTAATGTTAATAACATACACATTCGAACAGTTTTCTTTTCGAATCGAATTACATAATAGCCCCCCTGGGTACACGAACTATAAGGTCGCTGAAATTTATTTTATTAGAACACCCTCACTGGTAATTCCGGATAATGAATATTGGGTCAAATCCGATAAGCCATATGAGGACACAGGGGCTGGTGTCTATATCTTTGGAACGACCATTCATTCCAAGCTGAGACCTTGACAATCCTGGTGGCCAGGATTGTAGCTGACTAACTGCTTAACTATTTGCAGTCCGTGCCAAGAAGGAAGAATCTATCTTATTAGTTGGCAACCTATAAATTTTAATTAATCAGAGCAATCATGAATAAAATTCCGCGTGAAATTTCTCCATTTTCCAATTAGAATTTTTTGTTTTCCCTACCTATTACTTGCTATTAGTTGGAATTGTTCCCAGGGAAAAATTTCATGCGGAATTTTATTCATGATTGCCCTGTATAATTTGTATGGTAGGGAGCCTTTTCCATGGTCTTACACCACTAAGACGCTCACTAATGTAGTATTATCAATATGCAATAATTAGTGATTACTTTACATGGGAGGGAGCTTTCCTCCAATTACTACACCACTACTTTTCCGCTGCATTACGCGCATTAAATGTAAAGTAATTCTTACCAAGTTTGAAGCCTGTCAATGATATAGCATTTCCATATATGCCATAATTAATAATTAATTTGTATGGGAGGTATCCATACCTCTGCTCCTTTCGCATATTTGTGAAAATGGGACCACCTGTGGAGTATACCATTTCATGTAGAAAAAGAATTTTTAAAATCGCCTTACAAATAACGGAGAAATCGTTTCACTAGTGATGACTTTGCATTGGAGGGAGCCCTTCCCCTACTCTTACACCACCACTTTTCCACTGGATTACGCACATTAACTACTGAGTAATTCTCACCAAGTTTGAAGCCTGCCAATGATATAGCATTCCATATATGCCATAATTAATTTGTATGAATATAAGAAATCTTAAAATCGCTTCACATTCGGAGAAATCGGTGAATATATACAAAAAATACATACCTGACGAACATATAACATTCCCCTTTTTTGAAGTCGGTTAAATTAATACATACTGAAAATTCATTTTTAATTTGGTCCGATTTTTTTTCACGATTTTTCATATATATGAAGACGATTTTTTTTATTTATCGGGATTTCGACAATTTTTTAATAATTCTATCTGGCAGCCCTGGTTGCGTGTCTCTTGTCCTGCATTTTTTATTCATACAAAAAGCTCGATTCGAACATGGAACATTTTTTTGCCGGTAGAAAAAATCGCATGCACACCAACCACCAAATAAATATCTGATAGAAACCAGCGAATACAACAAATATCAGAAGCAAAAAATGTATCTAGGTACGCAACAACAACAGCAAAAACCGTAAAATGAGTCAAATAACGACGATATTAACGCTCCAAACTAACAACAACAAATTGCAAGCCGGTCGGTGTATGTTTGAGAAGTTTTCAACTGTGTTTTTAAATTCAGTCAAGTTTAGTTCTTCATCGGTGAATAAAGTGTTTGTTTGCATAAAGCTTTACGGTGCGTTTGCGAAAATGAGTGAAGTAAGAAGTTTAAATAAATTACAAGTATAAAATAATGAAAACATAGTATTTATGAAAAGCATTTTATATCATTTGCTCTTATTGGGTTTCATTCAATTCGTTAAAAACCACGTTTCGTTGTTTATGTTGCGACAAAAGGGGGAAAATATCTAAAAATGCAGAATAAATAAAAGAATAAAAACAACTTGTTCAAAAAGAAGCTCAACAAAATATTTTCCAATTTTTTAAATTAATATTAAAGAATATGATCAATTCTATTAAAAATGGCTGCATAACTATAATAAGTGTCATTCCGTTATTAAGTAATTGTAGTAAAGTTTGAAAGAAATTATTTAAAAAATTTGTATCAAAGAAACAGAAATATATAAAAACAGGGTGTGTGAAGGCGTTGAAGATTCATGAAACAAGAAAAGTGTTCGCGAGTGTGTGCGTGTGCAAAAGAGTGTTTGTGTGAGTGTTTAGTTGTGTTGCAAAGGAGAAGGTGGTATGTGGGGAAATTTTACTGAAATTGCGTCGAAATCAAAGTAAAGCTTTGTAGCAGGGATGGCAAATTAGGTAAGTATGCAAATAACATCGGCGATATAGCCAGGTATATGCATGTCTATTTTAATACCAAAATTGATTGACGACTTCAATAACCATTAATCCTAAGTTATAGAATTAGGGACAGCTATTCTAGAAACAGTGTACATACATACATATGTACATAGTGTGTAGCATACGAGGTCTGATCAAAAAATAACCGTTATTTTCAAATTTCGTGAGTTATGCATGTTAGATTTTCGCATTTTTTTTCTGTTATGTTGGTACACATGTCTGTTATATACCTACATATGTTGGCAATATCAGCTATTTTGGATTGTCAGTTTGTTTTTGACAGATAAAAAGGTTAGTCGTGTTTTGGTGTGCTCTTCGATTTTTGTTCCAAAATGTTGAGCAAAAACAACGTCGCATGGACATCGCTCAGGAGCTGTTGAACATCGTCAACGACGATCCAGGGTGTATGGCTATGACATTGAAACCAAAGCCCAATCATCCCAATGGAAGCGTTCGGTCAAATGTGAAGGTTTTGCTCACTGTTTTCTTCGACTGCAATGGCGTTGTGCATCATGAATTCTTGCCACAAGGTCGTACGGTCAATAAGGAATACTACCTACATTTCGTCAGAAACGCACAGAATTGTGGAAAAAAGAATCATGGATTTTTCACCATGATAACGCACCAGCTCACAAATCGATGCTTGCGCGTGAGTTTTTGGCCAAAAACAAAAACGTTATCATGTCTCAACCACCCTATTCACAGGACTTGGCCCCCGCTGAATTTTTCCTCTTCCCAAAACTGAAGACACCGATGAAAGGAAAGCGTTTTGCTACGATTGAGGAGATAAAAGAAAAATCGAAACAGGAGCTGTTGGCGATACGAAAAAGCGCGTTTCAGAAGTGTTTCGAGGATTGGAAAAAACGCTGGCATAAGTGTATTATATCTGAGGGGGATTACTTTGAAGGGGACAATAAAGTTATTGATGAATAAATAAATACTTTTTGGAAAAATTTAAAATAACGGTTATTTTTTGATCAGACCTCGTATATACGAAACAATACATATTGATATACATATCCATAGTGAGCTTTATTTCCGGTTTAATCGTAAGCGACAAAAATTAAGGTCTTTTATTTAAATTTTAATTTCAATAAAAAAAGTAAATTTTTGACTACATGTCGCTTACGTTTAAATCGGAAATAGGGCTCGATATACTTGTACATATGTATGTATGTATACAGTAGTTTCCGTTATTTGATCTCTGGTTAATTGATTTACCCGCTTAATTAATTCAAAATGCCAGCAGACAACATGCTCAATACAAAATAAGGAAAAGTTTCCGTTTCGATGAAGCCCGTTTAATATTTTTACCCGCTTGATTCATTCTTAAAACAATCCGTAATGTCCAAAATCACTAATAAAAGGTCGGTTAGTTGTCACTTGGAAAATTCCTTCAATTAAATATTTAATAATATAACTAATAAAGTCTTAAAAACACACACGTTTTGTTAACAAATGCTGAAGGCGTCATTATTTAAACGGTTCTATTACAATGAGTGCAAGAATATATACAAAACTTTATTTTACACAAAATTAAATGCGATTACTGTTGCAATAAAAATTAAAAAGATGAACTGAGTATTAAAGATCGCAGCAAAGTTAAAAAATTGCATGCAAATATCATGTGTACTCAAATCTGGAAAGAAAAATTAAATTTTTCCATTAAGTTGTATGTAAATTGAAAACTGCAAACTCGTTTTCTGACAAACTGGTTTTTTTTGAGTTATGAAGTTGTTTGAATAAATAAGCCATATGTATATTAGACCGCTTCAATCGAAAAGGAAGTAAATATCATGTCTTTCACACAGAGTAAAGTAAAATAAAAATTGCGCGTTGAAAAGGTGTATTACACTACGCTAGATGGATGGCCAAGGCTATATACTCCTTGAAAATAGTAATTTTTCGCAATCAGTATCCTGAAGTAAATAAATAAATAATGCTTTTATGGAAGTAACTGGTTGTATTGTAAGTAAGATAAAGCTGCTTTAAATTGTATTATGTTTTTGAGAAAATTGGAAAAAGTTAATCAAAATATTGCAGACAAAGCCATTGCAAAGGTATTAAATCATCTGTTTTACTTAAACGAAGAATGTGTGGGCTTTTGTTTGTTTCACGAAAGAATAGCCAACATAAAAAAAGGCAAGTTAGTGGCGCAGATGTCTGTAGATATATCTGGAAATGAAGATGAAGAAACACCAAAGAAGCTAATTATAAAAAAGGAAAACTTTAAGAGTTTCGTATTCAGAGACAACTCTGATATTTTACAAGATTTGTTTTCAAAAAATTTCAAAAAATTTTTAAGAGATTTGGAGTTTCTATGGAGTTTTTCAGCAACGATTCACATTCTTGGAATGTGATAGAAGAGTACGTAAAAGCGAAAAAATTATCCAAAACTTGAGTGTTGTTAATGATTGTGCTGAAAGAGGCATTCAGTTAATTCAAGAATACCATGGCAAAATAACAAAAGATGAGGAACAGAAACAACATTTATATTATAAATTGTTTTAATTTTTTTTCTCTTGATATGGTTTAATATTTTACAGGTGGTATAAAAATATAGGCAGCTGTATTCGAAAAATGCTAATCTATATTCTCTACAACTAGATTTTGATATGCAGATTTTAAAAACAAAAAAAACTACCAAATCACCGATCATAACTTTTGTGTATTAAATTAGAAAAGTGTAAAATTTGTATCTCAACTTTTTTTCTTGGAATATTTTTAAGTTATTTTATCAAAAGTCTGCAGAATTTGTACACTTGTATACATTGACAATAATGGCATATATTAAAAATGTTTGCAATAAAATAGGTTATGGGTCACTTTAACCCAAAGGAAATTTGACTGTCCTCTTTATTAAAAGTCTACAGAATTCAGATGTTTTTGTAAAATGATGTTATAAAATTAATGAGTTTGCATACTTTATTTCATTTAACTGTGAAATACGCAAATATCTGACCTTTAACCTTGATGCGCGTCCAGAAAACGTTGTCCGATTTGGCTCAAGTTTTCAGCAGTGAACTTTTAGACCTATTGTTATAATATTCTGTAGAAAAAACTTTAAAATTCGAACATAAATTATTTTGCATACAAACCATTGTCACCCTAATGTACATATATGTAAGTTAAATACTAGTTTCATACATAAATAATAGGCAATTTCATAGAACCTAATATTATTGGGAACTATTTAGCTTCATAATCACGTAGGTATTTGAATCAAAAGTTTTTTTCATTAGTATTTACATACATACATATGTACATACTCATACATACATATTTATGTGGCTTAAGTGGATCCTCAAGTTCCCTTGTATGTATATATTTCTAATAGAATTTTTTTAACAGATGATTTCGATAGTCTACATATAAAAATGCAATAGAAATTTAAATATTAATACTCGCACTCTGCACGACCATAAATTAACAAACTAAAAATGAAATAACCCATTTTCCATCCCTGCCTTAAAGCAAAAGCAAAATAACAAAACAATAACACAGAAAAGACATAGGCACAGACATAGGCACAAACAACAAACAAACAAAACAGAACAGAGAAAAATACAACAAAATCAAACAAATACCAGCAAGAAATTGAATGATCGATTAAATCCGAATTTTATATACCCTCTTTTGGGAAATGTATCGATATTTGAATCTTAATGTTTGTAATTTATGGAAACGTCCAAATTTTCGTTTAGGAAATAAATTCTCATGATTTTAAATTTTGTAATAGGTACAAATCAATTAAAACTATTTATATTTCTGCCAGTAAACAAATTTCTAATAGGTATCAATTATTGAAATTATTGGATAATATTATGTAACCAGGGCCCATTATCGTATTTTACTGTTTCTTATGTTATCATTCCTGATTCCCTTCTAGTTTCTCTGGCTAGTCGCTTTCGATTTTTTTTATAAATGTGCAATATTTGGAGGTCTTTACACTGAAATGTGTGCATATATCAGATGCTTATGATGTCGCTGCCGCTTTCAAAATAATTGAGTTGCTGGCTACATGGCAACAATTGTTGCTAGCGGTATTTCTAGTTGTGCAGTCGGTAGTCTGCTGGAGTGAATGTGTTTAATACATAATAACATAACCATTATTTGAATTCATCAATGTTAATTTTTATATGACATTTTTGCCATTTATCTTGTAACTAGAGCAAGGATTTTCATGCATTTAAAATCGCCTTTTATGTACATAAAATATGCATTAAAAATATAAAAATATGCATTAAAAACTTTAAAAAAATCAGCTTCATTGCTTTCTTAACAAACATTTTGTCAAATCATATGGATTACAAAATAAAGTTAAGAAGAACTTTTATTTACGTAAATGTCAAAGGTAGTAAATCTTTGACGATTTTTTTTTAAAATAAAAACATTTTTATTGTAAAAATTAACATTCCACGTCAGCAAAAGTTCTTGGTGCATATTTAAATGCTGCTAGTTCGTTTGTGAAATATTCAGTTTCTAAATTTACCTTTTTGAACAATAAAATATTGATGCAATTTGTTGCATTTTTTAAGTCCATAATCTTTTGTATAACTTTATCTAATCTATTTTTATTTGATTCACTTATTCTGTCTTACAGAGCCAAATTTTTTACCGCATCTTCAATTAATTCATCTTGAGCTTTTAAAGCATCAAAACCATCTAATTGGGCTATAGTGTCAACACGAAAGCCATTCTCTGGGTGCACAAATATCAATTCAGTGCTTAAGTTTTTTTTTAATTTAAAATTCTTTAAATTTGTTAATATAAATATAGTATTCGACAGTTACTATAGGCTGTGGGGGAATTGGCATCCCTGAATATTTTTCTTTAAAGGCTGCAACACGCAAAGGAGCTTTTAAAAACACTTTCTATCCACATGAAATCAATACAGAGTGCCTAAAAAATTACACAAATATTTTTGGGTTTAAAAGGGCTTTTATCCCATGCTTTTGTATTTTTTTTTGTATTGAATTTTTCAAATTTTTCATCCCAGTTGAAATTGGTTTTCCTTTTTCTCTTTTTTGTTCTAACACAGTCGCAAGAATTGCAAAAATACTTTGCAACGAATCTAAGAATAACAAAAATATGCACTAACAAATCTATGCCATTTTGTCACAAATTTGTTGATTCGCAAGGATATTTTATTTACGTTGAACTAGTACCAACGACAGAAAACATGTATTTATATGAAAATCCTTTCCCTACTTATAACTGGTATGTCCCTGGTCTATACATACTCTCTAGTCAGACTAGAACCATATGTCTCTATGTCAACACTCTTTTCTATAGCGACAATTGCACTAGTTGAAATGTCGACAACTTTCCTTTTATGCACGAGTAGAGATACGCTAGAGACAACAGTTCTAGTGTATTTCTGGTGACATTGTCAATGAGCGCGTCAATAGTTTGGTTTTCTTTTTTATTATGCTCTGCAATATTGTTAAAATAAGTACAAATGTATGTATGTGTTTAAGTTGTCTGTTGTTGTTGTTATGAAATTGTAGATGAGGGTCACTTAAATGTACTAGTGAATCTTTGGTTTAAATGTGTCCATATGGTCGTAAAAGAATAGTACTAAAGTCTACTGGTAGATTTTCAATGACAACCCCATGCTATATGTCAATAGACGATTTCATTGGCTGGGGTACACCTAGTCAGTAGTACTATTGACAATGTCACTAGTAAAGCACTACAATTTTACTATTGACATAGAGCGAGGAAATATCGATATTGTGGACTACAAACCTAAAATTTACTAGTGATTCTTTGGTGCCAATGTCTCCATGTGGCCCCAAAAAAACTACTTTAGTCAATAGTGCTACAGTCTAGTGGTGGATTTTCAATGACAAGCTAATGTTAAGTGTCAATAGATGATTACATGGGCTGGGGTACAACTGGTCAGTAGTAATACTGACAATTTCACTAGTAAATCACTACAATTTCACTATTCGCATTTCCTGCAGGGTACATAGACAGCCACATACATATATACACAGACACACATACATACATACTAATGTTTTATAAAACTAAGACCCAAATACACAGTCATTAGTTGACTCACAGCAATAGTTTTTTTTGTGAAAAATATTAAACCCAATTCACACATATGTACGTTGTCTTCTTTGCATTTAGCTGTAACACATTTTTTTATTCTCTATTATATTTTGGTTTTCCCGAACCAATTTCAGCACTATAATTCAATATCTTGCACGGTAAAGTTAGACGAGCGAGCACTGTTTTATCCATTTTTAAGAAATAATAGCCCAATTCACAGTCTTGTGCAAATGGTCTTGCATCGTAGCACATACCGGGTCAAATTTCAAAATAAACGTCTTAGTTGTTTTTCACATGTATGAAAACATTTGTACATTGTACAAATACTATTTCTTATTTTCTATGTAATATAGCGCAAAAAATGCCGGTGCGAAGGAAACATCTTAAAGTAAAATGGGGGAAAATACACATACCGAAATCCATAAAATCATTTCAGCAATTAAAAACACAACTTTATCCATAAAATTATTGATATGTAAAAAAAAAATTAAAAAAGCAGCAACATTTTTGTACAAAAAATCAGCAAAAGTTAAAGCAAACAACGGATAACGAAAATAAAATCCTCCAAAAAAAATGTCGGAACATTAAAATTCGTAAAAAAGCACAACAACAATAACAACATCTACTACAACAGGAATGACATAATTGTCTAAAATTCCTTGCATAAAGAGAAAACCCAAAAATAAATAAAACATGAATAAATCGCTGAATAGCGCACAGTGGGATCGCTTGCACAACAAACGGTAAAAAATAAAGCAGTATATTTTTATTGTTTGTAATTCTCTGGCTGCTTGTTCTTCGAAGTATTGGATTGCAGTATAATGTTATTGTAGTTTTTACTTATTTTAAATACATTTAATAAAAAAGCTAACTTAATATTTTTTATTACATATTCATAAATCAAGCAGTTAATGAAGTTTTAAAAATACACAGAAAAAAAAGATTTGTAAATAAATATAATTAATTTATTTGTGAATACAATTAAAATATTATTAAAAAAGGCACCTACAACGATTTTTGTAAATACAAACACACATTTGTAACATAAGAAAACAAAATCAACTCAATTATTTCCAATTAAAATGATTGTGTTATTGATAATTGAGTTGTTAACGGAAAACAAACATTTTTAATGAATTTCTTTTTCAAATTCTAATGTTTGTTTGTTTTTTATTTTTATTAAGAATGTGGTTTTTTGTTAAACTTTAAAGTTATTTTTCCACACAACCCTCGAAACGAAAACTAAATGCGTTTGGGATGAGTCGAACCGGCAACATCTTGGCTAATAGACTAAACTAACGTACTTACCACTTAGCTAAAGAGCAAATCGTTATTATTATTATACGTAATTAATGAATACAGGCAAAACGTGATTTCTATGTTTATTCTACATGTGAGCTTTGCGTTATAATATAATTTGACAAATAACTTTGTTGAGTAAAAAACAAGCCACGTACCTTTTCGGCTTCTTGTCGGAATTCACACGTATACAACACAAGCAATCGAAATAAACAACGACAATAGCACATCAGCGTGTTGGGTCAATCAACAAGCATGATAAACACCAACACAAACAAATTAAATTAAATGATATTTTAAAATGGGCGGTATTGATAAATATTGTATTAAGTTAATGGCAAATATTATTGAAATTAATAAAACACATGGTTTTGTTGAACATAATTCTTGTGTATTTGCTTTGTGTGTGTATACAGAATTTAAATGCAAGTGCTTGTACGTGTAAACGCAGTCTATGGACAAATTTGCTTAAGTATGTATTTCAGATTATGAGTAGAACATTTTTTTCCGAGTTCCAAGGTGCTGTTTCTTGATTTTTTTTTTGTTCAAGAGAAGAATTTCATTCGGATCACCGTATTAAAAATAGATGGAAAAACAGTTTTAAGCAAATTTGGCTCCAATAATCAAATTAATAGGACAGCAAAAAGAAGATTGGCTGTAAAGGGGAGAAGTACGGAAACAAAGGAGAGTGAACGACAGCGCCGTGCAAGGTCGTGCCTAATTCAGTAAGAAATGGAATCTATATTTGATGCTACCGATGTGCAGCGAAAGTAACTGTTTTCCACGAAACAAAGGCGGCGGAAATAGCAACAGAAGATATGTTATCGTGTCCTCTTCATACCGACAACTAGTGCAGTATTTCTTATAAGAAGAAGTAGCCTTTTGTCATGCTTAACGTTCCTCAGGGGGATCTCTTAGGAGGGTACGGGTGTGGGAATAACGGAGACCCTAGCCGGTGTAAAATAGCTTTTTCCTCTTGGCGTACCTTTGGATTTTTACAAGTGTTGTCATTCGAATAAAAATTGTTCGATTATTCGAACAAATTTTTATCATTATTGTTTGATTGAACAAAAGTTTGCAATTTAGAATAAAAAATATTTGAATAATTTTTGTCGAATATTCGAACAATTCCCCAGGGACCGTAACGGTTATAATTTTTATTTTAAAAATTACTTTTTAATCGTTATTTCTTGAGTTTTATTTATTCCTCACAAAATAATAGTTATTTTGTGACTTTTATTTATTCCTCACAAAATAAGAGTTATTTCTTGATTTTTATTTATTCCTCACAAAATAATAGTTATTTTGTGACTTTTATTTATTCCTCACAAAATAACAGTTATTTTGTGACTTTTATTTATTCCTCAGAAAATAAGAGTTATTTTTTTATTTTTATTTATTTCTCACAAAATAACAGTTATTTTGTGACTTTTATTTATTCCTCACAAAATAAGAGTTATTTTTTGATTTTTATTTATTCCTCAGAAAATAAAAGTCATTTTTAAACTAATAACTGCCAGTTCATAGAAGTCAAGTAAAAATTCTTGCTTGGCTATTTACATTGAAATCAAAAACAAATTTTGAGTGCTTTGTTTGTGTTTTCAATATAAATAGCCAAGCAAGAATTTTTACATGGCTTCTATGAACTGGCAGTAAATAAAATATAAAAAAATAACTCAGTGTTTTTGTAAATAAAATGAAAAATAGAGACTTTAGTATAGATTCTGCATATATTCGTACAATAATTTTTTCCTTTTGAAATTTATATGAAAAACATATTGTTTGTAACGAATTGTCATTATTTTTCATACAATTTGGTAATATGCCTATTTAAATTGAAAAAAAAAACAAATTTGATATTTTTTATTACAAATAATTTTATTTCATTTACAAAAACAACCAATTTATAAGAAAGTGAGTTTGTTTTTTGCTATTTGGTACGGATTTTGTCCGAAAAACACATTTTTGTGCTGGTTAGGGTTTTAAGACCGGTTCTTATGTATTTTATAATTAATTTGTTGCATAACATAAAAATATTTTTTGATTTGTCAAAATTTTTTAATGTACTAAATATCTCAACACCTTCATAATTAACACATAAGAGTTACCAGCTTGATAAATGAAACTTGATAAATGAAAGAAAAATGAAATGTCATATGGGCTTTAGCGAATAAAATAAAAACTTCGGCCCATTGGGTGGTCTAATGTACATGAATTTAATAAATTTTACCAGGGATCGCAAATAACGATTATTTTCCAAATTTAAACTGAAAAAATCACAATAATAGAGAAGTGCTACTGGCACAAGGAATATACCACAATACTCCATGTTACATGGACTACCTATAGATGCAATGATTTTTATTTTTTTAATTTTTATTTATTCCTCACAAAATAAGAGTTACTTCTTGATTTTTATTTATTCCTCACAAAATAAGAGTTATTTTGTGACTTTTATTTATTCCTCACAAAATAAGAGTTATTTCTTGATTTTTATTTATTCCTCACAAAATAACAGTTATTTTATGACTTTTATTTATTCCTCACAAAATAACAGTTATTTTTTGATTTTTATTTATTCCTCAGAAAATAAAAGTCATTTTTAAAATGTGTTTATTAATTAATTTAATTTAACAAATAAGAGTTTTTGCATGGACTCTGGCGATAAATTCGATCTTAAATCTGTTAATATTAATTTTAGAGCAGAAAATGCTCTTTCTACAGAGACTTGTGTTGCTGGCATGCTATGCAAAACCTGTGCCAATCTGTACAGGTATGGATATATATATTTTTTTTCCTCCCAATATTTCATTACATCTGCATCCACGTCAATGGGCTTAGGATTGTAATTATCTATTTCGCTTATCGCCCTTTTCATTTCCTCCTCCAGATCACCATCTGAGTCTTCATCCTCTGAATTTACTTCAATAGAGTTTAAGAACTCGTTTAATAATGAACACGTGTTTGTGTCTTCAGACGACGGTAAAGCATTTGGTGTTTCAGCGTTTGAAGATGATGGTAAGTCAGAAGACTTTTGCGTTGCATCATTCTTCACAAAGAGTAAAATTGATTAAATTCATGTACATTAGACCACCCAATGGGCCGAAGTTTTTATTTTATTCGCTAAAGCCCATATGACATTTCATTTTTCTTTCATTTATCAAGTTTCATTTATCAAGCTGGTAACTCTTATGTGTTAATTATGAAGAATTTTTACTTGACTTCTATGAACTGGCAGTTATTAGTTTAAAAATGACTTTTATTTTCTGAGGAATAAATAAAAATCAAAAAATAAGTCTTATTTTGTGAGGAATAAATAAAAATCAAAAAATAACTGTTATTTTGTGAGGAATAAATAAAAGTCATAAAATAACTGTTATTTTGTGAGGAATAAATAAAAATCAAGAAATAACTCTTATTTTGTGAGGAATAAATAAAAATCACAAAATAACTCTTATTTTGTGAGGAATAAATAAAAGTCACAAAATAACTGTTATTTTGTGAGGAATAAATAAAAGTCACAAAATAACGATTAAAAAGTAATTTTTAAAATAAAAATTATAACCGTTACGGTCCCTGAATTTTACTCTTTGTGAAGAATGATGCAACGCAAAAGTCTTCTGACTTACCATCATCTTCAAACGCTGAAACACCAGATGCTTTACCGTCGTCTGAAGACACAAACACGTGTTCATTATTAAACGAGTTCTTAAACTCTATTGAAGTAAATTCAGAGGATGAAGACTCAGATGGTGATCTGGAGGAATCCTAAGCCCATTGACGTGGATGCAGATGTAATGAAATATTGGGAGGAAAAAAAATATATATATCCATACCTGTACAGATTGGCACAGGTTTTGCATAGCACGCCAGCAACACAAGTCTCTGTAGAAAGAGCATTTTTTGCGCTAAAATTAATATTGACAGATTTAAGATCGAATTTATCGCCAGAGTCCATGCAAAAACACTTATTTGTTAAATTAAATTAATTAATAAACACATTTTAAAAATGACTTTTATTTTCTGAGGAATAAATAAAAATCAAAAAATAACTGTTATTTTGTGAGGAATAAATAAAAGTCACAAAATAACTGTTATTTTGTGAGAAATAAATAAAAAAAAAAATAACTCTTATTTTCTGAGGAATAAATAAAAATCACAAAATAACTGTTATTTTGTGAGGAATAAATAAAAGTCACAAAATAACTCTTATTTTGTGAGGAATAAATAAAAATCAAGAAATAACTCTTATTTTGTGAGGAATAAATAAAAATTAAAAAAATAAAAATCATTGCATCTATAGGTAGTCCATGTAACATGGAGTATTGTGGTATATTCCTTGTGCCCGTAGCACTTCTCTATTATTGTGATTTTTTCAGTTTAAATTTGGAAAATAATCGTTATTTGCGATCCCTGCAATTCCCTTAATTACTTTGTATAACAAGTACTTTTTTTTTTAACAATATGATGTTAAGTAATCAAATTACTCCAAATTATAAATACTCGTTTAAGTATCTTTGTATTTGTCGGTTTAACGCATTTTTTGTTTTTTGTTTTGCTGGGAAAAGATAGCGCCTCTTTAATGGAATTATAAGGTGTCTTAAAATTCCTGATAAATAGTTTAGAAATAAAATATAAAAAATATCTACTTTTCTCTAATCAAAAGCCTTAAGAATCGAATTATTGAACGACGTGAAAACCCATTAAATGCTTTAATTTAATTGTCAGCTTTCCTATACAATACTAACTTTTCAAAATATGCCACAAAAAGCGAGAAAAAAGTACGCGAACTCTTTGTTTTCATGATTATTTTGATGACGATGAAGTAACTGATAATGTTTTATTAACTGATTGATTAATTGATTTAAATTATTTGGAAACATCAAAGAAAGTCTTACGCAAACTGTATATGATTTTTAATGATACTTTAACTACGAGTATGTATATCACCATTATTGACAATTTGCGAAAGTTATATTATATTATTATAAGTTTGTAGTGCGAGTCTGTGTATCTGTTTGTCTGTACGAGTCCACGTACAGACCAAACGGCTGAACCGGTTTTAATTTAGTTTTTCTGTTTGATAGGTGACTCGAGAGTGTTCTTAGCTATGCTTGAAGAAAATTGGGCTGTTTAGAATATATCGCATCTCTTTTAGATATATTCTATTGAACCTGTGTGTAATTGTTTGGAGTTACTCAAACGGCCAGACCGATTTTAATTTGATTTTTCGTTTGAAAGGTGACTTGATCGTATATCTTCTAGTCCATACTTGAAGAAAATCGGTCCAGCCGATTGGTTATTATATATACATTTTCTATATATTAATTTACTATTTTCTTTTTTGCGATTCTGTTACATGGAACATAGGGTTCTTAACTTATGTTACAGAGTCAACTGCGTAAAATGCTTAATATTTGTTATTAATAATATATCTAATTTTGTTAATAAAATCATGAAGGCCGTCATGAGTAAAATTCTGAGAGAAATTTTTCCCGGGGAACAATTTCAAACAACAGCAATTAATAGGGAAAACCAAAAAGTCTAATTTGAAAAGGGAGAAATTTCTCGCGGAATTTTATTCATGACTGACCTCTATTTGTTTTTCTTGTGCAATGAATTATTTTTTGCTTGTCAATAAAACAAATTAAACTAATAACATTTTTTTATTATTTGCTCGTTCGAATATCCGAACAAAAGTTCAAAATTATTCCTCTGTTCGTACAAGAAGAACAAATATACGAAACGAATATTTAACAACACTTATATTTACACATAGAACTAATGTGGTACTACCCAATCTCTGGAATAATAGAGCAACGGATGTGCACATATTTATAAAACGAAGTAGCTTGCTATATTGCCTTGCAGGTGCGGCGTCATCTCACGGAACTGTTCTGATTTCAAAAGACGATAGAGGTGAAGCCTTTCGGGGTGTAACTTCGATGCCGGTAACCCGACATCAGAGCTGGTCTAGGAGTGTCGGCATGGTCCTTTACTGCAAGTTATATTTCTTCTAACCCCACGGGGTTCAGTAGATGATATTCACCAGTTGAAGTAAGTATTGTTCAACTGTGGCATTCTTCGAGTGGTAACGCTGCGCCGCCGGTAATTGGTGAGGAATATTCTTGGAGAACTCGCTGTGGGAGTGAGCAACCACATTTTCAGCGCGTGATCACGGACAATCTTACGTGGTGGCTGTGGTGGCTGTGGTTGCTACCAACAACGCTCGGAGAATACTTTTAGCTTCCCAGTGTTAAATAAATGCTAGTAATTGGCGTAACGCTGTCAGCCATACACTATTCTAGGTGTTATTGCCATACAACAGAAACTGTTGACTACGGTACTAGCAGAAAGAGTTTATATAACTCAAAGTACCTCATCAAGGTACTTGTTCATGGTAAAAGATTGCCAATATTGTTCTTGGTAAGTCACATGGTGCTTTCTAAGTGTGTATGGGGACGATGTTTGGACGCTCAGTTTCTGAGCTAAGGCCGTAAAAGCAGCTGCTCACGTTAATCTGAAATACATCTGTCATGCTTAACGAAACCTGTGATCATTGCCACGAGGAAGGTCCCGAATTTGTATTCGTGAAAACTTAAAAAGTTGCTGTGTGCTGCCTGTATCGATGCGAGGCCGCACGATTCTTGCTATATGTATGTTTAAAAGTTGGGTTCACTAAGTCCTTTGGATTGCGCTGTAGTTAAAAAAACATTTTCAATATGCTTCCAATAGGGTGAGAGCGTGATACAACAGAGACAGCCGACGTTCACAAACTGAAGCATATCAAGTTTTCGGTAACAGTCTCATCTCCTAGCAATTTGTCTTATTTATTGATGTTCAGCATTCATGGACATAAATGACTGACTTCCAAAAATGTAGAAAATATATTCTTGGTGATACTCTAGATTCCAAGGTCTAGAAGCAATACATATGCATATATGTTGTGCTTTAAAAAGATCTTCATTATTTTAGGGTACTTATAGCGATAATAAAGAAACTGTTTTTGGTAGTTTTGGGTATAACAAATTCAAAATGTAGGATAAGGTCTGAAACGTAACTGGGAACCTGATTCAAGAAGATATATGAAACGAATCTTGGGTGTTTGTTTAAGCCCACTGTAGCAGCATCTCTTAAAGCCTACATCCTCCTCTATTGATATTCTAACAAAACCAAAAATTAATTTAGAAGCTCTATATTCCACTGTGTAGCGGAAGGATGTATTGGTCGCTTTTGACATCCTTTATTTATTATACTGGTGTGTACCTGGTGAATACATCAGTATGTATGTACATACATATGTACATACATATATTCGCAATATCATTTTTTTATTTCTCTAACAAAAGGAAGAAAATAACGAAGAATAGGTATATGCATGTACGTTATCTGTTCGTCTTTTTATTAAATTTTTCTCCGAAAATTCTAATTAGTTGTTTTTTTTTGTGTTAGAAATATTTCTATAGTTGTTGTGGTTGTGAACTAATCCATATACATAAGTTCAAGTACAAGACCACACTCATGCGTTTATATAAAGCATGTACATAAATACCTAAATTCATACCTAAAAAAATACGCATAATAACGCCATATTACCAAAGAAAGCTTTAAATCAGAGGTCCACAAAGTGTTTAGTTTCTCAGACCACTTGCATCGCTACCATAAACTTGGAAGTTTCAGATTGCGATTTATTCAGTAACTATTAGTTGACAAAAATCGGTACTTCTCAACTCGCTGTTAATAGTTGATAAATATTGATATTAAAAAATAAAATACTTTTCTGCACAAGAAAAACTGTTTGACATGTACAGGGTGTTTTACAAGGTGGGCCAAAAGAAGTCATCCGATGTTGTTTGGCTCTCATTCGATTCTGTTTTTTGATTATGTTTATTTGAACCTTTAGAATTTTATTGGTCAAGTCGAGAAGATGATATCGGCCAAATGGGCGCCGTCACAATTGATTGCTCGTTTTATGGCATTTTTCATCACTTCGGCGAGAACTTCGGGCGACAGATTCTCGCACTCGTGTCGAATGTTGTCCTTGAGGCCTTCCAGGGTCTCGGCCTTGTTCACCTAAACACGGGACTTCAAAAACCCCACAAAAAAAGCCTGGAACGGTTAAATCGGTCGATCTTGCGGGCCAGTGTAAATCGCCCAAATGAGAGATGAGGAGACCCGGGAACACCTCGACACGATTATTCCGCGTTCTTGGGGAGTATATCGCTCCATGGCTTGTTCACTTGTATTCTACATCTGTCTAGTTCACAAATGTCAAAACAGATTTGACATTGGCTGCCATTTGCAAAAGTAAGAGCATATTTCAATAGGGTGATTTCTTTTGTCCCACCTTGTATTAGAGTGTCACAACTTTGAGTCGGCATCACTGCTTTATTGGAGCATCCATTTAACAGCTGATAGTTGCTTTTTGTTTGGTTTGCTTTGAAATTTCATTATGAATCGACTTACAGCAGAGCAATGCGAGCAAATTGATCGGCGAATGGGCTGAAGCACAAATTAATATTAATTTTGAATTATCATCCAAAATTTTATTTTCCGATGAAGCCCATTTCTGGTTGAATGGATACTTAAATAAGCAGAATTGTCGCATTTGGAGTGAGGAGCATCCACAGGCTTTTGCCGAAACATCATTGCATCCACAGAAAATTACTGTTTGGTGCGCTTTGTAGGCTGGCAGAGTCATTGGCCCATATGTCTTCAAAAACGATGATGGTCAGAATGTTACTGTCAATGGTGAACGGTATAGGAACATGTTGCGAAATTTTTTCGTACCTCAATTACGTAGCATTAATCTTGCTGATATGGTGTTGCAACAGGACGGAGCTAATGCCACACGGCGGGCGCTACAAGTGATTTACTCAAATAAACTCAAAGTTGTGGCAGCAACTTATGTATTTCGAAGTCCAAATGTTTTTGAAATCCACAAAGGTGTGATGTGTTTTCTTGTTGTTTTAAATCATTTTAAAAACGAAGTACATACATATAAAATTTATACGTCAAATCGGAAAAACACTTTGACATAGAGCTTTAAAAAAATATATTGAACCGACTTGAAAAACAAGCCCTAGAAAGTGAAAAATAATAAAAAAACAGTTTTATATGCGTTACCTATAGTGCTATTCAAAGTCGATGTCAATCAGGTTAGAAAATTCTACATTTATATCGAGCCATAACCGCCAAAAAAACTTAAACGATATATTCTTTGAACATCGTTTTTTGACGAAAATCGCTTATGTAAGGTTGTTAGTAATAAATCTCCATCAAAAAATTAAGCTCGAAAATTATGCCGCTTAAGTTTTTTTTGGCAGTTATGGTACGATATGTTTATGCGTTTACTTTACATTAGAGCTTTACTTAAGCTTCCCGCCCATTCTTGCAAATATTAGTTATTCGACCACCTTTTCTATATGCAAGATATCGCCAGAGCTCAAGACAAGAAGAAGCGGTCAAGAAGAAGCACATGAAATATAAAATAAACTTTTAATGGGCATGGCGGCCCCACTCACTTTCTTAAGCACAAGATTATGCCATTCCATGAACACAAACTCAAGTTTCGCGGGGATCCGATAAGTAGAAGTACATATAATTTAATATCAAACTTTTTTTATTGTTTTAAGATTGTGTATTTTTGTAGAGCTCAGGTTGTGTGACATTCCACCACACAAGAAAATCCTCTATCAATCCCTCAAATTTAAGTTTTCGCAATATGCTGTAATAGAAAATATTCAATTCGTTATGTAATTGCACAAACCACATTAGTTGTATTTATAAAGTTTTTATACATATGTACATATGTATGTATGTAATTGAGTGACAAATTTACTAATCTAAATTATAAGGTTTGCTGCCTTGATAATAAAATCAAATTAATTTCGAAAATTCGTATACCCAAAACCATGATACAATAATATAAAGGTACAACCACATTTGGCGTAAAAAATTAATTTTGACTTTTGTATCGATTATTTGATTACATTCAAGAAATATATTATTCGACATATTGTCATAATTCATTATAAGTGAAATTTATTTGCTGCTGGTTAAGCGATGTCTATATGCATTTCATTGTTGCTTTAACAAATCGTCAGTAGACTTCAACCACACATTTTGAACAGTCACAAACCTCTTATCTTATGCACAGACTTCCAAAGACTATTTGAGAATTCACAAATATTATTATTTGATTAGTACCGGTTCACACACTTCAACTTTTGTTGATCAACTCGCAATTCAGCTGTAAAAAAAAAATTAGATATTTGTATTTCCTTCTCCGTCTTTCTTACAGCTGAATTACGAGTTGATCAACAAAAGTTGAAGTGTGTGAACCGGGACATACTGTTTTTGTGTAAACTGAGAGGAAAACGTTGCCACATACTTGTACATCGTTCCTAAAAACATCGATGTAAAGAAACGGCGGTAACAGAAGCGATACAACGATGTTTTATTTTCTTATTATTAGATCACTGCTGACCACCGAGAGTAATGTATTCGTGTGTGTGTATTCATTCCCTGCAGAAAACATGGGGTTAAGTGTCCCCAAGTCACCACTTTTGTCGACTATATTGGTGACATTGTCAAACGAGCGTCTACATATTAACATTGTTTTTGATGCTTAGAAAACATTTTGTCAGATACACTCAACTATGCTTCTTCTTAATGTTTTATTGGTTTGTTGAAAATACAAGTGGCTTCTAGCAAAATTCAAGTTTTTATGAAAATTAGTCTACGAAATCAATATAAAAGGCAAATAAAAAAATGTATTAAAAAATAATTAAAAAAAACAAATAAAAAGAAATTGCAAAAGACAAATAAAAAGCAATCCATTTTGTAATTATAAAAATAAAAATATTTTAAAATGAAATAATTGTGGAAATTTTTATGAGCCTGTATAAGATTTTGTGGGATCAGTTAAAAAGTCCAGCCCAGTAAGTCCAGATTCATATTTAAGTGTTTGATTTTAATAATTCGACGGAACCTGGAATTTTTCATTTATATTTAATACAAACAGCAAACTAAATCCTTACTTGCTGAACGAATGTTCCCTTTTTTTATGTATTTTTTTTTATTAAAACAAAAAATTTTAATAAAATATTCAGTTTTATTATCATTAGAGTTACTAAAATGTACTAGTGACTATCTCTTTCCAATGTCTCGATATGGTCCCAAAAAAAAATACCTACTCAGTAGTACCAACGTCAGTAGTTGCTTTTCAATGACACGTACATGCTAAATGTCTATAGCAAAAAGCATTGTCTGGGGTACAATTGGTCAGTAGTACTGGTGACAAGGTCACTAGTAAATCACTACAATTTCACTATTCGCATTTTCTGCAGGGTTTGTATAAAAAGCCGATTGAAGTTCGGCACTCTGTGCCACTTTGGCCAGCTATGCACTAGATGATTTAATATCTACATATGTATGTATGTATGTGTATAATCATGGGTTGAAGTGCTGACGAACTGGTTTGAATTAGGTAAAACATGCCAGATTAACGTGTCATTGGAGATTATGAGTTTTTGCGAAAATTTCAATAAATTCATCTCTATTAAAAATGAATGAAATGAATTGAACCCTTGTAAATTCCCTGATCCCTGCAGATGACGCAACTAGTCCATACATGCATGTAAAGTAAACTCCATAGTGCAATCGTAGCCCAAATGTATGGAGAAAACATGGTCAATTTGACATTACAATGTCAATGGCTGGATGATATAACCTAGCTTTGCATTACAACGGAATAGTCTACTAAACTACTCTATGCCACTAATTGATGGAGCATTCAAGTGTTCGTGTTTTAACAATTGTTAAAACGCAAGCACTTGCCGCTTAACCACAAACTCTTGTTTGCAAATGACATGCCAGCATTACATCGGAGTAGTCTTAAAACGACATCAGTATCTGTTAATATCTGTTTGGGCGAATCATAGCAAAACAAATGTGTTACTATCAGTTTCTCTGTATCCACTCAAATCTACTATAGCCTGCAAATAATATTGGACTACGTGGTACCATGTAATGCAGCCAAGGACTACCTATGTCCTTTTCCCATAAGCATTCAATACTGCACGACAAGTGTTCGTGTTGAAACTACATATTATGATCGTTCTTCTAAGGCGGCCCATCCATTATATAATATTATTTCATATGTTGCTTGTTTGACCTATACTATGCAATAAATGGCACAATATTTTTGAAGAAGATATTGTCCAATTTTCCTGACAATGCAGTACTACACAACATTGAACAATGTTGCCACCACATTACAAAATTCTCTTGATTGTACAATAAAAATCAAAAGTCTTTTGATATTTGCCAATATATTGTGCCATCTTCGAATATATGACATACGCATTGGTGATATTATTGCATAATACGAAAAATTGTACAATTATATTGCAAGTGGGTGGGCCGCTTAAGTTGTATGCGAATGGTCTATAGCTGTTCTATATGTGGTAGTTTTAGAGTTAGTCCGATGTGGTCCAGCAATGGACATCGCAATATTAAATCGACCATCCACGCATTTGGATTATATTTGGACTAGAGCTGGGTCCAACTCGTTCATTTTTGCCACAAACCTATGATCAAACCCATTTAAATTACATGGGTTTGATCATTGGTTTGTGGCAAAAATGAACGAGTTGGACCCAGCTCTAATTTGGACTAGCTCTGGGCCTTTATGAGGCTTTCCATGCATGTATGGACTAGTCGCGTTGTTTGCAGGGCTATTTTATGGAGCACTCATATTTCATATAAAAAGAGCAAAACAAATTACAGTAGCAGCAATAACGGCAGCAGCAAAAATACAACACGAAGTAAATGAATAATTGTGAGGGAAATTCCCACCTGAACAGCTTTTAAGTTCGTGTTTTAATGATTTCAGTTGTTTATTCGTTTTATAAATGTACGAGTTTCAGACATTTTTATTTACAAATGTATGAACATACATGTCCATATGTAGTCGTATGAAATATGTATGTATGTAAGTATTTCTTCTAACGCTCTTTGTTCTCTACATAACGCACCGGATTTCCTCTTTATTTTTAGTTTTATATATAAAACTTTATCGGCACTTTGCTCGCACTTTTTACTCAAAGGTTTTGTTTGATTTACTTAAACACGCTGCTTGTTGTTTGTGCGGCGGTCTTGAAAGCTCCTCAAACTCCTGTGGTGGCAATTCTGCAAATAACGAATAATTTTGTAATAAATGTGCTCGCAAAGAGAATGTAATACGAGATTATAGAATTTATGTATGTATACAAATAGAAATCGTAGTAAAACCAAAATAGAAAAAGAAATTAAGAATTTCCTAATAATTTTTATTTCCTTCAAGATGCTGTAGCGTGGGTGGATAAAAAAATTAAGTTATTATATACATAAGTATGTACATATGTACACACGAGTGCTTACATAAAAGTAAATGAGTGTTAATTTTTGTGGGGTTCTTTTAATGCTAATGCTCATGAAACGTTTTATGATGATGCGTAATATCTATAACAAGGGCTTTATTTTGTAAAACGCAAGGCTAAGCAATGGCAAATTTTGTATGTAGGTACATACGAGTACATACATACATGTGTGTTTTATTTTTGTAATTTAAATTTTTTTCATAGCAAATTTGTCAACGCTTTGCGCTGAGTCTTACAAAATAAGGTAAAAATATGTATGTATGTATGTACTGGTAATAAATCTGGTTTTATAAAAATTTTACAAGAAAAAAATGTTGGAATATTTATCTAGAGATGCACGAGAGAGCGAAGGTAAGCTCAGGATCACGAAACTTATTTTTCACGCACGCTCACGCATAGCAATATTTAAGACTTTCACGCAATATTTTTAATCACGTACCTTCGCGTACGATCACTCTCGAAATCGACCCGTATATGGTTTACTTAATACATTTTAGCATATGCTATAAATTTTCCCGGTACATACTCGTACATACACTTCTGCTCATATAATTAAGTCACTTCAACAGAAAGATAAAAAAAAAATAATTTTTTTTTTATGAAAATAAAATAAAAAATTTATTTTGAAAATTTGTTCGAAATTTTAAATTAAACAAAAATAAACACTTTTCCAAAGTTTAATACTGTAAACTTATTGGCAAGGCACAACTTTTTTTTTAAACCCTGCTCATATAATTAAGTCATTTAAAGAAAATTAAAAAAATAAGAGGTTTTCATAGTTTTTTTTTTACATTGTTGGCTTTTATATGACTAATATTTTGTTGGAAATCCTTTTTGAAGAATAACTTCCCGGCATCTTTTCCCCATGGAACGAACCAGTGCCTCACATTGGTCGGGGGTTATTTTGTACCATTCATCTTTTATTATTTCCCATAATGCTGCCTTGTTAGCTGGTTTTCTTGCTGAAACGGCTCGTTTTATTATTGCCCATAAGTTTTCTATTAGGTTAAGGTCAGGACTTTGGGGTGGCCACTCAAGCATTTTTATATGATTTTCGTTTATCCAATTCTTAACGACCCTGCAACAGTGCTTCGGGTCGTTGTCCTGTTGGAATATCCAAGCTAATGGTAAATTATCAGCATAGTCACCATCCAAGTTGTTATCCAGAATTCCTTTGTACATAACGCCCGTCATTTTCCCTTCAATTTTTGCAATTGGACCAACGCCAGATGAAGTAAAGCAGCCCCATACCATAACCGATGAACCACCGTGTTTAACGGGTTTTTTTTGTGTAACGAGGATTCAGTTCTTGCAATGGTGGGCGGCGAACATATCGTTTCCATCGTTTCCAAATACGTTAAATTTGGATTCATCGCTCCAAACTATTAAATCCCAGAATTTTTGGCACTTGGACAGATGTTGTTTTGCAAACTGTAGCCTTTTCTTAATATTTTTCTGGGACACATTAGGCTTACGTCTAGCAATTCTTCCATTCAAAGAATTTTCCTGTAGGCGGCGTCGGACAGTCTGTGCTGATATTTTTACACCATAATTCTCTTCCATTTGAGCTCTAATTTCAGTAGAGGTCAGGAAAGGGTCGGTTTTACATAATTTTACCAATATTCTATCATCAGCAGAAGTGGTTTTTCTTGGTTTTTTTCGTGGTAAATTGTCAAAAGTATTATGTTTTTTGTAGTACTGGATAGCGTTGTTGACTTTTCCTCTGGAAAAGTTTAAACATTCCATTACTTTCGAAATATTTTTGTGTTTTCAAAGCATTCCCATATAATCTTTCTTTCACATGGAGTTGAACTTTTCTTCTTACCCATTACTATGAAGTGTTGTATAAAACTAATTGAAACATTATTTATTAGTTTTAAAAGAGAATTTTAAGCAATTTTTGTAAAGAATGCAATGCATAAAGAGACAGATTACCGTTATTAAATATAATGACTTAATTATATGAGCGCTTAAAAATAGAACGAGAAAGAGAAATCAACTCCTCATCCAACAAAAGTTAATATTGTTCATTTTAAATGTTTTGTATTATTTCTATAACTAACGGTAAAAAAATTTTTAATAGAAAACAAATCTGATATAAGTGCAATATTGTTTTTATATTGTTTCAATACAAATTTCTATAGTGACTTAATTATATGAGCACAAGTGTATATTATTTTCATATTTAGTGCAAAAAAAAAAAGATAAAGATAATTCTTAAAATATGTACGTACACCCTTTTCGAAATTGTTTTGATTACGAATTTACATTTTGATCGATTTTGTTTTACCATCTCCAGATTTCGATCAATTTTGGTCATTCCGAAAAAGTGGCAATTCAATTATTTTCAGTTTAAATGTGGCAATATTGTGCAACCAAAAAAAAAACATGGTTAGCAGGGACAGGGGTTTCATAAAAATTTATGTTTTTCTCTTATAACATAAAGCTTTTTAATGCCATTCAAAAAAGAAAGAGATGCAGCATCAACTGGCTAAAAATTTTACTTTAATTTGTCTAAATGTCGAAATAAAGCAGTGCGCATGATACAATAATACAGGTAACCTCGAAGCGCCAGCTGATGGAGTTTGTTTGTGATGTGATCTGCCAATTGTTGTTTACATTTTACCTATACAGTGCCTATTAAACTGTAAGAGTCCCTATTAAACTGTACTAATACAAATAAAGCTTTGCAAAGACACAAGAAAACGGAAGTACATGTCTCTTGTTTTCTCTTGGTTTTTTGACAGTTGTCATCACAAAACAGCAATAAAAGGTCCTGTTGTATTATTGTGTTATGGCAGTGCGTTAAGGCTGGCTTAGGCAAACGCAGCTGTTACTGTACCGTACCGTTTGTGCTTTATTTTATTTTGTTGTTTTAATATGAAAAAGAAACAGCTGTTCAGTGATGGGAATTAAAAAAGTTCAAATAGTGACTGTAGCCAAGAAAAATTACGTAATGCGAGTATATGTATGTATGTAAATGCTACTAAAACTGTATTGGTGTATGTAATTAAAAGTATATGTATATATGTTATACATTTATAATAAACAAAAGCGAGTACATGAGCACCATAAACAAAACTAAATGGTAAACTGTAGTTATGCCAGAGGCATCATTCGTACGAAATTTCATCAAAATCGGAAACGAAAATTTTCAAAATGTTAGGCCGGGTTTTCATCTGTGTGACATGTGCCACACATGCGTAAAAAAGCGTAACCACTAATGAAAAACTGTTTGATTCAGACACGTATTTATTAATTAAGTTAAACAGTTCCATACATAACTAATAGAAAATTTTATTGAATCCAACATGTTTGGAAACTGTTGAAATCAATAAATACGTGTCTGAATCAAACAGCCTAACAAAAGTAAGGCTAAGTTTATATCTGGCATTTGTTGTGTACCATGTGCCCAAAAAATCGTAACCACTAATTACTAATGAAAAACTGTTTGATTCAGACTTGTATTTATTGATTTCAACAGTTTCCAAACATGTTGGATTCAATAAAATTGTCTATTAGTTATGTATGAAACTGTTTAACTTAATTTACTTTTTTTACGCACATGACACACAGATGTAAACCCGGCCTTACTTGGCTATAAAAGTTTTTACCCAACGAAGGGCTTGAATTTTGATGCCTCTTGGCGAAAGCTAGGTTTTGATTTTAGATATAGCGATTTTCTGAAATTTTGGGTAGGTATTAAGTAGTATTTTTCATACGGGATTTCCAGCACAATTTCCGGAAAGAAATCCCGGGATATATTTGCGGGAATTTCCGGGATTTTTTTGTTTTAGTTTAATTATGGCAACTTTAGCTCATATGTACACATTCCTTGATGAGTGTCGTTATTCACTTATGAAGGTGATGGTGCAATAATAAGGTGATGGTACTAGCACAATAGCTAAAATTTTACAACAACAACTTATATTGTGTTGATTTTGTAGTAAAGAAAACGCCGTTTCGATTCAAAGAAAACCATTTTCATTAAAAAAGGAATTGCAATTTTTTGAAGGAAGTGGTGAAAAAACTGACAGTGTCCAGAGATTATATAATGCTATTCTGACTATAAGGCCAACATCCGTAGAAAGTGAACGTATTTTTTCATTAACAGGAGTTTTTTTTAATAAATTTAGAAATAGACTGTCGAACGATTCTATTAATGCTGTACTAAAGTCCTATTTGCAAAGCAAGATTTTGTAATATTTTTTTAATAATGAATTTGTTTTTTTTTCTTTGCGTTATATCAATGCACTTGACTTTCCATTTAGATATAATATTGGTATTTATGCATTACTATTATATAAAGAACTGAAATTATATTAGTTTTTCGGCTAATGTATTTAGGTATAAAACGTTATTATTTTACTCGATCTCATGAATTATTATTTGTTTTTTGTCGAAATAAATTAAATAAAAAAATATTTTGTATAGTTTTGCACTGGGCGGGAATTCCCGGAATTCCCGTGAAACTGAAAAGTCGTTCCCGCCTTCCCGGGAAATGAAACAGTCCGGGAAAAGAAAAACTCTAGTATTAAGACTTAAGCCCTTGATTGCACATACATAATTATTAAAATTCTGACACTACTTTTCAATAAATATGAGCAGTATCTTCTATGGAAAACAAATTGTGTTTACATATCTTTAAATAAATTGCTGACATTTTGTCTCTTGGCGTTTCCTTGCGTTTTTGAAAATTATGCCCTAAATATTTAAAAAATGCAGAGTTGGTACTAAAATGCCTGGGCTCAATAAATTTTATTTGCAAAATGCTGCTTAAGCTCCAACTTTAACAACATGATAATTTCAAAAGCTTCATTCTCTTATGTTCATACATACATACATATGTATGTATGTACATCGAATGTTTGAAAATTACGTACTATTAATTTTTTTTTTGATTCTTAGAATTTGCTCATATACTTAGCAAAAACTTAAACTACTATTTATAGCATTCGCTGGAGTTAAAAAATAAAGAAAAATGCAAACTTAAGATAACAATAACTACATACCTACAACAATAACTAACATTATGTATATACACACATATGTATATACACACATACAAATATATATAGATACATACATACATACATATTTATATATTATTTTAACATTGAACTTGAAATTTGTTTTTTATTTTTATTTGCTAAAAAGTATGTGCATAGTACATACATATGTACATACATTTGTATGCATGTACATATGTATTTTAAAAATGCTCCCTTTTTATAAAGTTTCGTCTAATAAAAAATAAAATTGTTTATGCATATACGAAGACACATACATAGGTACATATGTACGTGTAATAAATAAGCATACATATGTATACAAGTAACCTGTTGGAAGCTTGGGATTAAGTATCTCCCAAGTCACCACTATTTTGCTGACTTTTTGGGGACATTGTCATCGTAGCGTCTGTATAAACTATTTTCCCAGATACACATTCCCAGTGGCGGCAGCTGAGTGGTAGTATGGCGGCGGGATAATATATTTTTATCCAAAGAGTAGGTATATTTCCCAAAATAACTATTTATCTCGCCAATAGTGCCAAAGATGACTACTGTACTAGTGAGTCTCTGTTTCCAATGTCTACATACCTAGTCAATAGTACCAATGTCAGTCGAAGCTTTCAATGTCACTCGTATGTTAAATGTCTATAACAAAACACATTGTCTGGGGTATAATTCGCCAGTTGTACTGGTTACAAAGTCAGTAGTGAATCAGTACTGTTTTATTATTGGCACTTCCTACAGGGTATGTACGTAGATATGTAGGTATGTATGTGTGTCAAATTTAAAACAGCTATTATATCCATACCCTGCAGTCAGCTTAGCTAGCAAATGTCTAGCTATTTTGTTAACAACTACCAATCGTTACCATTAACTACCAGCCTAACTACTAGCCATGCACACGACTGACGATTTTAACATGAGGATGATATTGACGGTAGTCAAGTGCCACCATCTGCATAAACCTTCGTCAGTGATTTCGCTAATCAATACAATTAATTTTTCTATTGATAAAACAATTTTGTTCACGTGAAATATTTTTCGTGAACAAAAAATGGTGAACAAAATTAAAGAATAGTATACTGGCACAACAACAACGCAAACATTGGCGATCACAATTTTAGGGAAAGGAAACACATTTCACGTGAACTTTTATTCCCGATAAGGGTGATTAATACATTTTTCAGTTAATTGTTCTTTTTCTTTTTTTATGCAACGTTTTAATTGACTTCTGCTGCTCATTTTAACTTTCTAAAAGAAAAGCAATTTTTTCACTAAAAATTCACTGACCACAAACTTCCAATTTTAACTGACGCCAACACAAAATAAAAAAAAAATTTATGTACTTAAAATAATTTTTTTCTGGTTGATTTTCTTCCACTCACAAAAAAAATATTTTTGTGGTTAAAGGCATTAACATATCCATGAGTATGGTTTGCAAATAATCGCGGAATTTCACAACCGCGATTACGATTAAAAAATATGCGATTAATCGCGATTATCGGTTAATCGTGATTAATCAAGAAAATATACGATTATAATTCATATGAAAACCAGTATTCTTTAGACAGTTTTTTTATACGAAGTTGTTCATTCATCATGATATAAACTCATCAGGTGCGGACACCCACTTGTTTCTATGCAATTTTTTTTTTTAATATCTTTATGTTTTTTGTAATAATGTGAGGTCCCAAAATAAGGCAAACAAACTGCACCTTTCTGCCAACCGAATGAAAAATATTTGTATCAATCGTAATGAAATTTTTGAGATATTACGATGTTTTTGAAATACAATTGGGAGAATATAATTAAATAAAATAATGTTCAACTAAAAATTTAAAAACTGTCTCACTAAAATAATGGCGGTATTCGATGTTTGATGCAAATGATATTGCGTAAGTGCAAATGCAAAATATCGTAATTTTTCTTTTTTTGGATTATGTGTGTGTTTTGTTTTTGGAGTTTAAGGAAAGGCTACGATATTTTGCATTTACACTTAGCCAAGACTATTTGCATCAAACACCGAATACCGCCAATAAATTTAATAAGTGCTTAATTTGGACTTTATTTATCACTTTGCCTTATAATACTTTTATTGTATAAAGGGGTAGGAAAAAAATAGATGCATATCAAATATAAATTTTTTCTTGTGTTTTGTATAAGTTTCTGAGCCTACGCGCTTATTCTATTGGAATTTCCAAAAAGCTTATGTGTGGATTCTCAAATTATTTTTCAAATTATGTGTATAAGATTACAGGTTTGAAAGTTTTCAAAAGTATGGTGGATCAGTAGACTGATGATTTGTTAAAGCGCCAATGAATGCAGGCATATAGACATGTTCAGGCCAAATGTGTATATTTTATATTAACAATTTAAAATTAAATTTTTTATGAGTTGAATTTGGCCTGTATGCAAATTTGGCATCAGTTCTTTGCTTAAAGAAGGGAAAAATTTTTAGTCGTAATGGAGCGTTTAACGGGATCGATTACGATTACGATTAAAAGGTGCGATTAATCGCGATTTCGATTACGATTATAATCGCTGTGCAAACCCTATCCATAAGTGAGAGAGCCATAAGGCGAACTCTTGCATTACTTGTAGCAACTGTAGTAGGTAGGGAAATACCTAATGATTTCGAGTTAATTTCTACTTTTAAAACTGCAGGGTATAAACATAAATATACACATACATATCGTACACGTACACAAATTCTTTGTATCTATGTTTATGGCTGGATATATGTACATACTATGTACATATTTGTTAGAAACCTAAACAAAAAATTTGGGCATTTGCTGCACATTCGATACGAAAAACAAGTAAGTGTGCTATATTCGGTTGAGCCGATTCTTATATACCCTTCACCGATGTACGTGTGGAATTTAAAATTATATACACATGTACATATGTCCATACAGAAGTACATATCGCACACTAGATCATTAAACACTCACAACTAGGGTTTGGGATTTCCCGGACTTTTGCACTTCCCGGGAAACGGGAATAAAAATTCGCGTTCCCGGGAATTCCCGGAATTCTTTTATATACCAAAACAATTTTAAAATTTTCGTGGTTTTGATTTTCAAAACTATCACTTCAAGACCGAAGTTTCGCTTTTCTGGCGGCTTCAGAAAATGGATTTCACGTGCAGACAGGCGTATATAATAGCTTGGACTATCCCATTAATAGAGACCCAGAATATATGTACATGTGTACATACTCTATGGAGTCGCATTTAAATATTGTGGAAATTATATATGGAATGACAAACCTATACATATATTTATACACTTACCATTTTTGGTGAAGGGTGTAATAAAATAATCAAATCTGTATGTATGTATTCATGTTTCCTCTCAGTAGCAAAAGCTCAAACGATAAAAGAAATAAAAAACAAAATATCCACACAATACATCAATTTACTTTATTATCTGGCACCATGTTTCAAATATTTTTTTACACCGAAAGAAAAATAATTCTAATGTCGAGTGCACACTATGGGATCTTTTGGCATCGCAATAGTGTATACTGCTGGTAACGTTTTTCATTTACCATATTTTTCGTTGTGTGTCATTGCTTTCCATATAAAAAACATAATGGGAATGGCGTTGCACACATTTTGGAAATGACACCACAACACAAGAAATGCCAGATATGTACAATGCATAGAAAAGCCTTCCAAATGGGTGTCATCCGCAAATTTCTAGGGGGTCCGCCAGATGATTTCAACTCAATTTTCAAAAATTTGCTTTTCATCCGATCTGGACGTTTTGTGGTGTGGGAATTTAATAGGACTATTTTTACGATGATGTCCATACCCAGCTAGCATTTTGTATCATAATCGAATCTTTTACGAATCAGCTTGATAGGAAAAATAACCCCATACGAGGTCTGATAAAAAAATAAACGTTATTTTTAAATTTCGTGAGTTACGTATGTTCGATTTTCGCATTTTTTTTCTGTTATGTTGGTACACATATCTGTTATATACATATGTTGGCAATATCAACCATTTTGGATTGTCAGTTTGTTTTTGACAGATAAAAAGGTTAGTCCTGTTTTGTTGTGCTCATCGATTTTTTACTATTCGAAAAAATGGATCAAAGAAACTGCATTAAGTTTTGTGTAAAAAATTAAATTAAATGCGCAAGGACATTTGAAATGTTGACTGTGGCGTTTGGCGAGTCTACTATGAGCAGAGCACAAGTTCAATTGTGGTGTAACCGGTTTAAGGAAGGCCGAGAAGATGTCAATGACCATGCTCGTCCTGGTCGTCAAGTTCGGTCAAATGTGAAGGTTTTGCTCACTGTTTTCTTCGACTGCAATGACGTGGTGCATCATGACTTCTTGCCACAAGGTCGTACGGTCAATAAGGAATACTACCTTGAATTTATGCGCCGTTTGCGCGAAGCACTTCGTCAGAAACGCACAGAATTGTGGAAAAAACAATCATCAATCAATTTTGCACCATGATAACGCACCAGTTCACACATCGATGCTTGTGCGTGAGTTTTTGACCAAAAACAAAACCATTATCATGCCTCAGCCACCGTATTCACCGGACTTGGCCCCCGCTGACTTCTTCCTCTTCCCAAAACTGAAGACACCGATGAAAGGAAAGCGTTCTGCTACGATTGAGGAGATAAAAGAAAAATCGAAACAGGAGCTGTTGGCGATACCAAACAGCGCGTTTCAGAAGTGTTTCGAGGATTGGAAAAAACGCTGGCATAAGTGTATTATATCTGAGGGGCATTACTTTGAAGGGGACAAGATAGTTATTGGTGAATAAATAAATACTTTTTGAAAAAATTGAAAATAACGGTTATTTTTTGATCAGACTTCGTATGAGCTAATTTTTCGATCATAAATGATACTCCCGTTGTGATAAAATGGTACCTTACAGATGAATCATCCCAAAAAATCATTTATGATGCGATTTGTTGATTTATTTTTGAGCAGTTTTCTGGTAGTATTTAAATCATTGGGTTTATTTTTGTGGTTTCTTTGCATTTTTTCCTTCTATTTTCAAGAAACCATTATTTGATCATATAGATGAATCGAAAGTGAATCCTTTTTCAATCACCCAAGTGATAAATCAGTTTATAATCATCAAAAGTGATCGGAAGAGAATCATACATATAAGAGATTTCAAAAAAAAAAAAAGAGAAAATTATCACCTAAATGCTAGCTGGGTGTGGAAGTGTGTGTATGTACCCAGCTAGCCTTTTCAATCGCAGAAGAGTCTATTGTGAATCGTATGCAAAGCATTTTCAATTGCAGACGAGCTCATATTTTAATCGTGAAAGATGCTTCGCACGGGAGAAACTGTTAAAGAAGACGATTCGTGCATAAGAGCCACAGAAGGCGCTTTTATTAGTCGTAGATGCAATCATTTCAGATTTATCTAGAGATTATTTTACAACTCTCTTTTGAAGAACATTGCGAATCCTATGAGGCTCTTCAACGTTAATCTTATATGAGCCATTGGGAGAGTTGTAAAAGAATCATTCGATAATAATTTGGGGAATGGTACAATACTCACTATGCTTTTAATTTTGAAAGTTAAATATGAAAAAATAAAATAAGTTTTTTTTGAGTGCTTATTAAAAAAACACTTTTCTTCCTTAATTGATCAAATACTATTTTATGTACATATTATATATGTAGATGCAACCAGTCTCTATACATAGAAAATTTATCATTACTATGTTGAATTTTGCTTTTTTAATCGTCTACGCTTCTATCTTTGGCGTGCACAAAATGGTGCTGCAAAAACTTTGAATGACAAAGATCTATGAAAAATTCAATTAATTAAAAGAATTAGATTATTTTAATTTAATAAATAATAATTTAATAAATATTTGATGTCAAATACCAAACACTTTAATTAATATGTACTTCACTTTAATATATCTTTAATTATTCTAAAAAATAAAAACACACTAGAAACAACCGACGAAATTCTTATTCAAAACTCAAATAAAAGCATAAGCGAAGAAAAAAAAATAACAATCTATGACAGTAAATTAAAGAGGAACAAACATATTTTAGATAAATGTATCGCCGATTAAACATTGCAAGATTTATAAGAGAGAGTTAAACAGAAATGCCACAATATCACTCTCCAAACAATCAGCAGACGATTCGTTTAGGAGTTGTATATTAAACAGTTCTTGTCTAGCTGGGTATATGTGTGTGTATGTATTTGTGTGGGTGTTTGTGTGTGCATCAATGTAAACATCTCATAACTTCCTAGTTGGCCATGTCTTTAAGACATCTTTGACGACGGGTAAAAGACAATGGTAAGTTGTAGGAGACATATTGAAGACAGCTCCATACAAATCGTTGACGAAATTTTCATACAAATGGCGGAGAGGTCACACAAGACGAGATGAGCAACACTGTCGCTCAGATTGTCTCCAACGCGGCTTTCTTGAGAACAAAACGAGGGACATTGTCATTCAGATTGTCCTCAACAAAGTTTTATTGAAGACAAAACGTGTGACACTGTCTCTCAGATTGTCTTCAACAAAGTTTTATTGAAGACAAAACGTATCATGCTGTCGATCAGATTATCCTCAACAAAGATTTATTGAAGACAAAAAGTGTGACATTATCGCTCAGATAGACATGAACCACGATTTCTTTTAAATTGTCGATTAGAAAACCTAATCGACAGGCAACATGTCGAACATTAATTGTCGAAGACAATGTCGTCTGCGACGATTTGGCCAACTGGGTTAAGATCGATTCAACGAATCGGAATTTTGGGATCACTTACATGTCGTAAGATTCGCTTCGGTAGATTTCGAAAATAAATTTTTCACAAAGCTGTGTTAAAATCTAATCAGCTCTTAACCTCAAAAAAAACCTCGATTGGAAGATTTGTTCGAGAAATATCGTTGACGAAAAATTAAAATAAGACGTTTTATCTAACAACTTCAAAAATCTTCGTCAAAACGATTTTAGATATTCACTGATTTTTATAGACTTCAAAAATTGTATCGGATGGCGCAAATTCGACCAGGGGTCTAATCTTCGCTTTCGATAACGAGCAGATTCGATCACGCTTTTTTAGTTTGAGATTATGGCATTCGATATCGAACCATATTATTACATTGTTCGATAGCGAATGCCATAATCTCAAACTGAAAAACGCGATCGAATCAGCTCGATATCGAAAGCAGCGATTTGACCACAGAATCTGTAAAATGATTCGAGAAATATTGGGAAGTTTAAGGGATGACTTGCAGGGCCAACCGATTCCAATTTTTTTTTTAAATATTTGACAATTTCTTCTTATTTAAAAATGTTTATTTCAAGTTCATAATTATATTAATATGTCTTAATGGGCTTAATGTAAAAAGCTTTCGAAGGATGAAAACTCGATATCCGAAAATTGGGGTAAAATCGTTAACTTCCTATAGCGGGAAGTTAAAAAGTGGTAGATTTTTTATAAATACTGTACTGAAAAAAATTTAGTTGCATATTGATATATAGTGATAAAATTTCATACAGACATACATACATATTGGAAAAGATTTCATTCAATTAATAAAAATCTAAATAAACCGTTTTATTAATATAATTTCTTCAGTGTAGTTAGTGCCCAAAGAAATGATGCATGATGAGAATGAATTGTGAAAAGCTACTTTATTCCTGGCAATTGTTCGAATAAAATTTTTTCTACGAAAACTGCCCAAATCTTAGTGGCAGAGTAACGACCCTGCAGAAAAGTTGGTGACAAATGATCTAAACGTATTCGTAATAGAGAAAATGGGATTGTTGCAAAGAGTAGGGAGTAGTGTATGGTGACAAAAAAAAAAGACAAATGTATGTGTGAGGGTGGGTCATTCAGTGACTTTTTGAAGAAAAAAGTTATTTTAGCTTTCAACATAATCTCTTTTGGGTTCTATACATTTAGTCACTTTTGACGAGGTCATCAGAAAAGGAATTTTTTTTTGTGAGATGATTAGTCTTTGGAGTCAAATCTCGATTGCGAGCAAACGCGGCACCCATCTTGGGGAAAGCTTTCTCATACCCAAGTGATCATTCGAAATTGATAGCACTGAGCCATGTGAGATGCTCACTTTCAATCTCCGATCGGCTAAAACTATATTGTGAATTTTTTCAATTATTTCGGATGTAGAGACCTCAACTGGGCGTCCAGAACGTTCGACTTGTACGGCCGCAACGAAATTCAGTAAACCACTTTTTACCATTGAAATTTATAGTGAAGAGTCTCCATAGTAGTCTTGCTTTGAGTGATGTTTTTTTCCGCAAAGAATAAATGCTTAATAATCACACGAAATTCACTTTCCATTTTCTCCTCAAAACCCGCTGTAGTCTGCTACGGCTGCCAAACACAAACTAAATGACACTGCTCCTGTCAACGGAAAATTAAAAAAGACACTGAGTTGATTCACCCTTGGTATATATCGTGGAAATGGTTACATATTCGCCATTTTTGAGATGTATCGTCTTAATCCGCGGTCAATTTAATTAGTAAAAAACGGGACTGGACAAGTTCTATGTGGCTAGATCTAAGACCTATCAAGTCACTGTGGAACCAGTCCCGTAACTGTATTTGAATATTAACTTTATCTCAACTGCTATTTATACATTTGAAATATGAGCGTCCCTGTGGTCGAGTGGGTAGTGAGTGTCATAAAAGGAACTGCTTGCAAATGAAGTACAATTGCATTTGTAACAAAAAGAAAAAACATTTTCAATGATTACAGTTAAATGTCGGAATGTCACTTATATATAATTTATATTATTCTAAACCGATTAGGTTCCTATAAGATAGTTCACTGACAAGTCACAAGGTGCATACAAAATATCAGTTCCATGTAAAAGTGACTGGCACGCTTCATAGGAAGTGTTAGAGCTTGGAGTAAGCCCTATCACTTAGGGATCGCATTGTATGTATTCCCCAAACTGATATAATTCCGCTTTTCGTATGTCCTTAAAGTGATAGAGCTTATTCATAGTTATCTGTATACGAAAATTTAAGCTAATTTTGAGCTTTGATTATAATTACTTCCTCTTACCGCGACTTGACTGTAAATTTTGTAACAGCAGTATTTGAAATAAATATTTACTTCTCTGGTTTGTAATAAATTATATTGAATCGCAAAAGTGCTGGTGCTTAGAAAACTTTAAATAACATTTTTTTGTCAATGTCGATTTTTTTCTCAATGTTTAAATATTTAAGCTTCAATAAATACTCATACATATATGAATAAACATATCGTTATCTTAATATAGAAAAGCCCTAACTCGTTATTTTTTTTTGAAATCGAGATTTTTGCATTTTTCGATACATTAGATGTTCTTCTATCGAAATATACATAAAAAAATATAATGAGTTAGGGCCTTTCTATATTAAGGTAACGATATGTATGTGTACATATGTACTTATAGGTATAAGATGCTCATTTTGGAGGTTTTTTTTTGTGTTGAGTATTTCTTGTTATTTTTCATTTCCTTTTTTTTTATTTGATTCATGTTGGCATTGAGTAAAAAGGAATGAAAAATGCTTCCTATTTCATTTTTTTCATTATATCCTTCACATTAGTGATAAGTTGGGCAATAATTTATCTTAATATATTAAAAATATTTATTTCCCAGTTGGTCAGATTGCCTTGCACGACATTGTCATCTATGATTCTTGTACGACTGATCCTCTGTTGAGGCTGGTACTCTGTTCGACTGTTTGAATATGCGACAAGTGTTAAGCAACATTGATTTTTCCTTGCGAAAAATTTGACATGTGCCAAATGTAGCCCATATCGCGATTTTGCTAAATTTTGCGCTTTTTTGCCTGAATGTATGCAACATTGTTAAAAGTTCCGCGCGAAAAAATTATTACCGGTTTACACACTTCAACTTTTGTTGATCAACTCGTATTTCCTTCTATGTCTTTCTTACAGCTGAATTACGAAGTGATCAACAAAATTTGAAATGTATGAACCGGAACTTACTGCTCATACTGTGTTGAAAATTTCACGCGAAATGTTGACATAATCCATATAAAAAAATTTCACATGAAATATTCGTGAAATACTCGTGAAAAATGTACGAAATGTATCTGGCAACATTTTCTTGCAATCTGCGAGATAATGTGACTGATATTACGCGTGAAATATTGACAGCTGATGTTTTTGTTTACAAAAGTCGATCAATGTTGCATACTTCTAACCAATAAAAGCTATTATTTTTTGGAAAAAGTAATATGAGCATCACTTGTTACGTGTCAAATTTTTCACAAGAAATAATCAATGTTGCTTAAAATTTTCCACAACTTCGAACAGAGTACTAGGCTTTACGCAGCTGAATCAAAAATGATGCCATAAACATTTTGCATGGAAAAACATGCTGCCAGATACATTTTACCACAAAGTACACCAGAGGTGACACAGGACGGAAGATAATTGTGTTTTTGTGGTGTTTTTAGAGGTCTCGCTCACACAGTCATCAAATCCTCTTTACTTTTTCTTTCGCGTGGTATTATTTTAAAGTAATTACATTTTATTCCTTGTGGTCTCATTCGCAGCCTAGTTTTTGTAAATAAATAGTAAAAATTAATATTTGCGAACTAAAATACTTAAAACAAAGTCTCTAATCATTTGAAAACAAATTTTAATCACTTTATTAATACTAATAATCCTTTTCGCATTGCGTTTTTTAATTCAATACCACAAATTCCTTCATTTAATTTTGTGCAAATGTTCATGTGCTCAAGTGTATTTTCAATTTATACTTTGTGGTCTCATTCGTTGTTTACTTTTTGCAAGTTGAAGTTAAAAATTAATATTTTTGAAAGAAAATGTTTAAAATTGAGTTTGTAAGCATTTGGCAACTAATTTTAATCACTTTTATAATACTAATAATATTTTACACATTGTTTTATTTAGTTGAACACTGCAAAATCTTTAATTTAATTTTGTAAAAATGTTCAATTGTTCATTTCACTAAGTATACATTTTCTGCTGTTTGTTTTGATTATTGTACTAAAAATATTCAATAACAAACACACTATATTTGTCCCTTTTTAACAGTGATCAAATCAGCGGATTTTAGCTTTTTTTCATAAGTCACTTTCTACAACTCAGGTCTACTTTGTGCATTTTACATGTTGTTCGCAATAAAAACAGAGTACTACTTTTGCAAGTTTATTTCACAAATGTTTTCTACCAATTGCTTTTACATGTAGTTTGATAGAATTTCTCACGAAATTGTGAGCAGAGTATCAGGCTTTATTCAGTTTTCTAGTCGGCAATATAAAGGAAATCTTGTCCTCAATTAAACACTTTTGATTTTGTTGATGACGGTCAAGTCGTGTGTTTTGTCTTCAATCAAGCACATGAATATGTTGGCCTATTGTTGACAATGTTTAAGGTGATGCTGTAGTTAGATGGTAAGCCTCAGTCCGAATCCTAGCTAAGTCAAGTCAATAATTTAAATGAAACGAAAAAAAAACAAGTAAGCAAAAAAAGTCTGCTCTGTTCTATGAGTGACATTGTTGCTCAAGAACTCACACTATCATTGTGTTAACTACATATCGATATGGTAGTGGACATTGTCGCTTGTGTGATCGTATACGATTTCGTGGCCATTTATTGGTTCGTCAACGATTTATTTGAGCTGTCGTCAATATGTCTTCCACGATTTTCTATTGTCTTGTACCCATGGTTTAAGATGTCTTAAAGAAATGGCCAACTGGGTTATTTGAAACGCTATATGTGATATGTATGCATGTATGTGTGAATCATTTTTGTATGTATGTATTGTGAATCCCTTTTCATACATAGTAACAAAAAAACTCTTAAATCTAAAATCAAAACTATCCCAGTGAAAAAAAATTGGAAGTAATTATTCAGGAACCAATATGTGTCTATTTTTTGAGTTTTCATCTAAGAATCTAGATACTTATGTCTTGATTTTTTAATAAAATGAACTCCATGTCAGGAAGTATTAAATTTTTATTTATAAAAAATAGATATGTACACGAATATTGATTTAAAAGAAGTTTAGGAAAAAAATAACATTTGAATAATCAGATTTACTTAACATCATGAACCTGACTTCGGATCCACTGAATATGGATTTAAAAAGAGTATTTTTTGCAAAGACAAACCTATGTAAAAATCATTAGAAATTATCCAAATTTTCACTGCCTCCGGCTACTTTGTTTGCCGGGATATACTTCTACATGAATTGTACGATATTGCTTTTTGAAGAATGAACTTTAAGTGCCTAAAACAAAATTGTAAGAACTTAATAAAAATAGCTTACTTTTTATGATGAAATGTTTGCTATAAGTTTAGCGAATTCAAATCGCTTAAATTTTTAGAGCACTCTTGCATGCTTCCAAATAAACTTACAAAAATATCAATAAATAGAGTCTTTTCTTATTCATCCTGTGTTTTACAAGTTGATATGAGGTGACACGATGACGAAGAGCAAATGAAACCCATAGCAGATTGTACTGACAGGTATTGTATGAAGAACATGGCCGAAATTGTTTATGGGAACATAATGTTTCTGTGAGGATCTGATGAGTCCATGTTTAGAAGTTTTTTTTGTTATAAAACTACTTTAATTTAAAGTTAAGAGTCTGTTAAGCATC